>CM076572.1:30126539-30459101 GCA_034641835.2 Pinus albicaulis | reverse complement strand
TTGGGATAATGGGATTAGGGATTTAGGGTTGGTTGATTAGGTATATGGGAATTAAGGAATGAGTGGATGAAATGTAACGAAAGGGAAAAAATGAAGGAATAAAGGAGTGAGGGAGTGAGAGATAGCTAGGAGTGGAATTGGCAGTGAAACATGCAATTTTCAAACCCTATGCAACTGCTTTTGTCAAGAAATGTAAAGAGGTAGGGTTTTGATTTTTTCTCATTAAATCACCATAAGCACCAAGAGAAATTCATTCATTGGTCATGGAGGGATGTTAAATTACTGGGAAATGAATAATTTAGAAATTTTAGAGCTTTGGTGGAAGATTTTAATGGATTTCAAGCTTTTTATTGTCGCCACGCCATCTCCAATGTCTTGCGCGCCAGAGTTCATGTCTAACTGGAAGGGTTGCCCAATGCGTTACGCAGCTCCTTTTTGTGGAGACTTTTGGAGACCTTTCTGGTGTCCAAATTGGAGCGTAAATGCTTCTCATTTTCAAATCTCTTTCTATCTACTTTCCAACCAGGTGGAATTTTTCAATTTGGAGTTCATTTGACTGTCAATAATCAGAATCTCAATCTTTAGTCAAGTATGTGCAAAATGAGGCTGCCTCAAGGCAGGAGTGCTATTTCAGTCAACTTTTGAAGGTCTTCCTCAACCCCAAATTGAGTTCATGATAGCTCATTGGAAAGCTCTTTGTGTCTAGTTATCATTTGACTCATCAAGCAAGTCATTAGACCAACCAAGCTAGGAGAAAGCTTGATTTTCCCAAGGTCATTTCAGAGGTGCATCAATTCTCTTGAGACAACTGTATTTTTGACATTTCTCTAAAACTATGACACTTGTGTAAAAAGTGAAGGAGGTTTTTCTTCCTTGGCCTATTGTGGACAAAAACCTCTCTCAGTTTTCCCAAATTCATCTTTTATTACTCAAAAACATTATTGGAGTAAAACCTATCCCGATGTGTGGAACAAGAGATTTGTCGAAATGAAGTGAAATGAAGGGGATAAGGAGCTTCTAAATTCTTAAGAAAATTTTGGGAAGTAGGGAGAGATGTTAGGAAGCAGGGGAAAGTGGAATTTCGGAGATTGAGTGAGGGGAAGGGGTCCAAAAGAAAAAACACGAGGGCCTAGTCTAGAAAATTGCCAAGTTGTAGCAAGAAACTGGGGTTTGTGCGAAAATGAGAATTTGGGGGATGGTGATGGGAAGTGTTTAATAAGGTACACTAAGGATAGGGAAAGGTGTATGAACCTTCGGGGATACAAGTCATACGCGATGATTTTACCATCCAAGAGAAATTACCTTCAAAACCCTAGGAGAGGGAAATGAACCTTACCTAGGCACAACTGAAGCATGAACAAGGTGTAAAATGACCCAGTGGAACTTGAAATTATGATGAAAACCCTCTGAATGATGGTACAATAAGCTGAATGGTGACATGGACCAACATTTGGACAACTTTGAGAGGAGTAAAAGCAAACCCTAGACCTAATTCCTAGTGACCAAATTTTACTTGAAGAGTCACTAAAATGACAAAATTTGACCTCAAAACCTTAAAATCACTTTGTAAGAGCATGTTTGATCACTGGAGGAAGGCTACAAATATTGACACTAACATTGGCTTCAATGGGGATGGTAGCTCCTTGGAGGTGCCAAGAACTACAGATATTTGGAAAGCAGACAGTGCCTTCATCCATTGGGCAATGGAGTCAAAAACTAAAGCTGAAATGCATGACTGAAAACTGATGACTTGATGACACAAATTGACTCTCACTTAACTAAAAACTGACTTGATACTTAAACACAACCAAAAAATTGGAAAATATGCTCAATATGAAGCTTATTCAATACAACCTACTCTAACAGTTTCATTCATCACCTGATCAAGTGAAATGAAACAACTAATGCAACCAAGTAAGTATTCCAGCTACTGTTTGAATTCTCCGCAAGTGCTCACTTATGACCAACAAGAGAGAACTACTGAAAGGCAACTCCCATGAAAACTTGTGAACAGATCTGTTGAATACTATGGATTCGCTATCCACCTCCAAAAACACTGCATAAGGATCTTGAAGTTCATGCACAATAGGACTTATTTCATGCAATGGATTACTTCTCTTCTCCTCATACCATGAATGCAAAATTTGATCTGAGCTTTGTGATGAGCTTTGTGATGAGACCCCTGCTAAAAATGGCAAAGAGACCGGTTACCAGATCAAGTTTATATCAGCACACGTTTCAAGCTCACATGTGGTCAATGGAGAAAAACATTGACTGCGGACATCACCCAACACATCAACTATTGGATCGTGAAAAACTTGAAAAGACTGCTGCAACCCATTTTCTATTGGTTCCGATGAGATTACATGATTTCCTACAGGCTGCTCATTTGAAGATATACTATGCAATTTACCCTTCAAAAACTGAAATGATTCAAAACAAAATGGTACAGAATCATCTTGTATCATTTGATCATATGTGCTAGCTTCCAAGTCCTCATCTACAACTTGACAATAAATGGAATTCGGGGGCTACAAATCTAGATATGAGAAGTCTTGAACAAGGTTTTCATTTCCCTCAAGATGGTCTAGATCAAGAATTATTGACAGTTGATTTCTGATTGCATGGAAGTTGTCTCTGATGAACTAAAACGAATCAAAACAAAAAGGAAAATATCCTTCGCTTACTTCAAAATTTGCTGCACTTTCCTTGTCATTGTCATAGCTGATATGTGATGGTTGAACATTGTATTCGAACTTCTGAAAGTGAACTTCCTCCTTCCACAAACTAGCTGCTGATTTTTCTGCAAGATTAGCTTCTGTTTGGAGAACATAATCATCATCATAATGATAAACTAAGGCAAATCATTGGTATAAAACACATCATCAATAATACATGTCAAATCAACAGATCCCTCTTCTCCAAGATGAACTATAAAATAATCATTATCAGATCTATGACAACTGGGATAAGAAACAAAATGTTTTGGATCCGCAACTTGTTCTTCTTCAATCATAGAACCATGGGCTTGAACATTATACTCATTCGTTGTGGTGATCTTTTCCATCATCTCTTCCACTGCACTTACCAACATGTCAAGCTTTACCTCTAGAGATGTCAATTTCTCTGGATCTATGTTTTTCATCTCTTCTTCTTTCAAATTTTCCCTTCAAGTGTTGCAAGATTCCTTTCTCTCAGCTGAAACTCCATTTCCGGATCAAAGGAACCCGGGTAGTGAAAGAGAGCAAATCCAGGAGGAGGTCTTATATTAACTGGCATCGAATAATAAACTTGGTTAAATCTAGAAGAAAAATATTGTACTGTCTTCCTTGGTAGTCTTTTCAGCTGGTTATACTCTTCTATAATCAAGAAAGGGTTCCATCTGATCACCCACATGTCGAGGAAAACTTTGACAAACTGCTGGAAATCTGAGATGCTCGCATCAGGCAGGGTTCTGAACCAACTCTTGACTTGGCCTTGAAAAGAAAGAGAAAAAAGCCTAATACTGACATACTCTTCATCAAATTCAAAAATTTCAAGAAAAGATTCAAAATTCAGAACATGTCTCTCAGCAGTTATGTTGTCGCGTTCACCATAAAATTTTGGTAGATATAGGTCATGATTTTTAGGGAAAGCTTGGGATATAGGAGGTAAAATTAGAGGCTTGTATCGATATGGAATTTTACAAGGTATAGGGGTATGTACAGAAGGTATAGAATCATTCTTGGTCTCTTGAGGTTCATCAGTTTGAAGAAGGTCATCACAAGATTCAGAAGAAAGGTCTTGATCAAGCTTGAAAGCATGCAAATATTTGGTATTCACAATCTTCAAAGGGAAGGAATCAAATGCAGGCCGAGGATCTTTTCTCAAATAAAATATACTTTGCAAAGCCTTCTTGATATTCTTGGGAAAAGAGAAGAAATAATTTATGACAAAGAACAAAATGTCTTGGATGAAATTCCAACTTGAATACCTGATCTTTCCATATTGTCCTTTCATGTTTTTGCTGGTCAGGTTCATCTTCTAGTGGAGTCCTTGGATTTGATCACGAAACTGATTTAGAGTCACCAAGTGAATGATTTCAGTGTTGCGGTGTCTGATTGTTGCCCACCATCAACAATCAGATCTGAACTTTATTAGATCTTACTGAGGAAACCAGATGTTCAGTTCATAAACTAGACCGAAGATTGACTGAAGCAACATTCATCTACTTTCGCTAATGCAAAGAAAGAGCGTTTCAAAGGCTACCTGGCTAACTTCAGGCTCCGTCTGTAGTGTATAAAGCCAACAACAAACTTTCCTCCGCAGTATGGTCACCATTATGTTAGGGCCTAAATCTACCTCAGGCTGAAGAAGGAAGATTCTAGGGTAACATCAAACCACGCTTAATCTGGTAGCTAGCCCTACTAGATCGGGAGAGGGCTCTCTCCTGGTCAATCTCAGCAAAAAATGATCAGTGAGGCTTGAGATGACTTGAATAAAGGCCGATTTTAGGCTAGGTATATATGTAAGAGATTTTGATTGATTTTTAGGGTGTTTGTTGGCTCAAAGGGAAAGACAGATTTTGGATCTAGGGAAAAAGCTCAGTTCTGTAGAGATCTGAATGGGGCAAGATAGGAAAATGTTTTGATGCTTCGAATTGAATGAAATGGATAGCTCAGACCGGTGAGGAGTTGAGGAGGGCAAGAGGATATCAATAATCCTCTTCAAACAGTTGAAAACATAGAAAATTAAACAAAACTAAAGGTAGAGCACTGCAATCTAATGAATTCCACCTTTATACTCTTTTGCTTAACTTAAGAAGAAATACGAAGGAAGATGATACACATAAAACATCAGTAAATTTACAATCACAGAGAGAAACACATGATCAAAACATAGATCCACATGGATCCCAAGGAGTGTTGCAAACCTTGGTCTATTCCTTTGCCAAACTACAGAGATGAATGTACAATGATGCTCAAAGCAATCCCAAGTGTCCAACCTATGTTAATGACTGAAACATTACAAGATATAAGCAACCAAAAACTCATCCCAGCTTCTAGGGGTTGAGATAAAAATTTTAGGAGTTGTTTCAACAATATCTAAACTAAGAACTGGGAAATAGGCAGTGGAACAACTTGGCTCTATAAGATAGGAGACTGATTCATTCAGTTATAATTCACCTTTTGATGAATGAATCTACTTCCATGAGTAAAAATTTGTCAAAAGTACATCAAGAGCCATGAAATTACATCAAATTACATCAATATTTTCTCATGTGGAATTAAAAAATTCAAACTGGCCAAAACTAGGTGAAAAACAGAGTTACTGAGTCAAAACTGAGCCAAAATCCCCAATGAGTTGCGCCTGAAATCTCTATGCGTCGTGCCACTTTGGAGCCGATTTTGAAGGCATTCCTAGTGTCGAAATTGAGCGAAAGATATCTCGATGGAAATATCTGCCTGTATGCTTTCCAACCCAAGTGGAATTTCTGAATTTCGTTTCCATTTTCCCTTCCAAAAATTAGTCTTCCCAACACTGCTTCCTGTGTGTCCAAAAAGGGGCAGAAAGGTTATTTTTAGGGTGTTTTTGACCCTTCCGGCAACCCAAAATATCTGGGTAATGGGTAGGAATGCACAAATTTTCATGAAAAATCCAAAAATACAAATTTTTACCCAAGAGGATCTCCCAATCATAAGTGCGCGCCAAGTGGCGCGACGCGTCGGGCAGAAAAAACTGTGTTTAGGCCAAAAAAATAAAAATTGACAAAATGTGTCCCAAATTTCTTAAAATTTGGGCTGAGTGTCCTCCATCATGCACTATGCTGGGCCAAGGAAGCTACGGCCAAAATTTGGAGTCTATCATGCCTTTTCCGATGCCTTAATGACCTCTTTAACTTTGCCCTCAAGATCTTGATTCGTGCCTTGCAAACATGATTTCTTGCCCAATAATGTTTCGCCATGTTCCTCAACATATTTTTCTCCTTGTTAGATTTCTCCAAATGCCTATTTACACTTCCAAGACAAGTTTCAAGATCAAATTTGAATTTCTTGCTCAAATGTGGTCAATTTGATTTTCCTCCTCTTGGCAGCTTGCTGGTTTTGCCTTCATGTTTTTGAGCACAATGGATGAGTGGGACTGATGAGGGGAGGATTTGATTCTAGCTAGAGGATTTTAGGGAATGAAAGGATTTATGGGATGACATCTAGTGTTTGGGATGACAATTAGTGTTTTCGTGATATTTGACTAGGGTTTGGGATAGTGGGATTAGGGATTTTCGGTTGGTTGATTAGGTATATGAGAATTAAGGAATGAGTGGATGAAATGTAACAAAAGGGAAAAAAATGAAGGAATAAAGGAGTGAGGGAGTGAGAGATAGCTAGGAGTGGAATTTGTAGTGAAACATTCAATTTTAAAACCCTATGCAACTACTTTTGGTAAGAAATGTAAAGAGGTAGGGTTTTGATTTTTTCTCATTAAATCACCATAAGCACCAAGATAAATTAATTCATTGGTCATGGAGGGATATTAAATTACTCGGGAAATGAATAATTTAGAAATTTGAGTGCTTTGGTGGAATATTTGAATGGATTTCAGGCTTTTTAGCCCAATGCGCTGCGCCATCTCAATGCGTCGTGCCAGTTCATTTTTTACATTGCAGAGGGCTGACCAATGCATCGCGCCATCTCAATGGATCACGCTTTTTTCCAAGAGACTTTTGGAGACCTTCCCTGTGTCCAAATTGTGCTTAGGATAGATCTTTGGAAAGAGTGTTGAGTCTACTTTCCAACCCAACTAAAATTTTTCAATTTGGAGTTAATTTGCCCTGTCAAAAATCAAATCTCCCAAGACTGGTCAAAATGTGAAAAATGAGGCTGCCTCAAGGAAAAGTGTTGTTGCAGTCCACTTTTGAAGATCTTCCTAAACTCCAAATTGAGCTCATGATATCTCATTGGAAAGATATTTTTGTCTAGTTATCATTTGACTCATCAAGTAAGTCATTTGGCCAACCAAGCTAGGAGAAATCTTGATTTTCCTAAGGTCACTTCAGAGGTGCATCAATTCTACTAAGGCAATGGTATTTTTGACATTTCTCTAAAACCATGACACCTGTGTATAAAGTGAAGGATGTTTTTATTCCTTGCCCTATTTTAGAAAACAAAATCTCTCATTTTTCCCAAATTCATCTTTTATTGCTCAGAAACATCATTGGAGTAAAACCTATCCCGATGTGTGGAACAAGGGATATGTCAAAATGAAGCGAAATGAAGGGGATAAGGGGCTTCTAAATTCTTGAGAAAATTTTGGGAATTAGGGAGGGATGTTAGGAAGCAGGGGAAAGTGGAATTTTAGAGATTGAGTGAGGGGAAGGGGTCGAAAAGGGCAGAACATATCCCTAGCCTAGAAAATTGCCAAGTTGTAGCAAGAAACTAGGGTTTGTGCGAAAATGAGGAATTTGGGGGATCTCGGTGATGGGAAGTGTTTAATAAGGTACATTAAGGATAGGGGAAGGTGTATGAACATCAGGATACAAGTTTTTTTTATGATTTTACCATCCAAGAGAAATTACCTTCAAAACCCTAGGAGAGGGAAATGAACCTTACCTAGACACAACTAAAGCATGAACAAGGTGTAAAATGACCCAGTGGAACTTGACATGATGATGAAAATCCTCTGAATGATGGTACACTCAGCTGAATGGTGACATGGACCGAAATTTGGACAACTTTGACAGGAGTAAAAGCAAACCCTAGACCTAATTCCTAGTGACAAAATTTTACTTGAAGACTCACTGAAATGAAAAAATTTGACCTTGACACCTTAAAATCACTTTGTAAGAGAATGTTTGATCACTGGAGGAAGGCTAAAAAGACTAACACTAACACATCCCAAGAATGGAATTAAAATAGAATCATCAAAAAATTTGGGATGGAAGAAAGTGGGGAAAAAGATGAAAAAAAACCCTCCAAGGATAATGTGTCTTTTGGAAAATTTTCAACTAGAATGGGAATAAATTTTATGTACTATGGAGTTCTCATTTAAGGTGTTGGATTGAACCTGTGTGATTAGTTCCAAATCCTTGAGGAATATGATCAAGAGCTTTATTGTAATAGGTCTTGAGTGAATCCCACCTTTATTAATACAATATTCTCTATCAATTTCTTTATAAAATACTTTTCATACTCAATAAATGAAATAAAATACCTAGGAATTTTTTACACCTTGTCTTTTCATAATATTTTTATGTTTGGTAGGTAAATACTAGTAATTTTGACATGAAAGGTGCATTTTTGGTGGAGAGACTACATATGGGTTGGAACAAAGTTACAAAAAAAGTTCATAGGGTATGATGGTAAACACTTGCAAGGGTAGTGGAGGAAGTAGGTTGGGGTTTCTTTGATACATCCACCTTTAACTAGGCTTTGATTATAAAAAACGCGTGGAGGGAACTATCTAGAAATGGTGTGTGGTCTCGTATCATGAAAGAAAAATATATGTTTTTTCAAACATTCTCCTCATGGATTGGCAGTGGTGCCAAGAAGAAATATGTTATATCACACATATGGAGAAGTATGATGCAAACTCTTTGAGAAATCAAGGGCATGGAAATTAGGTGATTTATTTTGTAAAGATAATTCTTTTGAATTATTTCTACTTATTTAGATTATTATATTCTCTTTAGATATATTATTATAGTTTTCTTCATCAACCAACAACAAAATCATAAACAATAAAGAGACAGGAGACACAAAATATAAGAGATCATCTAGGGAAAAAACCTCTCCCACTTGAGAGGAAAAACCCAAATGAATTCTTATTATTATAGATATTTCAATTAATAATAATAATAGAAAGACCCTTGACCTATTTGACCTCTCGAAGACTAAGACACCAAGCTTCTTATTTGGACTTATATTTCTTAAAAGAGTCAATGATAGTCAACTGCTTGTTTCTTATTAATGCCTCTATTACCTTTCATATCTTGTCTTCATTTTCACTGCTTCATACCTTCAACTTCTTGACTGTAATTTGGAAACCCCAGTATATGCAGATGAACTTATATTGTACCTTAATTTCCTTAGCTTTAGGTAGAGGCTACCTCCTTGAAAACTCATCTTGAGATACACAGTTTTCTCCTTTATTTCAGCTTCAAAAGGAACTGCAGTACCTTAGCTTCTTTTGGAAAAAATAACATCTATACTTCACAAATGTAGAGTGATTCAACCCAGTGCAGACCCAAAAATAAAACTAAGGACATCAATCTTCATTTCCTTCTCTTCGTTGTTTATGAGGCTCCTTTCCTACTGATTCTCACAATCCTTATTGCAGAATTCTCCTTGACCAACATTACACCCTTAAAATGAAGTCGAGATACCCTATTTATAGTGATTTTCTGATGCAAATTAGTCAACTTGAGTTGTGTGTGAGAAAACATGTCCTTTGGTGAAGCTTCATTATTTCATTTAAGGCAGAGTTGAAGGAGATGATTGAGCTTGATTTTGGAGGGTCTCTTTGACTCTTTCAATGAATCACATATATTAGTAAGATACCCAAGAAGGTTCTCCCATGCATGAAATTGACTCAATAGATTATTATGACTTGATGACCAACCTTCAGGCTCACAATGGGAACTTTAACTAAAATAAAATTCTTTAATCATGAAACCCATGATTCAAGCATTACAAAAATAATTTTATTTTATACTTTACATCAGTTACATAAAATCATATTCACACATCATTATGAAGACCAAAACTAGTTATACTTTTCAACACACTCTACACTAGATATTGGGGTTTTCCTATCAGGGCGCTAGAGATGGATCCAGGGTCAAAATTGGATTAGAGACCATCATGGGGATGGATGGAAATCATTGATTATCCTTTTAGTTGCTTCAAATCCTTCACAGAAATGACATTATCTATTTACAATAGATATATCTGTCGGGGACTCAAAGCATTGATCAGTAGAGTTGGATAAGGGCCGAAGATATTGACATACCAAAGACATATGATGAGGAATGGTAGTCATACGTAGCGCAATTTTGATCTTATGGAATCTCTCTTGGTGATAATAATGATTGCATGATATGGGTGGATGAAATGAAAAGAACAATCTAATGGTCCAAGACACCTACTTTAAGTTGCCAAGGACTAGGAAGATCAATGACCATAATAAGTGTCTACAAGATATATGAATATGGAACAACTCTTAAAAGTGTGACTTCTTTGGTCGTGTAATATTCCCTCTATGTAGGAGGGGGGGTGGGATAGAGGTCTTTTTTTGATCAAATTCTCATATGCGAGGTTGATTTGGGATGGGGTTATGGAAAAAATGAAGGTTACTTTCACTGGCACTAATCAACCCGTGTTCATATGTATTTTGTAATGGTTCAATTCATAGAGGAAGTACAAGTACCTCCAAACATATATCAAATGGATTATGTGGCAAAGTAGGAACACTAGCAATTTTTATTAGAAAACTACGATTGTTAGAGAAGACATTATCAAGAAAGTTATTTTTTTCAATGAGATCGGGTAGGTCATAATGTCTAACAGAACCAAGAATTGCAAATTTATTGATATTTGGAAAGAACACTCGGTTGGGTTTTTTCACGGAGACAACAATATAAGGCAATGTGGATTTGGTGCACTCATAGTTACCAAGCGTGGTAATTTCTTCCAATTATGGTGGCAGGGGAGAATGGGATCAAACATCAAATCAGATATTACAACATTATGGGGAGTCCTTATCATATAAAAATGGCTAAGGTTAGACAAAATTCAGTTATATCGAGATTAAAAAGGAATCATTGAATAGGTAAACAAACACACTAATTTCAATCCCCCCATTCTTGCAAATAAGATGATGAGGATTCAGAACCTAGTTAAGGACTTTTAGTAATATGCATTTCTAGCATATGTATAGAGAACAGAATTGGATAACATACTTCCTATCTAAAATAGGTATTTCGAATGAAACATGTGATTGTCTTTTATCAATCTTCAGGTTGGGTATCATGGTAAATGCAGGCAACATCGACTACTCTTAGGATACATTTTAATAAAGACCTCATTTTGATGAAATTTTTATATATTTAGACAATGGAAGTGTTCATTTACGAAAATTTAATGGTTATAAGCTAAAATTTTATGTTAAGAAAAACACCTTTTGTAGAACAGGAAGATACAAATGTATTGAAATAGAAATTATAGGAGAAGTATGAAAGGATAATATAATCAACTAAATCTAAACTATGTACTATCCTAATATTTTAATAAAAATATAGAGCCTTTTTTCTTTTTGAAAAAAATGTAGTGTTCAAAATAAATGAAACAGTAAAAAAACACATATTAAAACACAATCGATGGAGACACCGAAAAGTACTCCAAATATGTCATTGCCCACCCACGTTCACCGAAAGTGCCTTCATTTCTCCTCTTAGGAAGAACACCTTTGTTTTTGGCCTCCATCGCCCTAAATCACATAAGTTATTATGAGCCTCCATTGCTCCGCTTCCTAAAGAACCAATCAACAATGTAAAGATGAACTCCTAATCCTTTACGTTTACATTTTTTTACTAGCACCTACTATTGAAAATTTGTTTTTCTTAAAATATTGTGTTAAAAGCCCCCTCCATGTAGTATTATCGAATGTGAAAAAAGAAAATTTCTCTCTAACCGCATGAACAAATATCGAAGGGACAAAAGAGGAATTGATGTCTAGGAAATGTTGCGAGGAGAATTTATTGCATTCTTCACAGTTGGCTACCCCCACAAAACGAAGAACCCAGCAAATCGTTTCTTTATATAAGATAACCTGAATGGTAAGTAACATAAATACCTTAATATAGGTGCGAGACATTGGTAACCTGCAAGCTCGTAGACTTAGGGCACACTCTGAGAGCCAAATTTGAAGTTGTTAAATAATATTCTCTTAAATTGACATGTTTTTGTCTTAATTGTTAATTGTCTTAAATGGATTTCGACTTACGTGGCCATTGTCTTAAATAAAATTTTTTCTTAAACTATTTGCCTTCAACTATTTTTGTCTTTAAATATAAAGTTTTGTCTTAAAATATTTTTGTCTCAAACTCTTTTTCTCTTAAATTTAAACCTTCATCTTAAAATATTTTTTTCCGAAACTATTTTTGTCACAAATATAAAATTTTCTCTCAAACTGTTCTTTTATTTATTTCCTATTTAAAAAAAAATCAATTAATATTAAATTTTAATACAAAATAACTAAAATAAAAAATGACTTTCACAATTTGCTGCAGGGGCTTTAGTGAAGCTTGCACGTGGAGTTTTGTCTCTGTGATTAATACATGAACCTTTACATGAACCCGTACATGAACCTCTTGACTTTCACACTTTGGCGTCCTTCACACGGCCTCCTATATTTAATGAACTCGTGTTCCTCAGACCTCGGTGAACCTTTGGAAAACCTCAATTGAACTTCCTCTCTCACAAATAATACCTCAACAAATCATTTAACACACGCAAAAAAAATGTACTCACAGGAGGAAATATGTTTTAGAAATAGTTACTAATTTTATTCATGAAGATTTTTACAAATATTTTACACAGAGAAATAGCTCTTTTTATAGAGATAGAAATTTCAGGCATTTATCAGATGTTGCGACTTGATAAACAAGATTCTATCTGAAGGCTTCCTGGCCTTTCATAGACTATGTCTTAGAACTTTAACAAAACACACGTGATAGACTCAAATCCTAAGAATCTGGCCACATTAGGTTCTCACCATAGCTCTCACTCTCATGTGTAGGCTTCTCAAATTCAGACTCTAAAGAGATAGAAGCAAGAACTTCTTCGTGGTGCAAGAATATCGAGCAAATATTCGCAGATGCATATCAGGAAGAAAATATCAGGCTTCAAACTCTCAAAGACTAAGACATTTAAATTCCAACTTTGAATGCCTAGAATGTGCCTAACTCGTTTTGTTATACAAGAAAATGATGGGAAAAACATTCGACCATTGGACATAAAAATTTTGTACTATTTTCCATTAGTCATAGACATGTGGGTCAAATCACACCAAAATTTGGAGAAGTGCTTCTAGTCTCGCGACTGAAAGGAATCTTTGTACAAAACTATATTGTGGATGATTCACTTATATTTACATTGTGGATACTTTTTACCAGAAAATCCCACAAGAAAAACTGGTCACATTGCATTCGTGACTAGACATCATCACATAGTGGATTCTTTAAAGATAAGCCCACTAGAACCATAATGATTAATCTCCTAGAGGTGTTGCCCCTGGAAATATGAATCTAACATATCTAGAAACGTCTCATTCCTTTGTATATATTCTTCGTACAATCATAGGCTTCCTCAAGACTATTTGATGTTTGATATTGGTCATTACCAGCCATTCATGGTGTCTTTTCATAAAATGACCAAGAATATCACTGTCTGATCCCCGATGGTATTACATGGTGTATGAAAACATTTTTCTAAGAACCCACAAGTTTCACATTCAATTTGAAAATTAGTTTCAAAATATAGGGTTTCCATTGTTGTCTTATTGAGGCCAAAATATTTCCACAAGTTTTGAAGCCATTCACTCTACATGTTTCTCTCTGTAGTCCATGTAGATCCAAACTTGACTTTAGCATAATGGGTTTCATTTTTCCCATCCACATTCATAATATCCCACCATAATTTTTTATAATGAGTAAAATTATATATGGTGTCTGGAAAGATAATAGATAGGTTTCCTTGTGCCACATTTCAGGCATATCATACCAAGTTGGGAGCCTGGTATGGTTTATGGCGAAATACTTATGGAATAATCTCCTTTGGTTGCTTCCTTATGTCCAAATAACACTTATATCATGGACATTTTGGCTTAAAGATTCTTCAACCAAATGTGTAGAAAGAATACTTCTCCCGTATACCATGTCGTGTATCCATTTGCTACCTTTAGGGTAGACTTTCTTTCTGGTACCGGATTTTGTATATCTATGTGAGATTGGAGGTTTTCATCTAGTACTTTTGTGTTTCTCAACTGCCATGTGGGTTTCCATTTTGAGTAGTATTCCCTCCATTTTTGTGCTTATCAAATACTCCTTAGAGTCTCTGTATGGTAGGAGGGATCCCATTTTGTTACTATTACCGTGACGATGTCAGTCTGACTTAAGTATTCTCTTTTCAAAAAGTCAGGTAAAAATTTTTTCTCACCCTTAATGTGTTCGACATGAAAGTTGAAATTAGCAAAGAGAGCTTGCCATCTTGCAAAATTTTCTTCTCCTGGCTTCTTTATATCTTTTCTAAGGACCTTTTTTAGAGCAGAGGCATCGATTCTTAAAAGAAACCCTTTATGGATAAGGTGGATATCAAATTTTTCAATGTAGCTCCATGATGCTTTAACTTCTTTTTCTATTGTGTGGTAATTACTTTTACAAGGGCTCCAGGTTCCTAAGAGGAACTGTACAATTTGTTCTTCTCCTTCTTTTCTTTGCTTTAGAATTCCTCCCCACCTAATATCACTGGCATCTGTTTCAACAATTTTAAACGAACCTTCATAAGCAATATAAAGAATTGGGAGAGTTTTTACCTTGATTTTAATTATTTTGGTGGCTTCTGTATGTGCATCTGACCATGGTTGTTGATGAGTTTGCAGTCTTTGGTTGACTAATGTTCTATATTTGGCACAATCTTGGTAAAAAATTCTTACATAATTTAAGCAGCCTGAGAACCTCTACAGTTGTGTTTTCTCAGTGATAACATCTAAGAATTTATCAGAAAATTCTAGAGCATGATTTTGCAGATAAATCTATCTCTCCTTGATCATATGTCCTAAAAATTTGATACTGGTCTGGAAAAGTTAAACCTTTTTCTTGTTGAGCATTAACCCATTATTCTTGACAAGTTGGATAAATTTTTGAACATGCTTGAAGTGTTCATGGAAAATTTTAGAGAATATGAGCACATCATCAATATATACTAGCAGCCAATCAAAATATGGCTTGAAAATTGTGTCCATAACCTTTTGAAATTTGGAAGGAGCATGTTTGAGCCCAAAAGGCATTACGTTCCATTCATAGTGTCCTACTAGGACACTAAAAGCTATTTTGAATTTATTAGATTCTCTGGTTGCAACTTACCAAAAGCCTGATTTCATATCAAACTTAGAAAATACTTTAGCCCCTGCTATCCTTGCTAAGTGATTCCCTTTGTGAGGAATAGGGTATGTATGATCTGATAAGACAATTTTCAGAGGTCTATAGTTTATGACCAATCTTGGAATCCCTCTCAACTATTCTGAATGTTTATTAATTGAAAATACATAGAAGTTCCATGGACTACTAGATTCTTTGATCAATCCTCTATTTAATAAGCTTGCTATTTCATTTCGGCATAGATCCCTGTATTCTTTATTCATGGGAGTTGTTCTTCTTTTGAAAGGTTTTCCTTCATGGTCATATTTGTATGGAAATTCTACACAATGTTGTTTCCTATGCCAGAAGGAATTTGGTTCTTTAACGCAACATTCTTTCTCAATTTGTGATCTTAAACTAGAGATACTTTGTTTGATGATAGGAGTCTGAAGATAATCTCCTATTTTTATGGTAGTTTTTAGGTCCTTGAGTTCTACCAATTTATTTCTATCTTTTTCAATTTGTTGTATGGCTTACACCACGATAGATACCCTGGGAGTATAGATGAAGGGTAGCTTGATTGTTTGTAGCTTACCATCTGAGCTTGGCACAAATATCAAATAGCTAGCCTTGTTACCCTTTAATCTTTCTGACCCATGTGGCTCTACAGCTGCCAAAAATACATTCCCTAAAATGCAGTGAATAGGGATGTCAACAACAACAAATTTTAGCCTGATACAATGTTATTTGAAACATATGGAAGCCTAGGGGACTTCATACAATAAATTTTTGCTTCCTAACCCAACCACTTGTCTGAAATACTTTACCCAATATTTTGCTGCTATCATTTTTGAGTTTAGAACATTGATATCAGCACCTGTGTCAATAAGTGTCTTTAGAGAAAGCATTTCTCCTTCTATGCAGATGTCCAACATGACATGATGTTGTTGGTATTGTATGGTCATCACTCTTATATCTCTAAAACGCATAGAGTCATCACGTTTTCCTCCAGAGATTTCTACATTTGGGTTTGAAAAATATTCTTCTTCATCAAGTGTCTTTCCTTTTTCTAATTCAGAAACCTTTGTTTTTAGGGAAGAGATTTCCTTTTTAAGATTGTGAATCTCTTGGCTAACTTCTCTCAATGTTAAGGACCTATCTTTTGATTGTTGTTTCTTTCGTTGGAAAGCTCTTGTATTTTTCTCAAATGAGGCATCAGTCAACAATGCCTTGGCTTTTGTTTTTGGAACAGTTCTACTGTTGCTTCCGTGATCTTTATGCTTGGATTCCAGAAAATATTTCAGTAGTTTTTCTTTCATTTGTCCTTCTCCCAATGCTTTGATTTGGGAAAGTAATTTTGTCTCTGAATCATCTATAGTTTGTGGTATGAGAACTTTTTCTTTTTGTTTCTTTGTAGAAACAAAGTCTTCTTCATCAGAAAAACTTTCTGATTTAGTATCTGAATCATAGTGGCAATCATCTGAATGAGTACAGTTGCATCCATTCATATTCATATTTAATTCTTCTTTAGAAGATTCTGAGGAAGAGCTTTCGGAGCATCATGAGGTATAACAAAGTTGTTTTTGTTGGATTTGTTCTCTGATTGTGAAGTTGGGGCAATTTTGAGACTAATGGTTTTTGGAACCTCATTTATAGCACATGATTGACCCTTATATTTTTACTGTCTTTTTCTTCTTTATTATTTCTTGAGACTTATTTACTCTATTTTTCTTAGATTCATCTGCAAGAGGGCAAGGATTTGAGCTATTTCCTATTTGGCCACAGAGCCAACATGTTAGTTTATTCCACTAATCTCTTTATTGTGTTTCTAGATGAATATCCTTAGGGTGATAATAATATTTCTTTGGAACATACCTGTAGTATCCTTTTCTGGCCCCTTTATTTTTCCTTTGTGAATATTCTCTGTATTCTTGTCTTCTTTATTTCTTGGCCTTCTTTTTATGTTTTCTTATTTTTACTATTGGGTCATCTAGGGATATGACATATTTTCTACAAATATATTTGCTATCTCGCAGTATGGATAATTTTTTTAGTGATTTGTTTACTTTCATGCTTCTACATAGTCCAACAAGGACTCTGGTTATAATGCTATAAATTTATTCCCAAGTACAAGATTCAAAAGGCATTTGGAAGGCATCTTGTTGTCTGAGGTAATCAAAATTTTTGAAGGCAAGACTGTCAAATAGACTTGTTTCCATAAAATGTTTTTTCTATCTTTGACTTCATATATTCTTTGGATCCAATCCCTATGAAATTCTTAATACTGGGACATTTGATAGCATTTAAAGTTCATGAGAATCATCTCATGCTTATTTGCAAGTTCAATTTCTCCTCTGCACCAATTTTCTAAAATAAATTAAGTTAATGCTCCAATCATATAACTTTGTGGGCTTCCATCCAGATTATGAATAATATCTCCCCCTTCATCCTTCAAAATTTCATTTTCCATTTTTGTCAATAATGCTGGTGATGTCTCTCTTTCCCACCGTCTTAATAATGTTTCAGTAAAACATTGAATGATAGATTTACAAGCTTCTACGTCATTTTTTCCTCTGAGGCACATAAGTTTATATTTTGTGAACATTAAATCTATAATTTTCCTTATTTGGCCAATACACAGGTTGTCTATATTCCATCCTCTATGGGATTCCACATGGAAGTTATGTGTTTTTGGGAGTTTACCTTTCCCACTAAGTTCAGGTACAGGTTACCTGGTATATTAGCTTTGAAGAGGCTCATAGATGGGGGACAGATGTGGTTCTGAGGTTTCTGGTATTTATGGTTCTTTGAACAGAGAAGAAAGGGTTATGGGATCAAATTTTTCTTCTGTTGTTTCTTTTGGAAAAAGGAAGGGAAATTTATCAACGATTTTTACAGGATGTTGGATATTTACAGATCTTTTGAAGAGATAGGAAACATGAATAGGCTTATCCTTTGGAGCTGTGTGCAATTTAACAAATCTTTGAGATAATTCTTCAATAAGCCCTTGAGTAGAAAGCATCCCTATATCTATCTTCTTTTCAACATCTTCAATTTTTTACAGAGATTCTCTATCAAAACCTTTTAATACTATAATGGAATAATTTACATCATTCTAAGTCCTATTAATGCCACTCACAAATACATGTAAACTATCAAAATGTCCTTTCATTTCAGCAATTTTAATACAATTAATTTCCAATCCTTTAATTGTTATGTTGGTCCAATTTATCTGCTGATTGGCTTTCTGAATCCTTCCATCAATGCCAAGGGAATTTTCATATTTTAATACCAAAGAAATAACCTTAGCAATATTTTGTTCTTCTCAGAGGAGGATTCCTTTATAGGGAGGGAAAGTCGTAGGTGTTTCAACTTTACTGCCATCAATAGCAGTCCAAGAGTGTTTTGTTGAAGATGACTCTGTATCTGCCATGTGTATATCTGAGGGTTCAGATTTATTTTTCCATTCATAAAAGGAAAACCAAGTTTTTTTGCTTGTCATATATGCCTTCCATTCTTGTGACATCCTGATTTTTTCTTGATTTAGAGTACTAAGGTCAAAAGCATTAGACTTGGGAGGAGTATGTAGATCCCAATTTAGCATATTATTAATCCATTGGGTGTCAACAGTATGCATTTTTCATCCTTCCATGACAGAAAAGAATTTGTGCATTTCAGGCTTGGAGGGTCTTTTACAGCCTTCAGGAACACAATTACTGAATCTAGACTGTGGGATTAACTCATCTAGCTGCGCAAGATATCCAAGACCATATTTTGGCATACTCATTGGGTGCATTTTTCTCATCATTTCTCTGAGGTGAGGATCTTCATTTTCAAGAGATAGAAGTTCATGGATCATTATTATATGATAAAAATCATGTCGAAATGGGATATCTGAACATTTTGGATTTGGGCAGGGAGTGACAGTAGTTGTAGGAGGAGATTATCCTATCCTGAGATGATGATTTTGGCGCATGACTGGTTCTGCAAGACTATTGAGATTTATTTTTTGTCTGCAATCTACGCATGTCACTTGTAGAGAGGAAAATTTTACAAGTTGGGAAAATTTAAATAAATCGAAATGGGTGCAATATACAAATTATAGATGGGAGCTAGCGGTATCAACTTCTTGTGGATGTATATACATAGATGAAGGTTTACAAGCTTGGTTAATTTTTCTACGATCTATGGTAGATTTTCTAAGGAAGGACACAACAGCAGATGAGGGGCCTTCATTAATATTGGAAAATGTAATGTTTTGCAATGTTGGCAGCTTTGTATTATCTACAACCAAATGTTTTGGGAAGCTCATATTTTCCCATTTAATGATCTAGTGTTCTATGTTTTGATTTTGGGCATCGGTTAGAACAACCACACTGGATTTAGATTCTTTGATGGGGGGATGGAGAACTGCAGGATAAAGGGTGTTGGTATGTCTAAAACAACCACATGTCTGTATGGTGATGTTGTTACTCTTCTTTTTCATATCAGATCCAGTTGTCTAGAATTGAAGTTGAAGAATATCTTTGATATGCTCGTCAAATGCATAGACCAAAAAAAATAGATAACGATCAAAGTATACAGGTCCGTCTGATAATGGAGCAACCATCCTGCCTATTAATGAATCTAAATACTTGTTATGTGTCATTTCTTTGACTGTGGCAAGAATAAATGTTTTCAGGTTAAGGCATTTATTCCTATCCTTATACACCCAGATGTAGAAATTTAGTCCTCATCCTTTTAGCTTCGTTTTTTAGTTTCTTAGTATCTAACAAAGGAATTGTTTGTAGAGCGTCAAAATTTTCTTGGATCTAATTGATTCTCTCCTTAATAGAGATCCTAGTTACAACTTTTAGATGAAACATATACAAGTGAGCATAAACTTCTGAAGAATTTATGTTGGGAAGACACCATTTAGGGGATGGCTGACTCTCTAAGTACTTAATTTCTGCTGAGTTTACAACTTGTTTAGATGAAGAGGCCAACATGTCTCTTAAAGGATTTTCTTCAACATGTTCTCTCTCTTCAAGCTCTCTGAATGAAACAGATTTTCTAGAATTATCCACTTCTTATTAGATTATGGATTATGGGTAATAAACATAATGAACCAGACATTATTCGCTCTGATACCAATTTGCTGCAGGGGCTTCAGTGAAACTTGCACGCTGAGTTTCTTCTATGTGATCAATACATGAACCTTTACACGAACCTCTCGACTCTCACACTCTTGTGTCCTTCACAGGGCCTCCTACCTTTAATGGACTTGTGTTCCTCAGTCCTCGGTGGTGGCTCGGTAGCGAACCTCAAATAAAATTCTTGTCTCATAGATACTACCTCAACAAATCATTTAACACACGCGGAAAAAATGGAGAGACAAGATTTATTTTGTATTAAAAAATATATATTGAAAATTCCCTATACTTCTATTCACATGTTATCTCAAATATTTGAATTTGTCGTGTTCTTAAGAGAAAACAGATTAGGGTTGGTACTAAGCAATGGGGTCACTGGTGTTTAGTCCCTATCCTCTCAATCCCATTTCGTTACGCAATGATATTCTCACATGTAATTATCAGTGACATGTCTAATAATATGTTGCATGATGGGCTTTTAAACATTTTAAATTTAAGTTAATGATTTCGAATTTCCTTTCATATAAATCAAAGGTAAATCTTAGCTCAAGTCCAATAGGAAATAGAGCAAAATCAAAAGTTTATTTTACTAGAAAACACATAATCCATAATAAAATATTCAGCTTTTAATTTTACCAATGGATAATTCACTATTAGTGATTGAACAGGTTAATGATTAAGAAATGAAAAAGACTGCAATGGATATAACTATCGAACGAGTCAGGAAAAGGAAACTAAATATTTAGAAAAGAGAGAGAGAGGGATTGAGATAATTATTGAACAAACAATAAATGAGTTATGTGATTTTTTTTTAGTTAAGAATCATTAGATATATTTGGTGTGATGACAATCTGGAAAGAAAAGAGTTACTGTAATTAAACAAGCGCAGTTTCATGAGTGGAAAAAAACAAACCTTCAAGGATTTAGAATGGATAAGATGGTTAACCGGGTAGAACTCCTGCCTGTTAATGGAATGTAACGTTATAGTTGCACATAAATTAATGAGCTATATTTTAGTTATAGTTACGTTTTTTAACATAATCTTCAAATCAAACCAAGTAATCATTCACCAAGAACGTTCCACATGGTAATCACTGGTGGCTACCACGCAACGCGATTCTAAAGGTTAAAATTTATAAACGGAAGGTGGAAGACATCAGATTATGTTATAAATTTGGTCACATCTGACGAATTTAGACACAAATTGCTAATGAATTCACTTATTCATTGTATTCAGCCAGCCGCCTCCTACCGAGTATACCATCCTTTTGCTAGTAGTCATCCACAACCGGACCGCGAAAAATTTGAATGATACATACGCTCGTTTGAATATTTCAAATCTAATTTCTGCAGGAGTGCTAGGTAACGAATTGCATGTCATTGTAAATTTGTTACCCTCATGGGACGATGTCAATTTTATAATGTATGTGATGAAATAAATCGTGCTTCCCACTGTAAATTTCCGGCAACCGGAAGAGGAAAACCTTGAATGATACAACGCGGATTTGAATAATTTGAATATAGTTATGGAGGACTCTTAGGTGAATAATTGTAGGTCAATGTCAATATTTGAGCCTCATGCGACCATGTCGATATTATAGTTTCAACGTCATGAAATCAGCCCTGCTTGCCACGGTCAATTTTCATGCAACCTCGTATAGCGGGACCAGGAAAAATTTGAGTAAACGTTGAATCTAACACAAGTTGAGTAAACGTTGAATCACTCAAAGTTGATAAAAGTTGAATCTAACTCTATGGACAGTAAAAAATTAACTATTTAGTCCATATGGACATGTTCTAGTGGTTTTAAATAGTCTCTATTCAATTAGAGAAACCATAAAAGTAATAAATATAATAAATTTATTACATTGAACTTGTTACGTAGTAATTTTTTTTTTATCAATAAAATTACAAAAATAATTTTTTTTAGAAAAATGATAGTAAAAATGAATCAATTTATATAATAAATAATAATTATATATTAAAATTTATTAGACTATATTAATTATAATAGTCATTTATATCGAAAATCATAATATTTTATAATTAAATTAATTAATAAACACACACAAGTAGAGTTGGTCTAGTAACCTCTAAACATAAGTGAATTTGGTGGATTATAACTTGGAACTCTCTAGTACATGACATTTCTTTCTATTGTAAATGCTCATATAAAAATTTAATATTTATGATAATCTCTATTAACTTTGAATCTTCGAATGGTAGAAAGGGATCAAATATCTAAAGATGCAAATTTTCTTTTGAGTGTAAAATTTGATGAATCAAATCTCTCAAGGTGTGAAAATCTACTCAAATTTCACACTCAAAAGGAGGTTTTCATTTTCATATATTTAATCCCTCTTGGCGCTTGGCAATTTCGAAATTAAGATGGATCTATGTTGGTTACGTCAAGGGGATTTCTACAACCGAGTATATGGGTGACATTGTAGTGTTGTAAATGTTTGTAAGCATTAAATATTAATATAGGAAAATTTTGTTAATAATATAATGTTGACTCTAACAAAATATAATTAACTATAAATATAAAAACCAATTGCACAAATCACAGAAATTAGTTCGACATTTTAAGTTCAAGTGAGGGTCTAGAGATGATGGAGATGACAGAGAATGTCAATATGAGGCAAGATCACAAGGTAATTAAGAATGAGGGGATAAAGCATAAGTTGTGGGAACTTGGAGTTATCAAGTATGTTCTCGACAATTTATGTTATTGGATTTAATCTAGGAGGGTAAACGAATCATTTTGGGTGATCAATTATGGCTCACTGAAGTCCAAACCGAACCTGATATGGATTTATTTTCCTATGATAATTTTTTTTGAGTTCTCACAAGTCATAAGTAATGAAAAATATGTAATAGTAAGTAGTATGTTTCATATTTGATTGTTGTATTCAACGATATATATTTATAATAATTTAAATTGATGTTATTATTCAACATAACTAGGTCATAATGGATCCGAACGTTACTCACTATTGGCACATGTATTCTAGAATCCTCTTGAATTCACATGAATTTTCCAAGAGGCATTCTATAGACCAATATGGGGGTTATGTTTTAGTAGTGTAAATAATGGAAAACATTTTAAATCAATATAAAAAAATAGATATTAATCTAATGTTGACACCAAAAAATATATTTTTGTATAAATATAAAAAAATATCACAAATTGCACAAATCAATTTGAAGTTTTGAATTCAAGTGAGTATTAGGAGATGATGGAGATGATGGAGAAAGTTGAGACAAGGAAATATCATGATCTGGTTACGGATGGGGAGATAAAGCAGAAGATAAAAGATGATGGAGTTATTGGGTGTGTTCTCCATAATTTGCGCCCTATTTTCTATTGCATTTAATCTATGATGATAAACACATTATTTTGGGTGATGAATTATGGCTTGCTAATTTTTAAACCAAACCTAATATGGATTTCTTTGCCTATGATAAGGTTCCCAAATTTTCAAAAGTGAGATATAATGGTACATACATAATAATAAGTAGTTTATTTCAGATTCCATCTTTATACTTCACCATATTATTTATAATATATCAAAATAATGTTATTATTCCATATTACCAAGTCATGATGGATCCAAGCACTCTTGTAATTGAGTATTTACACGAGTATTCTATAATTCTCCTGAACTCACATCATATCCCTTAATAATATTTCACTAGATCTCAATTGAGTTTAATAAGAGTTATCGTTGCAATGCGACATAACTCATTTACAATCCTTAGTTGATTTTTCTTGGACTACCTCTGACTGTTTTAATTTTCCATATGAAACATGAAGATGAGAAAAGTGGGAATATGAAAGGATGTGTAGTAAGTGTGATCCGAGATATTTACTTTGGTAATGTTCATAGAATTTCATAAAATATCATGTGAAAACCATGTATGCAAACACTTAAATAAGAAACAACATAAATGATACCATCCATGTCATGTAACCAATATTGTATAGCTTATTTCCTCCAATGTGGACTGTGTTTTCAGGTTGTGCTTCAATACTAGTGAGGCCTCTTTAATAATCTCAACAAAAATTAAAATGAGTACATGGAAAATATATTATTATAACTCCAATCCTATGAGTGGCTTGAAAATGGGTTGATTAGATCTAGAAACAAACTCCACCAACGAAATACTTGTGAAATTCTATGTAGAATGAGTATAAACTCAACTACCTTCCACCACCTTCAACTATGGCCCCCGAGAGAATCTCCAAGATTCCTCAACAAAATATAAAGGGAATATTCATAGAATATTCTAGGGGATATTCCTTGGAAATATGTTGACCTCGAAATTCAAACTCGCAAGGCTCGGCCGTTATACTACTTCTTGCAGCTCCACCTGTTATCCTTCCTCCCTCAACCCACATTCTCCATTGTCTATGGCTTTTTTATAGTTTAAATAAATTTATGATGGTGAATATAAGAACTAATGGGCCATTACCCAATGATTTTGCATGCCAAGTTAACAATAGAGGAGTAGGGATCACAAGTTCAAACCCCATGGACCCTAACAAAATAATTTTTTTTAAAATAAAATAAGAATATATGGTTAAGAAAAAACATCACTACTAATTAAACCATGAGATATATTATATATTTAGAATATTGTTAAAAAAAATTATTAGTCATTCATCTTATTTGAATTTTACTTTTCCAGGTAAATTGGGGCCAATTTGGCCATGATTTTGGTGCCACATGGCACCATCTCATTGAGCCATGTGGCCTCGTATGATTGGGCCACTTCAAATGCCTCAAAATTTAGCAGGTGTCACTAGATTTGGCAACTCTTCGAAATTTAGTTACAAATAAACTGACTGCCAATTTTAGCAAGACTCTGTCAACTTGAATTGTTGATTTGGCCATATCACCAAATTTGTGATACTCTAAATTTATCTAGCACTAAATAAACCTTCTTGCTTTTCCGAGTCTCACTAGAACATTGGCTAAGCATTATTTTTGCATACAAACTCAGGTTGAGATACCATTTACATCATTAGATTCCTTTTGACAAGCACTTTGATTCAGTCTTGATTTCGTGACTCTGATTTTTACACCATTAGCGATCCTCACAGATCATTAGTTCCCACTAAAGGACTTTTGGTCCTCCACAAGTATAAACAAGAGGTGGAATTTGATGTACTCTAATCTATATAGGAAAATATCTCTAAGAGGCCCAACACCTATATCCATATACAAGTTTGTAGTTTTCCATTCATGTATCATAGCTTGCAAGATTCTAAGAATACCTTACTTTCCAAGAGTTGATAAATCACTCATGGTCATGTTTTACAACAAAAAATAGCTATTTTTGTTCAACTAAAGACCAAAATATCACTATGTTGCATTCATAAGAGATGTTATACACATCGTCACTTTTAAAATTATTTCCCATCTATATGGTATTTAAAAATAAGCATGTGATTTCCAATGGTGGGCATGATCAACTACTTAAAAAGGCTACCCGTCTCTTACGTAACTAGGATAATGGGTTTTATTTGTATATCTATCTTCCTTGTAGAACTAATTTATCGATCAGTTCCTTTAGAGGTGCTTTCACATTCTTTTGGCCCTTCTTTGGGTGTAGATTTATATGGATCTTCCAATATATGGATTCCTAAACTTAAATATTATTGCAATGATTGCAATGATTTTTTTTCCTCTAAAATTTCTTGAAATTTTTTTGTCTCCTTCCAAATCGACATAACTTCCCTTGAATGGTTTCCTTTTGTGTGGCTCTGGTAAGGTGAACTTGAATTAGTTCTTCCTTTTAATTTTTCACTACCACTAGAAGGTTGTGATGTCCTCTCAGGATCTTGTACCGATTCAAAAAAATTTCTTGAAGGCTCTGCAATCATGTGTGTTTGGAGTGTATTTCATTGGCTTCCTATATGACACAACCCAATTTTTCATATCCCGATAGTTCCACCACTTGGATTGGATTCATAATTCCCTAGACATTAACTTATAGGTTATTTACTTAATATCCCATCTTCCTCATTATATTTGAACCAATGATTATAGTGTGATTTTCAAAAGTACCAAAATCATCATTATAATGGGAACATGAAACTGAAGAATCATGACACTATTTACCTTAGTTGTTGATTCTCAAGAGGGTGATGATAAATTCAATAAGCCTTCTTTCCACTTTAAATTTTCTAAAGCATATTCTCTGTCTTATAACTCCTGTTGCAATCCTTCATTCTCTTCTTTTGCATCTTGTAGTAGTATTCAAAGTTCAACATTCTCTATTTCAATGCTCCGATTGATCTCTTAAAGTTCTTGGAGACATCAATTCTTTGATTCTCTATTTGAATGATGAGAATGATATGAAGAATATTAATAAGATTCAGTTGACGATGGATATGGAGGTTTAATGTGGTCTCCTCCTTCATTTGCCAAAGCATTGTCCTATGATTTCTCCTTCTTCTTTTCATTATTTGATAGTCTCTTATAATCATCTAAAAAAAATTTATCTACCTTTTCTTACATCCTATAATAATATCTATGGAAATATTTTTCATTCTCGGTGTGAATATCATCATTCTCCATTTTCCTTCTTCATGTTTCACGTCCAATATCTCGGTCAAAAGACATGAGTTTTCCTTCACCCTTTTTGAGTTTGGCCCTAGTTATCATCCACACTTGTAATTGAGATCAAAAAGAAAAAAACTCTCGTATCAGCATGATCCAGGATCTTTTCTTTGGTGATGTTAGAAAAATTGCAAGAAATAGCATGTAAAAACCAATATGAAAACACTTAAATAATATGCAACATAAAGGAGACGATAATGACAATGCAATCAATATTTGATAATAGATTTCATCCAATGTGGATTACAAGGAAATCAAAATGAAAATGAGTATAAGGAAAAATACATCATTATACCTCTAATTTGAGGATTGAATAAAATGGGCTACTTTGATAAAAAAAAATAGACTACACCATTAAAATCCTTGCAAGCTTATAAGTTAATTGTGTATAAACCCAACTATATGATGCCAACATCAACTCTTGAACTGAAGACAATCTATAATGTTCCATAATATAATATACAGGGAATATTATATAGAATATTCCAGGGAATATTCACTATCAATATACTTTCCTTGAAACTTGTGCCTGCAAGTTTCTTCCCTTGTCCTGTTTCTTGCAGCTCTACCCATCCACCTTGATTCATCGGCCGCTACTCTCTATTATCCATTTCTTCCATATCACTTTAAATAAATTTTTCATGGCTGATATAACATGAAATTTGTGATGGTCCCAATAGTATAACATGCCGAGTTAAGGCTTGGGGAGCATGGGTCGCTAGTTCAAACCCCACGGACCCAACAACATCCATTTTTTAAAATAATATATATATATATTAAATCACTCCTAATTAAACCTTAGGACTAATGTATTATATATTTAAACTATTGTTAAAAGTGTCAATTATTTATTCGCCCAATTTGAATTTGAATTTTTGAGGTTGATTTGGTGCTAAATTCACCACTATTTGGGTTTCGTGTGGCACCATTTGATTGGGCCATGTGGCCCAAAAGTAGTGCGCCACTTCAAATTCCTCAAAACCTA
Organism: Pinus albicaulis; assembly: GCA_034641835.2. NCBI lineage: Eukaryota > Viridiplantae > Streptophyta > Pinopsida > Pinales > Pinaceae > Pinus > Pinus albicaulis. The sequence goes on along the minus strand of CM076572.1, from coordinate 30,431,246 downwards.
GTTGGTATTTCCATAGTTGTAAATTCTCCCAAATTTATTTACATCTAAACTCGTTAAATTTTTTAGCGAGACTCTTCCAACTTTATTTGTTGATTTGGCTAGATCGCCAAATTGGCGATGCTCCGAATTTATCTGATGCCAACTAAAAATTTTCCTTTTTGTCAGGTTTGATTCTAAATTTGAATAAGCATAACTTTCACATACACACTCAAATTAAGGCATCATTCTCACCATTGGATTCCTTGTAATGAGTTCTTTGAGTTAGTGTTGGTTTCACTAGGATTCAAGGACTTTAATTTTTAGGTCATTAGGGATCCAGTAGATCAAAGTGGAATTCAATAGGATTCACTACGTATCTTCTTCTAATAACCATGGATTATTGGGAGATAATTTTATTATTTTTCAAGTAGAATAAATCTCAACCTACATATCTAACTGGCTTACTCAAGAAGAAGGGGGATTATTTCACAAATCAATCAAGTTAAGGATGCATAGGATTAACATTTTCCAAGTAGAAAAGGGATAATTATCACACATATAACACTAAATAGATCTCTACAAAGATGGAATATGATGAGTAACCTCGAAAGAAAATTTATGATGAATCAACCAGTAAACGAAAAAATATGAAGAGATATTAAGTTTCCATATGTGTTAAGGGCATTTGAATATATTGAAATAGGTTATATTATGTTTTTTTTGTCCTTGTCATATTCCAGATCCTCTACAGTTTCTAAATTACATACTCAATAACTTAATTATTTCCCAAACTTATGAGTGAAATATAAGCCCTCACGACTCCTTGATGTGGTTTTTCTATTTTGACAGCTAGGTTTCATCCCTAGGTAACCACCTATCCTTTTCTAGCTCTGTTAATCGCTTCTGATGAAAGTTACTTTTACTAAGTTAGCCTCGAATCCCTCTTTAGTTGTAGTTTTTTTCCTTTATGTTTTTGAATTTTCAACTATGGATCGATCACTCGACATTTCTCGGTTTGTAGGTGGTATTTTTCTTTCTATATCTCCTTTTGTGGCTCGCATCAAGTCTCCCCACAAACAGTCAATCTCCTTTGAAACCAGTCTGCATTTGACCTCTGCCATTGGTTATTGTCATTGAAAATGTGTTTCACTCTCTTTGAATCCACCTTATACTCCTTTGACATTAGATAAAACAACCTCTACTTTCGGTATTTATATGATGGGTACTTTATTATCCCTGTTGCCCCTTATTTTGTGATAACCTAAAATATTATTATGATTCCTCCTCCTTTGCGATGTCAGTTCATGAATGCCCTTCTACTGAAATTATTTTGGATAAAAATTCTTTTTAGCACGTAAAGTTCCTCTCAAAATCTAGTGTGATATGTAAATTTAATGAATTGTGGTTGTGGCTACCTAACCATCACGCTTGTATTTTTTAACAATGAAAACCCTTAATTCTTTCTCACTTGAACCTCTACCTTGTAGGGAAAGGCATTTTTGTTCCAATATTCGACAAACCTTCAAATCGTGGGTTCATTCCTAAATTTGGTCCATGGTTCAAGGGAAATGCAAGGCTTTCTATGCAACCTTGGCTCCCATCATTTGACTCACTCTCAGCTTCAATCTCTACTACTCTATTGTGGGTAAGGCTTCCCAACCTACCTTTGCACATGTGGAATCATTCATCATGGTATGAAATTTATAATGCCTTAAGCATATTTCATATTCATTGTGATAATACTAATCATTAATTGAAGCCCACATATGTATGCATTTATGTGGAGATGAATCTGAAAAAAATAATTTCCATGTGGAATTAGCTTAACTGGTTGAAATTATTTATGGGTGTAAAAATTGGATTATGATGACATTTCTTTCAAATTTAGAGCTTTTTATGAAATAGGGCTCCCCATTCAAGGCTGTCCCAAAGATGGAAGAATAAATCCAAGAAAGTTATTTCTAAGCCAATATGGTGGGATAGTGGTAATCTAGACCACTATGCAGTTTAGAAGGAGGATTTCCCCTATGATTTCTTACAATAAGGATAATCTAAAAAAGGATTAAAAAATTTAAAAATCGTTTTTGAATCTATAACAACTAAACAAAATAACTATAATGAGGTGAAGGATTTTGAAAATTTAGTGAATACTAGCTCTACAAATCGTTTATTGGAGAATATTGTTGGAAAAAATATTGTTATGGTTCCTCCAATAACAGATAATTAATACCATTTCCACTAAGAATGCTTTTCCGTACAATGAGATTGTTAAATGTCCATCTTGGGCTGATTATGTAGATGTGAAAGGACATTACAACACATGTACTAATAGACATCATCCCAAGAATGGCATTAAAATAAAATCATCAAAAAGTTGGGATGGATGAAACTGACGAAAAAGATGAAAAAAAAACTCCAAGGGTAATGGGAAACCACTGGAATTTGAAATGACATGGACTTAAGAGAGACCTAGAAATACACTTGGATTTTACGTGTCTTTTGGAAAATTTTCAACTAGAATGCGAGTACAATGAAGTTTTGATTTAAGGAGTTAGATTGAACCTGTGTGCTCAGTTCCAAATACCTAAGGAATATCAATAGATTTGTTGTAATAGTTATTGACTGGATCCCACCTTTATTAATATAATATTCTCTATCTATATCTTTATAAGATATTTTTCATACTCCATAAATGAAATAAAATACATATGAGTTTGTTACACCTTGCCTTTTCATGAAAAGTTTATGTTTGGAATTCAAATATTTGTGATTTAGGTGCTTATGTTATCAATTTTGTGTTGTAGTGTTTTACGGGTATGTTTCATCCATGTTTTATCAAAGTGAAAAACATGGATGCGACATACCCGAAAAGCACTACAACACAAAGTACTGATCGCAAAAGTCTAAAATCTATAGTTATCTATTTTTTTATTAATTACAATTGTAGAAATGTGAAATACTGATAGTTATTTGGTGATCATCCTCTAAGGATGTATATAATGATAGGCATGAATTAGAGTAAGCAATATATGTAGGTAAATACTAGCATTTTTCACATGAAAGGTGGGTCTTTTGGTGGAGAGATTACAAATGTTTTTTCCCAATATGATGGAATCTAATTGTATAATGAACCATAATCCTATGGAAAAATTAGCATTTTGTATGATTTACCAAACATGCTTCCAAACCACAGTGATCTTAAGGATGGATTGACACGATCAACCTCTTGGGAAAATAAATTCTCTCTCTCTCTCTCTCTCTCTCTATATATATATATATATATATATATATATATATATATATATTACCTCTACTAAATTTTATTACTTTTTTCAATGATACCACACCATAAATTTTATCATTATATTTTAAATAATGTAACCTATTTATCATTGTTAGTTTTCAAAACTCAATTGAATATTGAATACCCATTACTAAAATTATGTTGGTCTGGTAGCAATAAGAGTTATAAATTACAATGGATAATGAAAATGTAAAATGTAAAATTGACAAGATGTAAAATGTAAAATACAAAATATAAAATGTAAGGCACTAAGTTACAAATTTGATTAAAATAAATTGGTATATGATGAAAAGTTAACATACTATATTTTATTTAAAAATTCATTTGTTTATATATTAGTATTGGTATTATAATTAATAATATTTATTATTATTATATTGCAATACATTTTAATAATAATCATATTCGTTGAAGGAATTATTATATTAGAACTTACATATATTATTTATTACATAGAGTGATAATTCTCGATCATATGGATGGATGGTGAAGAGGGAGGGAAAAAGGGATAGAGAGAGATAGTGAAAAAGATGAAAGAAAGAGAGAGAGTGTAACAACCCTTCATTGATTTTCCATGTAAACAATAAAATACCAAGGTCATGGGACAAATATTCCAAGATAAATGGTAGCCAAAACATCCTAGTGGATGTCACTTTAGTTTATTAATGGCTAAGGAAATTGAGAATAGCATTGGCAAAGGAAAAGTGAAATTAATTGGAATTTTATATATGAAATAAAGGAAAATAAGAGAAAAGGGAGATGATGGGTCATAGATTTGTATGAGGAGGAAGTTGAAGGAAAAGTGCAGGGAAATGGAGAGAATATATGCCTTAATAATAAAAAGGCTTATGAGGATTAGTCCACAATATTTTTTTTGTTTAGCTTTGGAACTCTCTTTTATTCCCTTACTCTCTCACACTCTTGCAAACTTAGAGCACTTTGAAGTACATTGGATTTGGGGAGAGACAATGAAAAGAAAAATAGAAAAATGCAAGGGGACATGTGGATCAACAACTACAACTAGATTTATTTATAGGTATTCAATTTCATTTATGATTTCCTTGATATTTTTGGAATGCACGGTACATGCATGTGGTTTCTTAGTTATGTGTTTTCATTACCATGGAGGATTTCTTGGATTGAAAATGTTTTAGCCTTTCCTTTCCATTTCCTAGATAACCATGGTGTTATCGGTTTTCCAACTTGTTTTTTTATCATTGATCCATGTTCATTTTAGTTGTGGGCTAATTTATTATTTCCTAGACGCGTTGGTTGGGACAAACACTCTAAAAGCCTTGGAACAACATGGATTGAGTTACTGGTAATCGAGACTAGGTTGGGAGAAATGATCTGGAGCCCTTGGTTGGTTGAGTTACTAGTCCCTCGATCCAGGCTGGAAAAATGCTCTAAAACCCTAGAAATTATGGGTTGAGTCAGTTCATGGAGCTTCAGTTGGAACAGATCCTATAAAGCCCTTGACAACTTGTGTAGACACTTACCTGATTGGTGTTAGTGATGTATGATCATGAGGTGGAATAATTGGATAAGGGTTCAGGTGGTCTGGCCTTTAGAAGATTGGAATATGGCGCGGGGGTGATTGGTTGAAACAAATATTTGGTTCTACCCAATATATGGTTGAGTGGTATGTGGAAGTCCCTCACATGGTTGGTTTTATCATATGTTAATAATATCTCCTTTCCTATTGTATTCTATGAGTAATTTTACTTCTTATTATATGGATTTTATGACTACTGTATCATGGTTATTATTCTTGTTAAATGTTGGTTATAAGTATGGTTCCATAACAAGTTCTTTCTATGGCTCTTGATATGTTTTATATTTTTGGTGAATGGTTAATGAATGCATGGGATAATATATGTTATTGTAGATATCATGAGAGGGAATACAAACTTTTTGATAATTTCATATAATTCTTATAACCCTATGTTCATATATGAATTTATGAACTGTACATTACATGTTTGACGAAATGACTATCATGGTAAGGCCTCTTGAGGCCAAATAATTGATCAAGTTTTATATGAAAGCCATTGTGCTGATGTTATTTATCACTATATAAAGTTTCATTGATTTTTTTGATAGAGGTTTGGAGATAAGATATTAAAAGGTGGATTAGAATCTTGGATCACTCCCTTTGAATGGGAAGCTTTGGGACATAGCCAGACCTTTATAGGCTTATGCATTCGGGTGAAACCCTTTAACCACATCGATTCCTTGTCGTGCATGTGAGTGTGGGCCCAAGTTGTAGGCTTTAAACCTATACATAAATTACCTACAAATGAATTCTTAAAAATAAGAAAAATAAATAATTGCGAGAAAATAATACAAATATACTAAGAATATATATACATATATATATATATAAGAATTAATAAATCACAATTCATTAACTGTAGATTACAACATAGCCATAATTCCCTTAACTGAATCTAAAAAATACCATGGGTGAAACACCATCATCCCCAGAACCATGTGAAAAAACCATGAAAAAAACCATGGGTAGGTATGCCCACCACCTTTGGGTCTACCCTTATCCTTGAGTCTACGTAACTATTATTGGGTTTGCATAAAAAAGAATTCTTGGGGAACTTCTACAGACCCCATGCAGGGGGGATACCACCCCCCCTTGATAGGGAGGTTGTTGTTCCACTTGCAACCCCACCCTTTCCCCCCCATGTTGTACCCGACACAACGTACAATTCATGGGACTAGTCGTGGAAATAATATAACACACACCCAACACTCTCCCACTTGTTGTTTTTTTTCCACACAAGGGGTTCATAGGAGAGCTTAGCCATTGTTCCAACTGTGAAACACCCAATTTTTCTCTACATTAAGAAAAAATCTCAATGTTCACAAAATTTTTCAATGCATTTGCAACATTCTTCAAAGTGTCCACCATTTCTAGAAACACCTTTTTGTCCTCAAACACATCCTTGACAAAGTGATACTAAACAACAATGTGTTATGTATTTTGATGATAACGAGGGTTCTTTGGGAAGAATATTTAACTTTGGTTGCCACAGTCTATCCTTATAGCTTATTATACCAACCCCATACTTGAACACAATCTCCGTAAGAAAAATTATTCCTTTATTCCATGAGTGGATGTCATGTATTCAGCCTCTATAGTTAAAAGATCCACTACATATTGTATTTTTCTCATACAACTCACCGCTCCACCAAATAGGTTAAAAAAATACCCACTTGTATATATTCTCCTATCTAGATCTTCAGCCTAGTCTCCATAAAAAAAGCCACAAATTTCCAAAAGTTTTTCCAATCATGGCATTCCTTAGTAAAACAAACCATACTCACTACTGCCACAAAAATACCTGAAAAACCCACTTCACTTTTGTTCAATGCTCCTTCCATGGTTTTGACATAAACATACTCAATACTCCCACTAGATGTGCAATGTATGGTCTACAAACCATTTCATGCATCAGGCTAACTGCACTTGCATATGGAACACGAGACATGTCCTCTTCCTCTTCTTGTGTCTTAAGAAACTATTTTGCAGATAACTATACACCTACATGAATAGGAACCTTCATCAGTTTACCATTTTGTCATATTAAACCTTTGCAATATTATCTCGACATACCTCCTATGGTTTAGCCAAAGCTTCCTCCTTTACAGATCTCATTTAATTTCCATGCCCAAAATATATTTTGCAACACCAAGATCCTTTATGTCAAATTTCGAGGACAATTGGGTCTTCAGATCCTAGATAATTTCATTTTCATTTCCAATCAACAAGATATCATCCACATACAAGACCAAATAAATAACACGATCACCAATTAATTTAAAATACACATAGTTATCTTCTTTTCTCTGCATGAGGCCAAGTCCCTATATATATGTCTCAAATTTATGATACCACATCCTTCATGATTTTTTTAACCCATACAAAGACATTTTTAACCTACATATCGTTCTTTCTTACCCTTCACTACAAATCCTTCTAGCTTCTTCATGTACATATATTCTTCCATATCCCCATGAAGAAATGGTGTTTTTGAATCGATCTATTCTACCTCAAAATAAAAAGTAGCAATAACATATAAAAATAATCTAATAGAAGTTAGCTTGGAAATAGGAGAAATAATGTCACTGAAATCAATTCTCAGAACCTAGGAATAACCTTTTTCTACCAATCAAGCTTTGTATTTATCCACCTTTCCTTCTTCATTCATATTGTTCTTAAACACTCATTTGTTTCGAATGGGTTTCCCCCCAGCCGAAAACTCCATCAGATCCAAAGCCTCATTTTTGTCCAAATATTTCATTTCATCAGCCATGGCCTCTTTCTAATGTTTTCCATCCTCTAAATCCACTTCCTCCCTGACATTTTTCGGATGATGATTAGTAATAAATAAATAAAAATTTGACTAGAAATAAGATGGACATAACTCTTTGGCTACCTTCTCTCAAGAACTCATATTCTCAAAATTGGACTATGTGGCTCTTCCTCTTTTGATTCTTACTATGTTGTATAGTTTGATTCTTCATATTTTAGTTCAAACTCTATATTTTTAGGTTCTTTTATCAGAAAATTGATTTCATGCTAGGTTTCTTGAGTGGTCAACTTGGAGTAATTATTTCAAACCAAATTGTAGATGGAAATTAGCTTTTCGAGTCTGAGAGGGCTCTCTTAAAAGGATAAAGGATATTAAATGAATAACTTGAAAGCATATGGCTAACTCTGAATTGGATTGAATGTTTTTGTTTTAGTTTAGGTGAAATACGTAAAGGGTTTACTGCGATTGGGCTTATCGAGTTAATATGAAAACTATGTCACAAGTAAACTTATCTCATGCAAGCTGAGGAAATTGTATTCTTATTAAGCCACATGTGAAGGAAAAAATAGAGAAATATATGCATACAAGAAGTTGGAGCATGTCACCATGAATTCCAAGTGATTATACATACGAAAACTAATAAAACATGACAAAAGAACAGACTACGTGTATAAAGGAAGTTGGAGCATGTAATCATGAATTCCAAGTGATTATACAACTAGAACACTAGAGAGAAAGTAAAACACTGATATATTAAACCTACATAAGAATATAAAGAAGAATCTCAGGTCTGAAATAGGCTACTGCAACTGTATATTTTTTATATTAAAAAATTACAACAATGGTAGTGTCAAGTAATCAACTCCCAACCTCTTCTCATTTGATCTCCTGGCTATAAATAGACCTTTTTTGAATACATAGGATTTTCCCAACTGACTAGATCATCAAACTATTATCTTGACACCTATCAGAACTATAAACCACTTTCTTGGAATCGGAAAAGGCAGCTAGTCTCTAAAATAATTATACTTCTAATAGGACTCTATTTTTACATTTATTACATTCATTTATTCCATAGTGGAACAATTACATGATAAGGATCTTATGTTCAAGTGGAATTCATAATCACTGAAACGTAAATGCACCCACTAGATTCAAGAAACAATATTCCTATTTTTTAGGAAAAGATAAACACCACTTTAATTCTTATCTTCATGCTGAATTGAATGAGTGACACTTCTTTCGATTCTTGAATCTTTGATTGGGTGGTGCTAATGTGCTAATGTAGTGGGGTAGTTTAGGACGTGGACCTAAATTCACTGATATTCTAGTAGATGAGATGAGAGTTGTGCGTGTATATCTGTTGTATGAATTAAACACTTTATACTTCCTAACTCAACCTTTTTGTCTTGTTTTCACCTGAAATCCTTTTTCCATGCTAAACCATTTTTTTTAAAATAAAAAAGCATGAAAACCAATATACCCGAACTTGAAACCTTTTAAAATTTATTTATGAAGTGGCATCGCATCCGCCCACTTCGCAACCTTTACAGTTTAGTTGATAAATAATACAACCAACAATGCAATGTGAAGGGGAGGTGGCATGGAGGGTAGGTGACATGGAGGGTCGGTGAGACCAGACCGCAACTCATATCGTAATTTTTAGCTTTTAGTTATAAGCGCAGAGGCTGTAAATACTGAAAACTAGGATGTGGGATGCACGAGGTAGAAGTTGAATGACGTGGAAGGGAAGAAGTGGGACCAGATCATAGACACACATCGCAGCTTTTAGTTTTTGTTTTAATAAGATGCAGGGTTAACATCTAAACTTTTTGATGTGTGAGGAGAGGGACACACTGCTATGTAGCGGATTTTTATGAATCGGTGAAGGTTTAAGTGGTAAGTGTTACGAATTTTATATGGTATATCAACATATTGCAATGACTGTGCAATGGGGGGATAGCTACTAAGGTGGGTCCGACCTACCGCATCACAGTTAAAATAAATATATTTCGGGTGCTCACAATGGTAAAAACAATGTGGTGTGATGCATTTGCAATCGCAAATTAGCAATCGTGTTTTTTAAAGTTTTAGTTCCAATGAAAAACAAATTAAAATCTACGAAATGCGATTAGGGCCCCACTTTGATCACAATCAAGGAATGAAAAGAAATGTAATGGTAAAGGTGGTAGGGTAAAGGGGAAAGGTGGAAAAAGGGTAATTTTAATGATTTTCAATGGAAAATGAAATGAAGAGGGAAGCGTGGTTGGTAAAATGGGTCCCACTTCAACATATTTTGTCCTTCGAAAGGTTTATAGGAGATGGTAATGTAAATGATTTTTGGTTTTGGTTTATGTGAAATTTGATTTTGAATATATGGGATTATATTAATGAGAAAGGAGTCCAAAAGGGAAAAACATAGGCCTAGTCTCGAAAAGTGTCAAATTGTAGAAATAGGCTAGGGCTTGTGGAAAAATGATGATGTGGGTACCCTTGGGAGAAAAGGTGAAAATGGTAAAAAAATGAAGCAAGTTCAATGATAATGACGGAGATGAGGTGAAAGCAGAGTAAAATAAGGTGGGATGGGTGGGATGCAAATATCAGTGCTAATAGAAACCTATCACTGAAATTGTTTAAACTTATGAGTGATAACAGTGGCTGCACTTGGGATGGTGTGCCCTTGTGGTACATCAAAGAACATGTAGTTCTGGTGCCATTATTGTTTAAAACAAAAATTGTAAAATTCACAAATCCTTCTTCAAACTCTTATATCCTTCTCCTCGAGCTTAAGATTGATGATTACTGCACAAAAACCAAATTTGTAGATACCAAAAAAAAAAAAATGCTCATTCTACTTGAGCTTATTCACAGACACTCCTACCTACCCTAAAAATTGCATTCTTCATGTTTGATTCAAGAAACATGAAGCCTCTAATAAATCCAGTCAATGAGTTGATATGATACTTGAACCCCTTGACTGCACTTGAACCAAAAGAAAATTGTATTCTCAAATGATAAAGGTAAGAGAAGATGTGTCTTTTTTTCATAGTGAAAAAATAATTGAAAATTTGGACTATTGAATTCTTCCATGTAATTAGCTATGGGATCGTAGAAGACATAATTTATTGATATCCCTTTTAAGCTCTTAATGACAAATTGATCCTGGATATCCTTTTCATTTTCTTCATCAAGGTTGAACCTTGATTCCAACTCTACAATATCAAGCTCATAACCACATTCATCCTTTATCTGCAAGGAAAATGGTATAAAAATTTCCTCCTTTTTTGGAGGAGGAATACTTTCAAAGAACTGTTTAGTATCTTGGAAATTATATGATCCAATTTGAACATCGAATAGTTCAATTTCATTCTATAATTTTTCCAGCAGCTAAACCAAGAAAACAAATTTTATTTTCAGGTGTGAGTCTACTGGATTTCAAACAATGGAATACTATTGTTGATAAATTTTCATCTATATGAAATTATTCTAACTCATACCTTACACTTTGTAACATTACATCATATAAAGGGTATTCTACATACCTTGTCATCTCGGATCACCATGAATAAACTGAAATATGGATTCTTTGGCAGTGAAGTCGCTCTAAACTTTGAAGCTCGAGATCTTGAACAATGGAGTTGCTAAGTGAATGGTATAGCCTTCCTGTGTTTGTCTTGTGTTCACCATCGCAAGTCAAATATGAACATTTTCGTTCTTCCAGGAGAAAATTTACACCTTCGATCCCCACAACCGTGCTAAAATGTTTTCACCAAATTGAGTTCATATTCGGCTGCTTCAATGGTCAACTTGGAGTAACTATTTCAAACAAGCTTGTAACTGGAAATTAGCCTTTCCAGTCTGAAAGGAATCTATCAAAAGGATAAAGGATATTCCATGAATAAACTAAAAGCAGATGGCTAACTCTAAATTGGATGGAATGTTGTTGTTTTAGTGTAGGTGAAAGATGTAAAGGTTTTACTACCATTGGGCTTATGGAGTCAATATGAAATCTAAGTCACAAGTCAAATTATCTCATGGAATTTGAGGCAATATTATTCTTATTAAACTGCACATGAAGGGAAAAATAGCAAGCTATTTTCATACAGTAATTTTGAGCATGCCTCCATGAATTCCAAGTGATTATACATAAGCAAACTAATAAAACATGACAAAAAAACACACTAGGTGTATAAAGGAAGTTGGAGCATGTAATCATGAATTCCAAGTGATTATAAAAGTAGAACATTGGAGAGAAAGTAAAATATTGATATCAGAAACTTACATAAGAATAAAGAGAAGAATCTCAGGCCTAAAATAGGCTCCTGCAACTGTATATTTCTTATATTAAAAAAATACAACAGTGGTAGTTCCAAGTAATCATCTCCCAACCTCTTCTCATTCGATCTCCTTGCTATAAATAGACCTTTTTTGAATACATAGGATCTTCCCGGCTGGCTACATCATCGAACTATGACCTTGACACCTATCATAACTATAAACTACTTTCGTGGAATCGAAAATGACAACTAGTCTCTAAAAGACTTATAAATCTAATAAGACTCTATTTTTACATCTATTACATTAATTTCTTCCATAGTGGAACAATTACATGATAAGTATCTTATGTTCGAGTGGCATTCATCACCACCTAAACATAAATGCACCCACCAGATCTAGGGAGAAATATTCCTATTCTTAAGGAAAAGATAAACACCACTTTAATGGTTATCTTCATGCTGAACTAGATGAGTGAAACTTCTGTCGAGTCTTGAATATTTGCTGGGGTGGTGCTAATGTTCTGACCTAGTGGGGCAGTTTAAGATGTGGACCTCGATTCACTGATATGTTGGTAGATGAGTTGAGAGCTGTGCGGGTAGATCTGTTGTATGAATTGAACAATTTTTGTTGCTAGGCTCAACCTTGCTATCTTATTTTTGCCTAAAATCCTTTTGCCATGTTAAAATCACTTTTGTGAATAAAAGAGTGGAAAAAACAATATACCCAGACTTGAAACCTTTTGAGCTTTGTTACTGAAGTGACATCGCATCCAGGCACTTCACAACCTTTACAATTTAGTTTATAAAGAATACAACCGACAATACGATGCGAAGGGGATGTGACGTGGAGGGTAGGTGACTTGGAGGGTCGGTGGGACCGGACCGCAACACATATCACAATTCATAGCTTTTATTTGTAAGTGTGGAGGATGTAAATACTAAAAACTGTGAACTGTGATGTGCGGGGAGGAGGTCAATGATGTGGTAGGGAAGAAGTGGGACTGGATCGCAGGTCCACATCACAACTTTTAGTTTTTTTGTTATAAGATGCGGGGTTAACATATAAACTTTGCGATGTGTGGGGAGAGGAACCCACTGATATGTAGGGAAGTTTTATGAATTGGTGAAGGTTTAAGTAATAAGTGTTACGAATTTTATATGGTATATCAATGTATTGTGACGACTATGCAATGGGGGCGTAGCTGCTGAGGTGGGGCTGACCTACTGCATAGCAATTAAAATAAATATTTTTTGGGCACTCACAAAGGTAAAACTAGTGTGATGTGATGCATTCGCAATCACAAATCGAAAATCGCATTTTTTAAAGTTTTAGTTCCAATGAAAAACACATAAAATCTACGAAATGCGATGTGGGCCCCACTTTGATCTAAGATAGGGGAATGAAAAGCAATGAAACGGTAAAGGTGGAAGGCTAAAGTGGAAAGGCATAAAACGGTTAATTTTAATGATTTTAAATGGAAAATTAAATAAAAAGGGAAGTGTGGTGGGTAAAATGGGTCCCACTTCATCATAATTTGTCCATCGAAAGGTTTGTAGGAGATGGTAATGTAAATGAATTTGGGTTTTTATTTATGATAAAAATGATTTTGAATGTATGGGATTATATGAATGGGAAAGGAATCTAAAAGTGATAAACATAGGCCTAGTCTCAAAAAGTGTCAAATTGTATCAGTAGGCTAGGGCTTGTGGAAAAATGATGATTTGGGCACCGTTAGGAGAAAAGGTGAAAACGGTAAAAAACGAAGCGAGGTCAATGATAGTGACAGAGATGAGGTGAAAGGAGAGTAAAATAAGGCAGGATTGGTGGGATGAAAATATGAGTGCTAATAGAAATCTATCAATGAAATTTTTTAAACTTATGAGTGATAACAGGTTCCTTTAGTAGTAATTCATGTTTGATAACATTTTTCATCTCTCTAAACACCACATCTCAGTTATACACAACCTTTCTTGTTTCTGGGTTCCAAATCTTATAACCTTTTAAACCATCCTTATATCCAATAAAAATTAACCTGTCATATTTACTATCCAACTTGGCTCTTTTCACTTTTGGGATGTGTACGTATGAATCACATCCAAATACCCTCAGATATGAAAGAGAGGGTTTCTTACCAATCCATACCTGACATGGAGTATTATCCTCCAACGATGATGAAGGTGATCCATTAACCTAGTAACATGTATTATCTACTGCATTTGCCTATAATTCCTACCCTAATCCAGCGCCATTGAGCATGCTTCCTGCCATTTCCATTAACTTCCTATTCATTCTTTCTGCAACTTGATTTTTCTGAGGTGTGTATGGAATAGTTTTTTTTCATGATATACCACACTTCTTACAAAAATATTCAAATCCCTTCTTGCAAAAATCTCCACCATTATCTATCCTTGAAACTTTAATATTCTTCTTTGTCTTAATTTCCACCAAAGCCTTAAATTCATTAAACTTGTGAAACACCTAGATTTATTCCTGAGGAAATATATCCATGTACTACTTGAGAGTTCATCTATAAATGAAACATATTAGATAGAATTACCCATTTATGAAACTGACACTGGTCCAAACACATCACTATGAACAAACTTTAATATCCCTTTTGCCCTCTTAGCACCAGAGGGGAAACTCACCTGATTTTTCTTTCCATATACACAATGTTCATAGAAATTTAAATCCAGAGATAAAATATAGCTACCTTATAACATAACATTACCATGCAGTATTCAATGGCCCTTCTCTCCAATATTTCCAAGCCTTTAATTCCATACCATAGTATTTTATCTCGAGACCACTAGATGTTTTGTTCCACTTCCAGGAACCAAAGAATTATTGCACCCATCAATAAGAATACTACCCAAAAGCTTCTACATTGTTCCAATCCGAACTTCATGCATCAAAAACATTGATCTCTTAATCATCTTGCAGGTATCTCTCTCAAAAAATATTTTTACACCTTCATCATCCATATTTCTTACAAATAACAAATTTCTCTCCAGTGCAGGAATATGTAGAACACAAGTGTTCTTGTCCTTCCACCTTGAAACTTCAAATTCAAATTTCTATGTCTGATGATACTAACCTTATTTACATCCGCTAAGGTTACATCACCAACACCATATTTCTAATACTTGTAGAACCACTCCCTATGGGGAGTGAATTGAAAGGATGCACCTGAGTCAATCAACCATGCCTCATGATCTACATGTGTACTTGAAGAGGAAGGTGGGTACACATCCCAACCTTCATATGGGATGGTTTTTTACTCTACAGAAGGAGCATCACCATATCCCTTTCCTTTCTCAGGAGCTTTATATATACAATATTTTTTTTTCCCTTCCTTTCTGCATTTCCAGCACACCTTGACATGTATTCCTAGAGATTTATATCTCCCTCTAGATTTAATTCTCATAATAAAGGAATTATTTTTGTTTCGATTATAGGACCTTCCTTGTATATACAAGGCATATCCATTCCATCTCTCCATATTTTTCATTCTCATCTCCTTCGATAGCAAGGATGAGACAATCTCATCAAACTTCAAGGAAGTTAGATTGCTACCTATTGCAACAAAAAAAGTATCCCATGAATCTGGTAGAGAATGAAGAAAATTTATGCACTTATATTCATCTAAATTTTTTCTATAAATTGATAGCAACTGACTTACCACATTATTAAAGGTGTTCAGATGATTTGTCATCAGATCCCCATCCTTCATCCTCGGTTTATACAAATTTTTCCACATGAACAATTTTTTCACCAAAGAAAACTTGTTACAAAGTCCCTAACATGACCCAAAACTCCTTAGACGTAGCTTCCTCTGATACATTCAACAATACTAAATCTAAGAGACACAATCAATTTTTTCTCTTCACCTTTCGATCTAACTTCACCAAGTCCTCTAATGAAATTCCTGTTGGATTTTTTCTTGGATCTACAACAATCCATCGATCTCCATCCACCAATAGATCTTCCATATTGAGCTTCCACAACTCAGAATATTACCCATTAAATTTCTTGATCTCTATCTTTGCACTATTCACCATAGTCCTTCACTGTAAGGATCAATCCCATGGATCTCACACTTAACTTGGTCTACCATACGCCTGAGAAAAATCCCTCAGTAACAGAGGCATCCCCTCAAATCAAAAACCAGACTGATACCAAATGTAGCTTTTAACCTTGTAAAAAATTACTTGCTTGAACGAATTCTTAAAAAAAAATTACGAGAACATAAAAGAAACATATAGAGATATTTTCCCCTCAATCACAAAACCAAGACTACCATATTGATTTTTTATTATATTCCTTTCAATTTTTCAATACATGTATATATACATGTCGAAGCATTCATAAACCCAACTCCATTAACCCTCAATTAGAACATAACCATATTTCCTTTTAGATGATCTAAAAAATACCATGGGAAAAAAACCATCATAACTTAAACCATGTGAAAAATTCCTACAAAAAACCATCGGTAGGTCTTCCCACCATATTTGGGTGTGCCTCCATCCTTGGGTCCATTGAACTATTATTGGGTTTGCATAAAAAAAATTAAAAATCTCAGGTCACTTACCTCAAACCCACGAAGGAGGGATACCGCCCCACCTGCAAACCCCACGAGATGCGGGATTCCTCCCCTCCTCTGATCCTTGCGCTGTTCTTGACGCAACATAAAAACATGTGGGAGTATTCATGGAAATAATATAATACACACCCGACACATGTCACTAAAAATTTAATCTAGCTCAAGGTTTGGACAATAGGAGTGGTTTTTTTTGTTTGTGTGTCCTCTGAACCCTATAGGATGATAGTTTTTCATTGGTTAAGTTATTTTTGTGGACCCCACTTCCTTAAGTGGATCTAAGAGGTTAGGTCATGTCATGGTATCTCTTCCTCTCATTTTTTCACCTAGAGGTCAATGAAACTAGGTAAATGTGGGAGATGAGGTTACAAATTGGTATCAAATCTATGAGGTTCAAACACTTGGACTCGATGGGTGGAATGTGATTTTTATGCATGAATTGTGATATTAATTGTCGAAGTTTGTGTGATCATGATGCTGATATGTTGGCTGATATAGACCACGAGTAGCATATTATCAAAGTGAGGTTGTCTCACTAAACCTCAGAGTAGCAGCAAATGGTCATACAGGTTTCTATGTTTGGCATAGAGGTATGATGGTTAATTGTTGTTATATGCATTATGGTTATAAAAATTCCTTTTATTTCATTGTGGTTGTGGTTACATGCATGATATATGTTAGTTAATGAGTAATGTCATATGAACGTGTATCGATTAGTCATGCATGGTAGTTAACTTGTTCTTATATGCATTACAATCATACACATGATGATTATTTTCATTCAATTTAAGATCTTTATATTATGTGTATCGTGATAATTTGGATTTTCATGTGCAGATGGTTATGGTTATGATATTCAAGTATGAGTCGATATACTTTTGATTTTGTGTGTTAATAATCTATATTGACTTGTGTAGATGTGATAGCCTCCCTCGGGATACATTAATGTATGCATTTGAATATGCTTCCTATGTGGATTATATAACATGGTATGTTTACAGGTTGTTTGAAGGTTTGATTAATTGCATGATATGAGTATGTTTATATAAGATTGCACGAAGAAATGATCTTGTTTTAAGATGGTTGTACTAACACATTATGTGTTAAGTCAACTGATATTCACTTCAGTGCAAGTGGGTGATAGTTTTAGAATTATGACTATGATTGTGAGTTGATTGTAGATTATTACATGTTATTAGTCTTGGTAAAGTATGATTTCAAATTAATAGATAAGATGAATTGATAATTGGAATATGTGGTTGACATGTGTGAAAATTTATAGAGAAATCTGTTTGGTATTAATGTGACAAGGTACCATTTGATTTTATTATATAACTAACAGTTGGGTGATGTGATAGTGCATAATATGACTCAATTTCAGTGAGGAAAAAGTTGAAAGAAATGATTTGGGTGAGAATTCCTTTAGTTATGTTTAGAAACCACAATTCCTAATCTAACTTGGGCCATTACATTATTTTTCATCTATATCAATGAATTTATAGGTGAAAGAGTGCATGAATCATCTCATGGGACCATTTTTACTCGCGGTACCCAGTTTGGAAAAATAGGGCATGAAAAATTTGAGGAGCGTTTTGAGGCAAAAAACGAATTTTTTTGGGGGTAAATATTTTTATCTCCTCTTAACACTTCACTTTTCATGTTATGCTACATAGAGAGGCCTTTCCAATGGCATAATAATCATGTCTATCAGAGTCCGTATGCAAACGTTATGCCACTTAGAATTTGACCTTCCTAATTTCACATACTGTCACACCTCCCATTTACTTTCCCACACATTTTTTTTTTTTTTTTCAGTATTCCATATTTTCAAGAATCATTCCGACAGAATGTTATGCTATCACATTTGGATTTCGATCTAGTTAACTCATTTTTTTTCCCCAATTACAATTTAATTCCACATGTTAACTATTTTATTCCCCATGTCAACTATATCCAAATCAATATCTGTTGGATTTAATTTCCAACCCAATATAATCTAATGGTCTTTATATTCCCAATCTCCTATAATATAATGGTCTTTATGCTAACTTCATAATGGATTTATTTACCACTGAACCACCTTCTATGAAAGGTCACTCTTAGAAATTTATTGTCTCGCCTTCGTTTTTATAACATTGCACTTTTGAGCATTTAATCTATTGTTACATATTGATATAAATCTATATACATAAGGGGTTAGCCAATTTAAACCCACGTTGGTCGTGGCATCCTTTACAAAATCTATGCATCCCTCGTATAAACGTTGGCGGGATTTAATTCACCTACCCTTACACCTAGGATTATATGGCGCTTATGGCTAATTAATGATTCGGAGATCATCGTTTTCCCACGATCTGCGTCCCTATCTTTCCCTATTTGTTGTACATATCAGTCACCTCAGAATTTATGTCGAGAGTGAACTCATTTATGTTGGGCTTCCAAGTAATACGACCTGGTAAAGTTGATTTAACGTGGTAAGGTAATGGAGAGGTGATATTACTTCCCCACGTCAGGTTCTGTAAGACTTCTCGGTTTCATGGTATTGGTTGGGATGGGTTTCATCCCATTCCCATTCACATGCTATACCTCCACATCGATATGGCAATCGTCATGCCAGACTACTCTGGATACACGTCAATTTCTATTGATACGACTAGAATGTCGTGAAATTAATTGCCTTGCTTGTCAAATTGAATTTCGACCGAATGGTGTAATTTCCCCTCCAGCCATTCGATCTGTGGCTTCACCCTTGGGATCATGCCATGTGGACGGTTACGATTCTCTCACCACGTTAGTGTTCTCTGGAACGTAGTATGGTTATATAAGTCTTCGTTTTTGTGTGAAGGCAGTTTCTTTGGCCTTTTTTGGGTTTGTTCACCTCTCTACTTCGAGGCTCTGCATGCTGATGAATTCACGCGTTGGTTTGCCCATCACTCTGGTCTGCTTGCCTAGGCGTCGGCAACTACACCAGGTATGAACTTTACACGCCCGTCTTTCATTATCCCTGGAAGATCATATTCGTTTTTAGAACTTACTATACATCTGTCTCTATGGAAGTCTCAAGCGATGACGACCCGAATGGTTTCATTTTTTTCTAATAGCGTTTATGGTTGAACTTCGTTTGGATTTGTTTACTCTCTTGGCAATCTCCTGTCCCAACATTTTGACTTGTTTCCTCTGGTTTCTTCTCGTCACCATCTTTGCGTCATTTTCATTAAATCTATGGTTAACGAGGTGTGATATCACCATGCAGGATTCCTTAATAAGTATACCTCTGCTCGTTTTATGTGACTTGAGCACTGGTTTCGGGATGGCGATGTATCATCGTGGCTCATCTCTTCACAGAAGAGCGATAGTCCTCAGGCAAGGACGTCCTAAGATTTTATTTTTATTAGTAGAATTTTTTTCCATTTTACTGTTAACCCTCTGTCTTTCTAATCAGTTAATATTATGTCTCTATTCTGGTGGCAGATAACTCGGAAGGAACGAGGGTCTTCTTCTTAGCAGGTAACCCCTCCTCGTCCTGCTAAATTTCTCTATTGGAAAATTTTTTCTATAAGTTGTTTTATTGACAGTTCCACTATCATGGCTGCGTTTCTACAGGTAATGTGCATTCCCTACGCATTTCAACCTTGACAGCTATGATAGACTTCATTTCAGTTGATATTAATTTCGACTCCTTTGACGTTCTAGGTTGGTATATCTCTGCGTGGAGAGAACCATCCTTCCGTCGCATTGTTCCATCTCGTTTAGGTGGAATTGTTAAATTTTTTCAATGGTTAGCAGTCTATTGAGATTTTATCGACTCAGTCGGAGACTGTAACTATTAACAATTTCCATTTGTATGATAATATTCTTTGCACCTATAAATTTTTGTTTTGAAGTGCGCATGGGCTCCTTTAAATGACTTTTGCACAAGAGGCTCGACCTCGGACATGTATATGCCGAACATGGACATTCTTCTTCACTGAGATTTTTCATGATTTTGTATCAGCTTCACGAATCTCCAATTTATTAGTTTATAGACGTTTCCTGTGTCTTACACTAAATTAATTGTTTCGTGTCGATTTAAGCTAATTGTAACAATTATGTGTAAATTCCCTTGTTGCTTTCTTACCATAATTATGACTCTCATATGTATATTTCTCTTTACTGGCATCTTTTCAGAATTTATAGTAAATCAGTAAATTTAAGTTAGCATTGTCTATTCTTGGCATATGTTGTATGGTTCCTACAAGAACTCTCTGTCCTCTTAAGAGATTGTAGGTTCCCTGGTGACAGCTTCCTAGGGAAGGGAAATAATGCCTTCAAATTGTTGATTATTTTATATTCATCATAGGGCAGTCTCAATGTATACATGGCTAACTAACTTCCTTTTTGGTGATTGGTAAAACTCCAGATCTGTAAATTTCGATGTTGTATGAAATTTCAGTCATCATCTCCCTAGACTTTTTAGTTTTTGCTGGAGATAATTTATGTAAATATAATTCATTCTCATGTATAATATACCAGGCTAGTTAGTACTGCAACCACCTGTATATTACATGCCTTTGATTTTAATATAAATACTTGTAACATGTAGTAAGTATACCTCTTTATGACATTTTAGAATGAATTACATTCTGTGGCTGAATTTATAAGTATACTGGTAACATATTCAGATTTTTTACCATTTATTGACTCTAGTATGTTCTAACAATTTCCTGGTACTGTTATAAATTTTTTACTCTGTATTTTCTTCTTTGTTCATTTCACATCTTAATCCAATTAAATATACTTGACATCCAGTTCCTTTTTCAATGGTTAGGATTTAATTTAGGAAACAGAAGCAGATTAAACTTAAACTTGAAATCATCCTTGGGAAATATGTATACTCAGATTTAAACCAGTTATGGTTTAGAGATTCTGATGAATTCTTTCCCATCTATGTGATTCCTACAACTGTACAGAAATTGAAGGCTAATTCTGCTGAGATTTCTGTTAAATGTGTGGAATATTATCACACACAGCATGCACATATAATACTTTCACATTCCATGCAACATAAGATTTACACCTACACCTTATAAACAAAAAAATATAACTGAACTATGCATACCACTTAATTAGATGACCAATCCACCCAACCTTAAAATTCGTTTATCTCCAGAATTCACCCCCGAGCTGAGATGCCTCCTAGCACAGATCAACCTCTAATCTGTTTAGGAGCAGCTTATTTAAGCTGTTGTTCCCCCAAAGCCTGTTTCTAATTCTGCGTCCAGAATATCATGATGCTTTTCTTCCCGTTTGCCTAGGCTTCCCATTTTAGGGATTCTTTAAAGCTGTTTTATGCTTTTCCTAGCTTTTCCATCTTTTTTTACCTCTTCCCAACTATTTTCCTCATCATTGGGGAATTTATATTCTTCCTCAAAAATCTAAATTAGAAATAATTTATTTCAAGGATTTTTTAAAGATCGTGGGGAAAGTATTTGCCTTATCCATCCTCATCGATTTAGCAAGTGATCTCATAAATCTCATTTTGGTCAATCTGCACAAAATCATTTTATTCATTTCCTCAAATTAAATATTTAATAACATTCACAAAATATTTGTCCTTTGGGGTCCACTCCCCTTAGGATTAGAGTTCAAATGTCTAGCTTTGAAATTCAAACACATAAACTGGGGGTGTTACAACCTACATTATAGGAGGATGTCATCTCAACCCCCATTATTCATGAAAAAGGGGCTAGCCACAAATTTTTGATTTAAAAGACTCTAGAAGTGCCTATTTTGTAACTCTAGTTAAGAGGTGATGTAGTCAAAATTAACCACTAGTAGGGTATTAGGTTTTGTTATAACCGGGCCACAAGGAGGAAGAGGCATTCCATTCTCTCATGAGAATTTTATTCCATAACTAATCAAAGATAGCGAGGAGAGATACGAGGTAGAGTACACAGAGAGGATCTTTGCACTATAGCAACCCCCAGGCCACATGCATTACTTCTTTGTACTTGCGGCCATATTTCTATAGAGAGAAAGAGAGTGAAGTTACCTCACCTTCTATTTGGCTTTTCTCACGAAAGGGTTTCCCAAAGAGAATATCTTTTCTATTATGTGTGTGTGATATTATTTTGTTTTTCTCTACTTCTATGCATAATTTATATTCGCATGCATCCACTGATTATAGTTAAATATAAAAATATTAAAGTTTAATAAAGCTATAATAGTGTATTATCTCATATTTTTTCAATATAATATTGTCATATATGTTGTGATGAACTGTCCAGTGGAATATCCACGACAATTTACAGATCAATTCAAAAAAAATGAGTGCTTTGCATGAATACAAGAAGTATTCTCAACCTTATTTTTCTCTCAAATTATGTGGATATATGCTATATTAATGAACACGTACTTGACGAGTATAATAGTTATTTTCTAGTTATTGCTAGATTCATTAAGAGAATTAGAGTCCCTTGAGAGTTGATATATGTATGTGTTCCATTACAAGGTAGCATGCT
The DNA here is from genome assembly GCA_034641835.2 of Pinus albicaulis. Classification (NCBI taxonomy): domain Eukaryota; kingdom Viridiplantae; phylum Streptophyta; class Pinopsida; order Pinales; family Pinaceae; genus Pinus; species Pinus albicaulis. Next base: position 30,408,254 of record CM076572.1, on the reverse strand, counting down.
CGGTAAATGAAGGTAAGCTAATTGGTATTTTGTTATATTTTTTTAAACACTTTTAGTTATATGTTTATGGTCATATGATTTAGGGGATTGAATGGAAAAAGATACTGCCATGAAATATTGAAGAAGTATTGGGTTGATATTTCCCTTGGAAGCATTCCGAACGATGGAGTTGAGTCATGCTTTTTTTTTAAACTTCTTTCAATGATTTGTGATTTTTTTGCGCTTGATTTGCAGTTTGGTTTATGTCTAGTGCATTTCCATGCCACTTTGTTTGTGGTTTCCTATTTTTATTTGTTTTCCATGGTTTTATTCTTGTTCATTTTTTTATTATTTCCTCTTATGTCATAAGGGTATTGGGAATTGTTTGGGGAAATAGAAAAGTGAATGGAGCTTGTGGGGAGTTTCCTGAAACCCAATCGGTAATGTGAGACCTGAATGAAGGTCGATGCATGGATAAGGGAAACTAGAGGAAATAGCATGGAAACCAATTGAATTGGTTGGGTCATTTGGGGTAAATGGACAGTGTCATGACATTCATGAGGAAATTAACAGGAAAGTTAAAGTAAATGGATTTGAGGTGTTAGATGGCTTTGCTATGTTGGGAATTGTTGTTCTCAATGTTGTGCACGTTGTGCACACACAAAGGGAGTTCTCTTAAACTTGACCTTATGATATATAGTAATTGTGTTTTGATTATAATATTGTTTATTTCTATATATGAATATATGCATTTACATATTTCGTTGTCTAACACGGTCATTAGTGATCATTCTTGTGGAGGAATGATTTCTTATGTATGTGAATGGCATGAAGAGGTTCCCAGTTTATGAGGAATTAATTGAGTAGAGTAGCCCTGCAAGATCTATGAGGTCAATATCATGTGGTTACAAATTGATATTATGTGTTTGTAATATGCCTATGTTTATGCCATGGAAGGTAAATCTAAGGCAACAAAATTAAAGTAGTGTGATTTTCTTTATGTTGGTCCAAGCATCGATAGTATAAAGATACTAGAAGCAAGGTTTCTTGATAGATACAATGACTAGTCTCCATATGTGCAGTAATGGTGTCGTATGCATGTTGCATATGTAGTGTTGTGTAGGTATGGTGTTTTTTGCATGTTACATATGCGGTTTTGTGTACATATAGTGTTGTGCGCATGTTGCATATGTGGCGTTGTGTACATATGGTGTTGTGTGCATGTTGCATATGCGGTGTTGTGTAGTTGTGGTATGGTGTACATGTTTTACATACGTTGTTGAGTATACATGCTACTGTGTACATGTTGTACATGTGGTGCTATGTACATGATGTACATAAGGTGTATTTTGTGTGTGGTGTTGTGTCCATGTTGTACATGTGGTGTCATGTCCACGTGGTTTTGGGTACACATTGTGCACGTGTTGTTGTGTACAGGTTGTGCAGGTGGTGTTGTGTACATATTTTTCAAGTTGTGTTGTGTACATGTTGTACACATGTTTTTTACATGTTGTACATGTGGTATTGGGTACATGTAATACATGTTTTTTTGTGTTTATTTGGTACTATGTATCATGACATGTATTCATTATGTTTTACTCTATTTACATATATCTATTGTATTGTATTATACACCAGGTGTAGGTGTATGTGCTCTATTGTACACTGTGTGTAGTTGTATGCGTGCTATGGTACACCAGGTGTAGGTGAATGTGTTGTGTGGCATACTGAGTGTGGTTGTATGTGTCTGATATAATTTTTATGTATGTGTATGTGGTTGAAGACAAGGAGTTGGTTGCTTTATGGGTGCAGACAATGATTCGATGTGTGTATCGAAAGGACAATAATAATGGTAGAATAAAAATAATGATTAAAGGATAAGTACCAATATTTTATTTCAGTTTTATTATGCATGTGATCTATAACTATGATTTATGATGGTTACATGTGATTTATGATTCTCATTATGATGGTTGCATTTTTGCCTAAATGGATGTGATATGCCTATAAATGATGAATTTATTAAAGTGTTTGTCTGACGTGTTGTAACAAGAAGTAAAAAAAATTGCAGGTGTACCATATTAACGAGCTACCAATGAGTTATGATTTGAATTTATTTCAATTCCTTTTTATTCTAATGGAAATTATGTGCTTGGTATAGGAAAACATGGAAGTGCCTAGTTTGGGTGGTCGAAATAGGCTTCTAGAATGTTACGAGCAATAGTGAAAGGAAATTGAACAGGAAACATATGTTGGTAAAGCGCTTCACGAGAAGGGTCATTATGTGACACTAATATCCAATAGTGCCCATTGACTTCCATGATATTTCTATGACTAGTATGTTGTTTTTGAGGAAAGGACACACCTTTCTTTTTAGACCTTCTGATGTGAGGAAACCTTTCCAAGGGATGGATAATCCAAGGGAAATTGTAACAATGAAGGGGATGCCAGCAGGACTTGAAACGTGTTACTGCATGGAAGGGGGTGACCAAATTTCCTGAGGGACTGTGTATCAAAGAATGGAAGGCCAAGGAATGATTATTTTTCATCACTGTCATTTCTAGATGGAATTAAAAGCACATTGGTAGTGTGCCCTGGAGCAATGAGGCAGTAACTGTTCACTACAAGAACATGAAGTGCAAGGATCATAGCGCTACACATTGGATGAAGGTTTGGATTTGGAAGTGGATTCTGGATTTCCTGGAACTAGATGAATCCTGCTATTACTTACAGAGTGGAGGTGTGAGCCTCTAGATTCCCTTGTTGTGGATGAAGGCCTTATATTATTTCATTTTTTGGTTGGAGAAAATGTTAATATGTATATATATGTGTATTTTATTGTGAATATTATATTGAGAAGGATTTATAAAGATCCATGGAAAGCATGTTTATTTTCTAGTTGAAGAAAATTTCCATGAGTATATATGTGATATTTATTGTAAATATTCTATGAGTTGTGTTATAAATCTCCAGTAAAGGGTATGATTCTCATGTTTTTATCAGTATATCATTGTAAATATTTCAATGTGATATGCTTTAAATCTCCATGGTAAATATATTGTGTTTCCAACCATTTTATGGTTATAGGTGTCATGGAACATTCAGGACAGTGTTGCCCCAAAGGGAAGGGCTTTGTAATAGCCCTTGGTTTATTTTTCATTTAAAAAATATAAGACTAAGGTTATGGGACATGAATTCAAAGTTGAATGGTGGGGAGAAAATATGAGTGGTTTTCACTTAAGTTTATTAATGGCTAAGGAAATTGACAAATGAATTGGAAAAATCAAAGCAATTTTAATTGACTTTTTTTTTTTGAGTAAAGAAAAATAGGATAAAATGGAGATGAAGGGTCACACATTTGCAGGAGGAGGAACTTGAAGTAAAAATGAAGGAAAATGAAGAAAATACATGCCTCAATGATAAAAAGGCTTATTACGATCAAGTCAAGGGTATTTTTAAGTTTAGACTCTTGTTAGTTTACCTCTAGAGCTCTCTTCTATTCTCTCACTCTCTCACACTCTTGCACATTTAGAGAATTCTTGGAGAACATTGGAAAACATTGGATTTGGAAAGAGAGAAGGAAAATGAAAGCATGAAAGTGCAAGGGAACAAGTGGATCAATAACTACAACTAGATATCTTTGCAAGTATCGAGTTGTAGATATGATTTACTTGTTATTTTTATGTTATGTAATTAATTAATTAGTAAAATTTAACGAAAGCACATGATAAGAGGATCATTTCATTTCTTAAAAACATACCCATGTCGATATATATACTAGGGACATTCATTATAAAATAATCATCCATCAATTATTAATAAAATATATATGTGTTAATTTTATTTAGGGAGACGATATTATCCATTTGGTATCACAGGATTTTCAGTCCTTAGGCCAAAATCGTTACATTCGGACCAACATCTGGTGCAAATATGCCTTCATCCTCTATCCTCCCCAACCATCGAATCCCCTGTCTATTTTCATATTTGTCATTCTCATTGAATGTTATATTCAAAACCACCCACGAGCGAATGATTGTCTCTTTCCATCCGTGTTCCACATTGTCTCTTTCTATCTCACCCTGTTCCACAACCTGACTTACTCTATTTGTCTGCTATTAGCTATTTCCCCCATCCAGCTGACGTACTTACCAAACGATGTTGTGACCAAATTTCAAGACATAGATTCATTTTTTCCTTCCACCTCTCTCAATGATTCAGTCGTTTCCTTCATCCTCGCTTGATGCATCAACCCAAAGTCACCAATTGACGTCAATTTATTTTTTTCCCATTCCTAGCTCGACGAGTCCACCCGAAGTCACTAGTCTACATCCATCGAATCCATGTCCATTTCATATATAGTTATATCAATTCTTTAATTAATTAACATTAATTAATTATAGTTATAATATTAATTCATTATGGGATTTATATTATATAGATAATTACATTTAATTATGTTAGGTCCCCATATTACTAGTGTAGTCCTTTATTTTTATCAGTGTAGCCCCCTTATTGTTATTGATGTGCCCCCATAACGCCCATATTGTTATTATTGTTCCCTTACATTATTATTGTTGTGTCGGCTAGGATTATATTATAATCACATGGACCGCTATATATAGAAGGAGGTTTTGTCATTTCTATCATCCAAGAATTGTTCATTTATGTAATGTATTGGAGGTTTCCCCCTCGAAGTGGCTGATTTCTAAGGCGTTGATCTCTCTTCTCATCTATTTTTGGAGCTATTTTCATAACATTTAGTATCGGAGATTTGGATTCTATGATTTCACTGCTCCAAATAGGTCATCATGGAAGTTTCCCTATAACATTTTTTCTACGAAGGATCAGAAGCTGAAATATTTAGAGCATGAAGCTGAAACCCTCAAGAGTGTCATGGAAACGTTTCAGATCTTGGTTCACAATATTTTCAGAGATATGATTTGTGGAAGTTATGGATTTTTCTATGCTCCTGAATTTAGCCTAAACAGGTCATCGTGGAATTTTCACAAAACATTTTTTTCTACGAGGGTTCAGAAGCTGATATTGTTACAGAGCCAAGCTGAAATCCTAATGAACGTCATGGAAATATTTCATAGCTTTATTCGAAATATTTTCAGAGATATGATCTGTGGATGTTAGTGTTGTTTCAGGCTTTTTAATTTCATCTGAAAGAGGTGACCCTGGGAAAATCGACATAACTCTCTCTCTGAGTATCGGATTGGAATTATGTAAAAAGTGGCCACAATTACACAAACTTCAGTTTCCTTTGTATCAATTTTAGAGCTGCATGAGGAAACCATGACATGTATCTCACCGTACAAGTTCGCTCTACTGAACCAGTCCATAATTAGGTCATTGTGGGAGATTGGGCATAACGTTTCCTTGACTAATCCAAATCAGGTGCGACTTGTGGCTATTGAAATAAGCTTCAGAGGGCTACTATAGGGCCTAATTTCAAATATTGAAGATCAAACTCACAGAGATAATTTAGTTTCAATATCGAGCTCCTCAAAATCAATAAAAAGGTGTGTATTTTTTTTTTCAAATTGCATAAGTCTTGTCTGAAAAATTAGTTTGAATTGATTCCAGAGGCATATTGTAGAATAGATATGAGTATTTGGTTATAAAATTCCTCTTGAAAATAATTCAAAAACCATTAAGCGTTTAGAAGGCTCTACTATGACTCATGAAGACAAAGAATTGCAACATGACATATCAAAATTACAAGAGAAATTGCACTAAATTTTGCTCTCTCAAAGAGAAACAAAAAATGAAATGGAAGCTTTGAAGAAACGTGTGGAAGCTAATATGGATGGCATGGAAGCTAAGGTGGATGACATGAAAGAAAATATGGAATGCATGAAGAATGATCTAAATTCACACATGGAAGGTTTGAAAAAGTTGATACAAGAAATGTTTCCTGATGCCAAAAATATAGTAGAGGAAACTCATGATGAGAACTAAATAAATGTTAATCATGATTTAATAAACTCTAATGTTGGATGGAAGAACCACCATAATCAAAATATGGATATGAGGAAGTTTGATGGCAAGGATCCCATCACATGGATACTACAGATGGAGCAATATTTTGATCTCAATAATGTACAAAACACACAAACGGTACGCATTGCAACTTTACATTTAGAAAAAAATACATTTGTATGGTATCGATGGATTTTCTCCTGTAAAAAAATTGTCACTTGGTCAATTTTACAGAGGAAATGATAACACATTATGAGGATACAAGGAGGAACACCTTCTTTAGCCAATTGATAAATCTCAAACAAAAGGGTTCAGTGGTGGAGCACATCGAGGACTTCAAAAAATTGAATATAAGGGTAAATGGTATTCCAGAGGAACACATGATTGATTTCTTCATAGGGATTTTAAAGATTAATATCCAACATGAAGTTCACATTTGGGAACATTATTCTTTGGAGAAGGGATTTAGGTTGGAAAGAAAAATTGAATGTAAAATTATGGCAACAAGGAAGCCTACCACTCACATCTATAAAGATGGAATTATTGCTACTCCTAGACTTCCACAACCTACAAGGTTGACAACAAAACAATTGAAAGAAAAAAAAGAAAAACAACTTTGCTACAGTTGTGATAACAAATACACTAAAGGTCATAAGTGTGCTGAGAAGAAATTATTTTACATAGATTGTGAAGATGAGGAAGGAAATGAAGATGAGGAAGAAAATGAACAAGAAACTTCAAAATAAGAGGATATACCCCAGGAACCAACCCTAGAAGAAGAAGAAATGAGTCCGACCATATCGTGTAATGCATTGGCAAGAATTACCACTCCTCAAACTCTCAAGATAGCAGGACGTATCAAGAAGAAAAAGGTAATAGTGTTGATTGATTCGGGTAGCACCCACAATTTTATTCATTGTAAGGTAGCCAAGGAATTGAATTGCTTCCTATACCCAGCACCATAATGTCAAGTCATGGTTGAAAATGGAGGAAATATAAATTTCTCTAGAAAATTCCATAATATCAAGCTAACCATGGGGGAATATGTATTGAATATTCCAATGATTTCCATTCCAATGGGAGGTACTGATTTTGTACTAGGAGTACAATGGTTACAATATTTGGGGACGACATCCTTTCATTTTCAAGAAATTTTCTTGAATTTTTTTTCAGAAGGAAAGGAAATCGAATTGCGGGATATCGCAAGGATGCCGAGAAAGATAATTAGCTCTAATGTCATGACAAAGCTTCTGAAGAAAGAAAAACAAGGTGTAATTTCATAATTATTCTCACTAGAAGTTCGAACATCAAAATCATATATTTCGCCATATCTCCAAAACGTCTTGGATAATCATTCCAAGGTGTTTGATACTCCCAAAGGACTCCCACCTATTCATGATCATGATCATGTTATTAATTTCATTCCAGGAAGTTTTCCTCCAAAAATTAAGCCTTACAGATGTCCTTATGTCCAAAAGAGCGAAATTGAATGTATGATTGCAGAAATGTTAGAAGTTCGTATAATTCAACCTAGTCAAAATTCTCTCTCTGCTCCAATAGTATTGGTGAACAAGAAGGATGGATCATGGTGCATGTTTCCAGATTATAGGGAGCTCAATGATCTCACTATTAAAGATAAATTTCCCATTCCTATGATTGATGAATTATTGGATGAATTACATGGCACTATTTATTTTACCAAGTTGGATCTTCGTTCAGGATATTATCAAATTAGAATGAAGACTGAAGATATTCCAAAAACAACATTTCGAACTCATGAGGGTCATTATGAACTTTTGGTCATGCCTTTTGGCCTTACCAATGCACCTTATACATTTTAAGGGATGATGAATTCCATTTTCAAACCCTTCCTTTGAAAATTTGTGCTATTATATTTTGATGACATGCTAATCTACAACAGGTCCTAGAAGGATCATGTTGAACATGTTGACAGGGTGCTCAAACAATTGGAGGAGAAACAATTATATACAAAAACATCCAAATTATTCTTTGGAGTACAAGAGGTGGAATATCTACGTAATATTGTATCTCACAAGGGTGTTAAGGTACACCGTAACAAAATTAAATCCATCAAGAAATGGAAAGTGCCCAAAACCATAAAGTAGTTGTGAGGATTCCTCAGGTTAACAGGGTATTATCACAATTTTTTTAAGAATTATGGGAGAATAGCAGCACCTCTAACAACATTATTGAAGAAATATTCATTTTTATGGACTCTTGAAGAAACTAAGGCCTTTGAACATCTTAAAGAGGAAATGTGCCAAGCACCGGTCTTAGCTACGCCAAACTTCACGAAAAAGTTTATTGTGGAATGTGATGCCTTGTGAAATGGAATTGGTGTTGTGTTAATGTAAGAAGGAAGACCAATTTCTTTTTAAGGTTGTCTAATCAAAGGAAAGTATTTACATAAAGCTATTTATGAGAAGGAAATATTGGCAATACTACATGCACTAAAGAAATGGTGACCTTACCTAATGGGATGGAACTTCAAGGTAAAAACTGATCATGATAGTCTTAAACACTTTATGTAACAAAGACTATCTTTAGAAGAGAAAAAAAAATGGGTCACAAAGATGTTGGGTTATGACTTTGAAATCATCTACAAAAAAGGGAAGGTAAATGTTGTTGCAGATGCACTCTCAAGAAAGGATGAAGAGGTGGAAGCATTGCTTTGTGAAATTTCTATTATCCAACTAGATTGGATAAATGAAGCAAGAGATGATTGGAAGAAGGATGAAGAAGTATGGACACTCAGTCAAAAGTTGAAGAAATATCCTAGTACATGTGATACATTTTGTTGGACAAATGATTATTTATGGTACAAATATCACTTATATCTTGGTAAGAATTCCCAAATAAAACAAAATATTCTTTTTGAAATTGCACACTTCTCCTTTAGGAGGACACTCATGATTCTAAAAAATTACCACACGAAGAAGAAAGAATTTCTTTGGGATGGCCTTAAATATGATATTCAAAATTTTATGGCAAAATGTTTGGTTTGGAAGTAAAATAAATTTTAGACAATTAAGACCCCAAGTCTTCTACAGCCTTTATCAATTCCAAGTCAATGTTGGGAGGATATTTCAATGGATTTTATCACATTTTTACCTAATTTTGAAGGAAAGAGTGTCGTCATGGTGGTAGTTTATAGAATTACCAAGTATGCACACTTTTGTACATTATCTCATCCATTTAAAGTAAGTATAGTTTCTATTGCATTTACAGAAACAATTGAAAAGCTACATGGAAGCCCAAAGATTATGGTAAGCAACAGAGATCCCATTTTTACTGGAAATTTTTGGAAGAAATTATTTTCTTGTTTGGGTACTAAAATATCTCATAGCTCATCTTATCATCCTCAATCTGATGGTCAAACTGAGATATTGAACAAATTTTTGGAAGGATATCATCATTGTTTTGTATTTGATAAACAAACACAATGGGTCAAGTGGTTACCTCTGGTAGAATGGTGGTATAACACTTCCTTCCATACTGCAGCAAAAATGACCCCATTTATGGCACTTTATGGATATCATCTACCGTCCATCAGATCATATTTAAGAGAAAATTATAAGGTCAAGCAGTGGAAGATCACATCGAGCATCGACACCAAGGTCTCTAACCTTTAAAGGATAACCTCAATTTGGCACAAAATCGAATGAAACAACAGGCAGATCAACATCACATCGAGAGAAGTTTTGATGTAGGAGACTGGGTATTTTACAGCTATAGCCATACAAATAAATGTCCCTCAAGCAAGCTAAGAAGGATAATAAATTATCGCCAAAATAGTATAGTCACAACAAGGTGTTGGAAAAGATTGGTACCATGGAATACAAATTGGAGCTCCCTTCTTCTTCGTGAGTGCATCAAGTTTTCCATGTTTCATGCTTAAAGAAGGTTATAGGTGACAAATTTCCAGTTCAAACAATATTTCCAGAACTTGATCAGGAAGGAAAAATCATATTGGAACGTAAAACAATCACGGAAACAATAACTCCATAGCTACGAAATCAATCAATTTCAGATTATCTCACCAAGTGGAAGAACTTACCCACTGGAGGTTCTGCGTGGGAGGATGAGAGTTTTATACATACGCATCTAGAGATACTCAAGCATTGAGGACAACACTTTTTTGAAGGACAAGGGCATGTTAGGTCCCCATATTACTAGTGTAAACCCTTATTTTTACTAGTGTAGCCCCTTTATTGTTATTATTATGCCCCTGTAACCCCCATATTGTTATTACTCTCCCTTTAAATTATTATTGTGAGGTCGGATACAATTATATTGTGATCCCATGAACCCTTGTATATATAAGGAGGTTTTTTCATTTCTATCATCCAAGAATTGTTCATTTATGTAATGTGTTGGAGGTTTCCCACTTGAAGTGGCTGATTTATAAGGCGTTGATCTCTCTTCTCTTCTATTTTTGGAGCTGGTTTCATAAAAAATTAATATATAGGTTAATTAATATTTAATTATAAATTAAGTGACTATAAAAAATGGGCTTTTCTAAATAAAAAAAATTAAGTTCAAGTTAATAATATCTAGTTAAGATAGATAAATATACACCACCACATACCCGAGAAATGACTTATCCATTGTTGATGGTTGATTTTAATAAAATATTAATAGATATTGGAACTAAGGTGACCGAACATGGTGAAACAATGAGGAGCTCCAAGGTACAACAAATAGAATAGAGAGTAAGCTCGACTAGAAATATAATGAATTTAAAAAGGATTATGCAATCCTTTTAGATAACGTGGATCGAAATCATGATCAAGAAATGGTGATGTTAACATGTATTTGTTACAATTTAAAGATTACACCTGATCAAATATGCGGGAATAATAAAGTTACTCAACATATCAATTCTACGGATACATCAAAATCATCAGTCACATGAGAAACTTGAGTCTCCAAAATAATTTTCCATGCCTCATCAAAAAAATCATAACATGAATTTTCAAAATATGCATCTCTAGAATCAATACTCAAATATGCATCTCACAAATCAATACCCCTTCTTCACTCCACTAGTTTCTACATATCAATGAAGATTAAAGCTTGAGCTCTCCAAATTTGATGGTACCAGTATTGCATGTTTCAATAAAGGAGAATAATGTTTTGACATTTATGGTACTGAAAATGATGATGAAGATATCAAGCACACATACAAATGGAAGGAGAAGCATATAGTTGGTGTATGTGGTGGAAAAATAAGACACTTTCTATCAGTTGGAGGAAATTCGAAAATGCATTATTTAAGAGGTTAGAAGGTGTCAAGGAAGAAGCGTTATTTTCAACACTTGCCTAGCTGCAACACAAAGGAGATGTGGGTGAATACATTTGAGAATAGGAAACTTAAGCTACATGAGCACCTAGACTATCATAAACATGTCTCATTCAATCATAATCATGGGACATAAAACCCATCTCCGAGATGAGATTGATCTTCATGACATCACTTGTATAGAAGAAAGAAGACAAAAAGAAAAAGCTGTTGAAAAGAAACATAAAAATATGCAGTGGAAAAAACTTGAAAGAGTATATTCGAGGTGAAGATTTATCCAAATTGCAAACACATATAATAAGAAATATGTTCCACCACATCTTTGTGAAGGAGAAAATAAATAAATCTGAAAGGTAAAGAATGAATGAAGGAAAACGTTGTGGCTAAAAATGGGATCCTCAACATTGATGAGCTAAGGGAAAAGAAACCAATAACGTGTATAAGTGTGAAGCAACTAATTATTGAGACAATGAAGAGTCAGACGTAGAAGAGATCGAAGATTCTCCACAATTTTCTCCAAAACCAGATAACCAGAAAATTCGACAAGTGTAATTATCGGACATGAAATCTATATCATAATCCCAATCTCCCATCCATTTACAAAGAGAACAAAGAGTATAAAAGGTCATATCAGGGAAATCAATTTAATGTTTCTAATCGATACAGGTAGCACGCATAACTTATATTTGAACTATGGAGCATTTTGACATTTTCATTTCCTATGCCTAACGTAGAAGGTTATGGTACACAATGATAGAAAATTGAAAAAGTAGGGAAATGCCATAACACCAAATTATAGATTCAAGACTATAATCTAGAATCTCTGTTCTACACTGTACCATTAGGAGGAGTTGATGTTGTCCTAAGTATCCAATGGCTACAGGAAACCTGAGCACTTGCCTGCCCACACCAAGACAATCATTTTAAAGGAATTTTATAAAATTTAAATGGGAAGGGAAGAAATACAATTTATATGGGCTCCGGCCACACGATAATCAAATTGTATCATCATTGAAATGATCGAAATGATTACGAAAACCTTTCAACTTATTTAATGTGGCGTCATCAATTATAAGTATCTTTAACTTCAAATATGACTATCGAAGAGTCACTTGAAGTTCAAGAACTAATTCAAAATAACGGGAAGGTGTTCCAAGAGCTTCCAATTATTTTTCCTCCTAAAAGCGAAATTGAGCATACATTTGAATTCAAATTATAGTAAAATCCCATCAACATCGAACTGTATCGATATCCACATCATGAAAAAATTGAAATTGAGAGGTTAGTCTATGATCTTTTAAAATGTGGCATGATCACAAAAAGTATAATTCCATATGTTTCTCAGTTGTATTAGTTCGAAAAAAATATGGATCGTTTAGGCTATGCGTATATTACCGAGGGATACAAAAGATATTGATTAAGAAAAAGCTTACAATTTCATTTATCAGTGAAATGGTAGATGAAATATAGAGAGCTAAATACTTATAAAAATTATATTTTAGATCAGGGTACTACCAAATAAGGATAAGGTTGGAAGACAACAAAAAATGTGATGCGTACACATGAAGGTCATTATGAGTTTAAGGTAATTCCTTTTGGTCTAGCTAATGCTCCAACAACATTCCAAGTCACCATGAATGAGATATTCCATCCATATCTAAGGAATGTTTGGTTAGTGTTATTTGATGATATTCTAATTTATATTAAAACATGGAAGATGCGTATACAACATTTAGATCAAGTTGTCACTGTATTAGAAGAGCACTTTCAGAAAAGAGGAAGTAGAGAATTTCATAAATATAATATCCAAGGAAGGAGTAGAAGTACATCCTTGTAAACTCAAGGATATAAGACAATGTCCCAAAATAATGAACATATCCAAGTTAAGGGGTTTCATAGGGTTAACTGGATACTACCAAATGTTTCTTAAAAACTATTCCCATGTAAATTCTCCTCTAATAATCCGTCTAAATAGAAATTCATTTCGTTGGGATGAGGAAGGAGAAAATTATTTTGAAGACTTAATTTTTTTTTCTAAAGCATCTATATTAGCAACTCCTGATTTTTAAAAACCATTTATAATCAAATGTGATGCTTCAGGTTTTGGTATAGGAGAAGTATTGATGCAATATGGTCATCCAATAACTCTCACAAGAAGGAAGCTCAATAATTAAGAACATCTTAAGTCTACATACAATAAATAAATGCTCACTATTAGGCACACACTATCCAAGTGGAGGAAATATATTTTTGTACGTAAGCTCTACATATGAAAAGACCATAAAAATATCCAGTACCTCCTCCAAGAAAAAATTCTCTCTGAATAATAACAAAAGTGGATTGAAAACATTTCTTATTTTGACATGGAGATATTACATAAAAGGGGAAAGGAAAATGTACCGATAGATTTTATTTGTAGCGAATATGAAGAAACATCCTTGTTCACAGTCTTAGCTATAATCCTAGAATGGATTAATGAAATATGAAGTGAGTATGTGAAATATCCAGAAACAAGTGCTATAATCAATAAACTCTCTGAGAATTCAAAATTTGAATCGAAAAATGACATTTTGCGGTACAAGGGAAGGGTTTACCTAAGTCAAAATTACAAATTTAAAGTGAAGTTTCTCAAAAAGTCCCATGATTCACTATCAGTTGGACATGTAGGTTTCCTTAAAACCTACTATAATGCACATCAATCATTTTTCTGGAAGTTGATGAATAAAAATATTCAAATATATGTAGTAGAATGTGACCAATGTCAGCAAAATAAAAATGAAAACATTATGACCCCAGGTCTACTCCACCCTTTAGATATCCCAAAATAAATATGGGAAGAGATATAAATGGATTTTATTGAAGGGTTACCCATATCTAATGGAAAATATAAAATTCATGTAGTAATAGACATACTCATAAAGTATGCACACTTCGTAGGAGTGAAGAAATCAAATTCAGTAAAAGCTATCACTGAGATATTTTGCAGGAATGTCTACAAATTACATGGATTTCCTTAATTCATTGTTATTGATAAAGATGCAAAGTTTTACCTCAACATGAGTTCTCCATATCACTCTCAAATAAATGGAAAAACAGAAACTATTGATAAGTTCTTAAAATACTACCTTCGTTTTTATGCAACAAACAAACAAAATAAGTTTTTTCAATGGTTACATATCATTTAATGGTGTTAGAATTCAGCTCATCACACTTCCGTAAAAACGACCCCATTTCAATCCCTGTACAAATATGAACTTACTGAATGGAAGGATTTGGCCATTTCTGAGACAAAAGTTCTAGTGGTTAAGGAGAAGCTAGAAGAAACCCAAAAAGTTTTATAAACATTAAAAGAAAATCTAAGTAGTGAAAGAAATTGCATGATGTTGCAGGCCTACCGACACAAAAGAGAGAGATAATTTGAAGTTGGAGAATGGGTATTTGTCAAACTTTAGCCTTACAAAAATATCCTTAAACCAGAAAGGAAAAAATAAATTGGCACCAATTTTTTGTGGACCATATCATATTAACAAAAAAATCATCCAAGTAGTATATATCTTAAGCCTTTTGGATAATAGTCAAGTTAACAACATTTTCCAGGTATCTTGTCTTAAAAAGGAATTGGGAAAACACGAATCAGAACAAAAAAATATTTCAATATTAGATTGTGGAGGAAAGTTCATCTTATAACTAGAAGGAATTGTAACCACCAGGGAAAGGAGGTTGTGATATCGAGCAATTAAAGAATACCTTATCAAGTGGATGAATCTAACAGAAGAAGAAGCACCCTGGGAAACATAAGAATTTTTCTAAAAGCACTCGTCGTTAAGTATGCTTTGAGGAAAAATCATCTTTTCAAGAGGGAGGAAATGATAATATGTAATTAATTAATTAGTATAACTTAATGAAAGGTCATGATTATAAGATCATGCCCTTCCTTGAAAAGGTACCCATGGTGATATATACGGCAGGGACCTTCATTGTAAAATCATCATCCATCAATTATTAATAAAATGTATATGCATTAAAATTATTTATTGAGTTTGTATTCCCAATTTTGGCATGCATGGTACATTCATGTGGTTTCTCAATTATGTGTTTTCATTGGCATGGAAGATTTCCTTGATTGACAATGGTTTTAGCCTTTCCTTTCCATTTATTGCATATCCATGGTATTGTGGGTTTTTCAACTTCTTATTTTCTAATTGATACCTAGGTTCCTTATGGATGTTGGTTGTGTTATTACTTCCTAAAGTTGTTGGCTGGTACAAACACTATGGAAGCCCTGGAAGAACTTGGGTTGAGTTAGTAGCCTTGGAGCCTAAGTTTGGACAAACTATCTAGAGCCCTTGGTGGGTTTATTTACTAGTACCTGGAGCTAGGTTTGAAAAACACTATATACTAGTGGAAGGTTGAGGGTTGATTTATTGGTTCCTAGAGCCGTGGTTCAAAAAAAACTCTAGAGCCATGGAAAACTTGGGTAGAGACCAGTATGGTTGATGTTTGTGATGTCTGGCTCTGAGGTGGAATCGTTGGTTCATGCTTAAGGTCTATTGGCCTTTGGAAGCCCTAATTTAGTTTTGTTGGTATATTCCATGAGATCCCAGATTCATGCGTGGAATATGGCACATGGGTGATTGGTTGAGAGAAATATTTGATTCAACCCAATCTATGGTCGAATGGTATACTGAAGTCCCTTAATTGGTTGTTTTTTGCATATGTTACTAAGACTTATTTTCATATTGTATTATATGAGTAATTGTACTTGTTATTATGTGTATTCGACGGTTTCTATCATGGTTATTATTTTGTTAATGTTGGTTATAAGTATGGTTCCATATTAGGTTCTATTTTTCGCTCTTGATATGTTTTTTTTATTTATGAATGATTAATGAATGCATGGGATAATAGATGTTACTAAAACTATCATGAGAGAGCATGATACGTTCTTAATGATACTCAGATAAGTATCAGACCCCTATGTTCATATATGCATTTATGATCTGTATATTACATGTTCAAAATAAGTTTTACAAAATGAATGTCATGGTTAGGTTAAGTAATTCACCAAGTTTTGTATGAATAGAATTTTCCTAATGTTATTGATCACTCTCGAAAGTTCCATTGAGTTACAAGTTGTGGTTTGGAGAGAAGCCCTGAAAAGGTTTCTTGGAATAGAGGACTGCACCCTTTAAAATGGAATTTTTGGGCCATAATCGCACCCTTACAAGATTATGAACACTGATGGAGGCCTATAAAAACATGGATGCCTTGTCATGCATGCGTTTGTGGGCCCAATCTAGGTCAGGGTTTGGGCATTGGGAGTGGTTTTTTTACCTTTGAGTGTGTTGTAAAACATGTATGATGTAATTTTGTGGTTGGTAAGTACCAGTTGTCATCCACACTTCCTTAAGTGGATCTAGGAGGTTGGGTTAGGTCATAGTATCTCTTACTCTCATGTTTACCTCAACATGCTAGTGAAACTAGGTAAATATGGGAGGAGAGGTTGTATAGAGAGAGAGAGAGAGAGAGAGATAGAGAGAGATAAATAAAGAGACAATGATGGGGGGAGAGATAGGGGAAGGTGGAAGAGAGAGGGGGACAGAGGAAATAATACCGAGAAGGAGAGACAAATGGAGAAAGATACGAATATGTAGGGAGAGAGAGATGGAGGGAAGAACGAAGTCATAAATAGATAGAGGTGGATATATAGGGAGTGGGAAGGGAGATTTGGAGAGATATTTATGGAGAGAGAGATGGATGTGGAGGGGGAGGGAGAGGGAAAGAAGAAGGATGATATAGAGAGAAATGTATAGATAAATTCCCCCTCCCATATTTGCATCGAGTGAAAATCCAACTTCACTTGCAATCACTATATCTATGTTTAGCTCTTGCCCTTTTTATGAAATATGTTTAAATACAAACTTATTCTACTTCAATATTCTTGTACCCTAATACCACATATTACAACCCTAGGCACAACACATGGTTGCATGGTACTTTTGGTGTACCACACCCCCTCAGCATGCAACATAGTTTTGTTCCAAAATTTACTAATACTAGCACAATGATACTTCATCTCAACCACACCTCATAACATAATACTTTTCTAAGATACACTAACTTAATGTTACTTAGTTGTATTCTCATAACATTATTATAAAACCAAGTTTTTGTATTTTCTTTTTCAATGAATTCAATAACAATTATACTTTCACTTAAATCAATAAACCAATAAACTCGATATAAAACAAAATTAAGAAATCTGCACATCATTTTATGAAACTTATCTCTCAATCCTTAAAATTTATTTACATATGTAAAATGACCATGAATTTACTGTTCCATTGGAAAAAATATAAATTTTGGTTCTATTGGAAAAGACACCAAATTTAAACATGCAACTAGAAACCCCTAGAATTCATTCCCACTAGACCTTTACGAACCAAACCCATGCACTTATCCCTCACTAAATACCTAACTGAGCCACGAACCACGGTCTACTTCCCTACCCAAAAAACCCATTCATCCTTCTTTGCTTCATTGCTTGCTTCGATTTGATCCTCAACTGAACTTTTTCAGCTATACTTATATGAGAAGATGTTTGGAAATATATATTCATGTTGGGTCTGCTTGAGCCCCTTCTATCAACCTCCTTGTTGGTTTACTTCTGGATAACATAATCTACAACCCACTTGCACATTGTGTATATTCTTAGCTGACTTCAAATGATCTACTATATCTCTAATACAACTCATGGATCTTCCCTAACAACATATGTTTCGATCATTGTATGTCATGCATCCCTTGTTTTTCTCACTTACTCACTTCACTGCCTTTCCTAAGATTTTCCATGACACATTATACGTTGCATACGCGATCAAAAAATAAATGAGTATATTATCGTACCTCGCTCGCTCTAGATACTACGCATCAGGTTTTTCCTGCTTGTGACATTAATTCACATTGATTAGACATATGTTTTCAATTTTTTTTATTAGCCGCTGGCAGGATACTACGCATAAGGTTTTTCCTGATTGTGACATTAATTTACCTTGATTAGACATATGTTTTCAAATTTTTTTATTTTTGCCATGGTTCACTATAAGATTTATTATTGTTCATTTATTTTAATTATTTTAATTTGAATTATCTGTTATCTAATTGGCCAAAAATTTCACTTGTTATTTCAAAATGCCTAGATTTTATCACCATTATTTGTACTGCCATTACAAAAACATTTATATCTATCTTGCAGGTCTTGTACTTTATCTGGAGTCGCATTAAGCAAAATAACGAGACAGTGCTGAATGCATTTTCCTTGTACGAGCCGCCCATTGTGGTCTGTCAGATAGCACACATATCCGTGCGTATGTTCATATATCATAGTTGGTGCGCGATATATAAAGGTAGGGTATAATGCATCGTGGACCCGACGAGTGGTGTTGGTTTTTAAACCATAGGAAAATGCATAGATTATGATAAATCGAATGGAAAAAAGAATTTATTAACCTTGTGGGACCCTCATGAATCGCATTGGAGAAAATCATAACAGCAAAACATGTTAATAAAAGTCCCGATGGCGATTGCAGAGCCGATGTGTTTATGGACTGTGATTTATATGTGTTTGAAGTTCGGGCTTAAAAGGCATTCATCACATCGGAACGTTTGCGAATGCATCAATTGCATCGGAGGAAGGGCATCGCATCGGAACATTGGGAAATGCATTAATCGCAATCGGAAGCATTGAGTTGCGATTAATCACATCGGAAAATAGAAAAGAAAGGTTTACAAAGCTATGGCGCCCGAACTTTTCAAAGGTTAGCGTTGGGGTAGAATATGAGAGAATATTATGTGCGTAGTATGCATTATTTTAAAGCGGATATTAAAGTTATATTTTTTTAAATTAATATAGTAAAGAATAAAATAATAAATCTATATCAAATGAACCTTTAGCAACTGTGGACCCCGCTGAATGTGAAAAAAATTAAACCAAATATGGAAAATAAATTTGCGTTATAAAACTTATCGGGTCTGAGACTTGCCATTGTAATCCGTTGAAGACATAGGAACTTGCAATTTGCGATTACGATTGGGCGAATCGCATTGCATCATTCAACAGTAGCAAAAAAAACATATCAAGTTTTAGAAACTTTCCGATCCGATAAGTTAAAAGACCTTTTAACATATTTTGAACATATTAGAAAAATTTTATACTTAGAAATATGTTAAAATGAATAGTAAATCGCAATTCGAAATTCGGAAAAGTTCTTTTAAAGAGTTCTTATTGCTTTGAGAAGTTCCGATGCGATCGCTCTCAATGGCAATTGCATTTCGGAATAATATTAAGTATTGCACTTTTTCTATTTATAACAATGCAATGCCATTTATCGCAATCGGGTCTTGGGAAAAAGATTAAGCATTGCATTCCTCTCATTGCAAAATTCCAATGCGATTGCGTTCAATCGCAATCGCATTTTCAGAGATAGAATATAACAGTGCACTTCATTTTAAATCTGCGGTGCGATCGGGATTTGGTAAAAACGTTTTCACTGAGACAAATTGCGATGCGATCATCGCAATAGGAAAATCGGCACGAATCATATTATATTTATTCATCGCATCGCAAAATATCAAAAGTGAATTTTAACATTTATTACAAGGATTCGCCGATCTCCGATTGTACGACAAATGTTGAAAATACCGGGAGATTAAATGGTAATTAAAATTTTTGTAGTTGTTCTCATTATTGTGTTTTATTTCGGCTGAAAGCATTCATTTGAATTGCAGAAGAAAAGTTCGAATCCTTTCATTCGCAGAACCAGAGAGAGTTTACTCGACTCTGGAATGTCAAAGAGAAGCAGAAAGTCTAAAGCTGCTTTTGTTGCAAATGCTCCTGTGCTAAACATGCCACCCAAGGAAAAACTGGCAAAGCTCAAGCTAGTCACAGAAACCTCCTGTCAAGGACTGGGGAAGATGACATGGGAGAATGTATACAATTTGCTTGAAAAAGAGAAACCTAGGGTTGTTGTGCCCAAAGCAACTGTTCTTGATGAAGAAGATTCAGACTCTGACTCTGAATCTCAACTTAGTGCATTGGCAAATTCATTTTTACACCGAGTTGCTGCCCGGGTGAATACTTTTCCCTACTATGATGTTATCAGATGGGTCATTAACAATGTGACCATTCAAAATAGGACTTTTGTTTCTACTTTTGGATCAGTGTTCGGGTCATTCAGGACAAAAGATATTAAAGCAATGTACCATCTTCCCAATCCACAAAATATTTACAACAAAGAATTCCTTAAGGAATATGTTGAAGAACATCGAAACCAGGCAGAGCCAATCAAATAATGGAAGAGTAATCCTGAGAAACATAAGCAAGAGGCATCAGGTATGTACTCTGTGGAGTCTCTTGCACCTCCATATTGTTATGTTGCAGCAATGATGTGTAGGTTGTTCGGAAACGACAACTCTGCTAGGTTTTCTATTCAAATGGTCCCATTAATTCATTCTACTCTTAATTCTGAAATTATGGATTGGGCTATCATTTTGTCAGATAAGATAGCTAATTCTAGAGTATAGAAAAGATAAGAATTCAGGGAATTATTCCTCTTTCCATTTTTGTGGTTATATTTTGGATGCCCTCTGTTTCAATTCTGAGTTCCCCATGTTAGGTTGGAAATGGACTCCAAAAGAACCTATTCCTATTCATGTGTATCATAATTTCTTATGGAAAGAGCATTTCAAACTTCATGTTTACAGAGTCTGCCATGGTTTTCTAATACCAATCTACCAAACCATTTTTGGTCATTTCCCTCCTAGACTGTCCAATAAGGCCAAGACTATTTTTTCTTCTATCGGAGATTGGTTTGGAGAAGAAAAATTCACTTATATCAGAATTTTTGGGAGTATTGTTCAGCCACATATCCTTCCCCTATATGTTCCAGATAAGCTGTTAGCTCAGGAAATTTCCTACCAACTGACAGTTGAAGGAATGTCTAGAATTTTTAAAAGCAATAAAAAACTTATGTGGCCTAGCTTCCCTTTTAAGCGTGGTGACTATACTCTTAATAGTTTTGCTCACACTGAGAAAGAAGTTGGTAAGATTTCTAATCTTAAGTTTTCAACAATTCCTGGAAGACAATACGACCTAAGGAAAGTGGCTTATGATTTTACTACGTCTGTTTCGATTGCCCGATTTGAGCATGAACCAGACATTTTTGATGATTTATTTGTTTCCATGGATGATATATCCCAAGTCTTTGATTCATCCAAGTCTAAGTTACACGCTGAGGACTTGAAAATTTTTTTGTTGTATAGAAGCCAAAGGTTACTTAATTTTCCTCTTGATTAGTTGAGAGCTCCCATACAGGAGAAAGCATCACAACAAGCAGGAAGTAGTTCTGGTAAAGAAGTAGAAGGAGTTGATCCTGTTTTAGGGAAAAAGGATGACAGTAGTAAAGTTGACAGTGCCAAAACAGAAACAGCTTCCCAAAAAGATACACAGAAGCCTTTAGTGCAAACAGAAAAAGGGAAGACTGGCACTAATGTCTAGGTACATATTGAAAAGGGAGGTACAGAGAGTAAAAACGCTGAACAAGCATCCAAGAATGATGCAGGTTCTCAACTTGGAGGACAAGTAGATACTGAATTGGTTGTTTCTTCTCATTTGCTAAATCAATATCAACAATTTGCACAGCAGATAGGATTGCAAAACAATCCTGAAGTTGACGATCCCAAAGATCAGGATGTGGAAATCATTCCTGAAAACCCGACTGGAGAAATTATGCTAAAGATAGAAGAAATCCCTCCTTTAGATATATTCTACAGTCCCAAACATAGGGTTGTGGTAAGAAAACAAAGGAAAAGGAGGAGAACAGATCAAGATGCTCTTTTGGCATCACAGGGGGAATTGCTAAATGTTGTTTTTAAAAATGCTGAGGTGGATCCATCTGAGGATCTCACCAAATTGTCTCAGTACGCTGGTGCCTATAGTGCTGCCACTATAGATAAAGCTTCCGAAGTTTCACAGCTAGTAAAACAAAAGTATATGCAAATTACTATCTTTGAATAGGTTGCAGGTGATCAACAAAAGATAATTCAGTTAGAACAGTGGGTACAGGATGCAGAACTCAGAGCTAAACAACTAGAAGAGCAACTCAACCTTGAAAAGAAAAATATTGATGAACAAGCCTTGGGCAAACAACAACAGTTGACTCAAGAAGTAGAAAAGCTACAAAATCTTTTACAAAATGAGAGAAATTCAAAGGTTGAACAGGAAAAAATGTTCAAATCAGAAATGGACAAGTTCAAGGAGTATCCCAAGCTAGATCAATTCATTACTGAAGCTCTTGAAATGAAGAAACTGCGATCTCAACAGTTAAATGAATTTTGTTTAAAGTTGACACAAATTGAGCCTTTGTACGAAATTACATCGTCTTTGATAGATAAATCAGTCACTCTTAGGCAAGAAATTGAATATATTGATGATAAAATTTCCGAGTTTCTTTCATGGCAGGATACAGAGCAAGGAAGAAAAGCTAACCTTCCTAGAATTGAAGAGAGACACAAGGAAATTCTATTTATGGAATGGGAACAACAGTTAATGAAATTAGAAAGAGCCACATCAAGGGCTAAAAGTTTAATGAATAATACAACACAATTGATTAATGACAGCCTGTACGCTACCAATTTGATCTCAGATTGTATTCCAGGCGAGTTACCTAAAGTAAAAGAAGTTTATTCTAGGTTGAAGCAAGAGATAATCGATAAAAATAAAAAAATTAGCAAACTTCAAGGAATTTCATGGGATAATATGTGGTCTTATCTAATCAAGCCACACAGCCAACAGATGACCATCAAATTATTTTCGAATGCTATTCAATATATCATTCTTGAATTCTCTGATGCTACATACACTGGACAGTTACATTCAAAAATGACTCGGCCAACAGAAGTCCAAGATATGCTCAATGTCTGCCACCTTCGTTCATCCACCTCAATCGATGATTAATGAGCTAGTCTACTACAAGCTCGCATTTTAGTTTAAGATATTTTATTTTAGATAAATTGTAGGAATAGTTTTAGTTATTTTGTTTTATTGAGTACCTATTTAAACCCCTTTCATGCATTTAGAAAGGGGTCCTTAATTTGTAATATTTTTTGACTTGGAGATTACATTTTTGTACTACATTTACATCTATATTCTTTTATAAAGGGTCACATTTGGTAATTCTGTGCGGAATTATTTTTTAAGAGTTTCATTTCTGTACCTCGGAGTTGATTTTGCATTGTAATTGCTGGATTCTATCTATTCACTGTTAATTTCTTTTGTCATATGATATTCTCTTTTAAATTTGCTAATTTTCGAGGCTTCAACATTTTTGGGACTTGAAGGAGGGCCAAAGCTATGAATGGCAGATAAATCTAAATCTGAAAGCCATTCTAAGAGCACATCAATTATAGAACTACACATAACATCTTCAGAGTTGTCAGGAATTTGTTTCAGAAGAGTAGTTGGTTTAAGTATAAATGTGCATTTGTCTATTGGTGTTGTGTTTATAAAGTTGCACTCTCTTGAACTATGATTCAATGGTAGTGATACAGCTATGTGGATTGCTTGTTGAGCTGAAATTTGTTGAAGGTTAAGCAAAGCATTGCCTAGAGATCGTATCATTTGAATAGCATCAATTTTTCTCTTTTCATGTTCTTTTTGTATCCTTTTGAATGCATTTGTCATAGATCTGTCAACTTTGGTCATATATGAAGTGCAATATGAAACTGCAACATATGCATTTAGAACATATTGAGCATCTGTATTTGCATTCCATAGGTGTGGCATATTGTATGCAAAGCTATTATTCCATATTTCTGATGGTTTTAGTTGCAAGAATACCATTGGTTGTGTTAATGTACTTTGTATTAATTCGATGTAAGCAGTTTCTGTTAACTGGAATTCATCTAAGAAATCTTCATGGCTAGTTAATTTGTCATAGTGTTTTTTCTCTAAGGTGCTTTGCAAGGACAAAACTTTTTCATTTATTGAACCATGTACCGAAGTAATTGGTTCAAGAATCCTTGTTCTTTTCATTGGTAGCATTGGAAATTTGTATCTACACTGTGATGCTTTTCTTTTTTTATAGCTTTTGGTATGATGATGTTCATGTATCTTTGCGAGTTTTGGATCAAGGTGATTTGTGCTACAAGTTATATAGTTATCCAAGAATTTTTCAATTTCTAAGTTAGTATTAATTCCATATACTAAAGCATTTTCTATCCATATAGGAGCATGTTCATGTGCACTATCTCTATTTTGGAACTCAGTTACAAAGTAATAATCTAATATTTTGCCAAAAAATGTGCTATGTTGACAGATCAATTGCTTCAATGCATTTGTCTTATGTCTATAGTAACGTGTACATGTTACTGGGTCCTTTATGACAAGATAATCAATGTTGCATTCCTCAATTGTTTCAATGTGTTTGTCTTTATCTCTATTGCTATGTAATTTAATAAGAATTTGTACTAGTGGTGTCCAAAGATGCTTTGCACTTGTAAATGTAACAAAGAAAGTTGGAGGACCTAATTGTCGTATCATTGCAAATATATGTTTCTGCATTTGTTGATGGTAATCAGGAGAAATTCTTATGTGTTTGAAATCTATGTATCCAATGTGACTTTTTAGTAACTTTTCTAAGTTGGGCTTGTACTTAACATCTTTTGCTAACAACTTTATTCCTTGTAATTTTCCTTTTCTTATTCGTACTGAGATGCATGACATGACCTTTTCAATGAGTATTTGCATTGTCTTGAAGAACAAATTTGTGATGTGATAGGAAAAGTGACCACTGCAATGCATTAGTTCCCACTTTACTATTTCTTGGTAATGAAATATTTGTAGTATATCATCGTCACGTGGATCTCCAAAGAATAGTGATATCACTATTAGTATCTATGCGATGTTTTCTTGTTGGATGGTAGTTTTCAATGTCTATGATTTCAACCATTTTTTTCCATGTATTTATTCTTCAGATTTGTATGGTGATTTGTTTACTAAGTACTATGTATCTTAGATTTTTTTTCCTCAAAGATGAGAAGAGCTTCTATAATATTTTTTGGTTTATTGAATATATCTCCGATAATTGAAAGAGTCTGAAAAGTTTTTTCTGTTATTCATACATATTTCATTATGTCAACCATTCATAAGGTTTTCAGCCATCCCACCTAAAACACTACATCGTTAAATCATTTTCATATAAATATATACAGATCCCTGTTTTCCAAAGTTATTTATTTTATGTATTTAAAGTGAATTAGAGCAGATTAGAAACTCAGAAAAATTAACATGTAGTTTGATATATCTATATATGTGTTATGAGTTTTGTGACATGTGTAGGTCAAAAGGAAGCTTCTAAAAGACCTTTATGTGGACTCCCATAACCAAATTCGAATTTGAGTGGAGAAGATCATGGGATCATGAGGACATGTGTCTCATTTCCTTTTTGTATTGAAACTCTAAGAAGATATGTGTCTCATTTCTTATTTGTGTTGAAACTCTAAAAAGACATGTGTCTTATCATTTCCTATTTTTATTGTAACTCTAGAGATGGAGGGAGAGATTCATGGACTCCCATTAATGAGATAACTTCTCATATTTTGTATAAATAGGAGAAGCTTTCTCCTATCATGGGTAGTGAAAAAATAGGAGAAGAAGAGAAAGGAATAGAGAGTGTTTTGTAACAAAGCTTAAGATGAAACGGGATGTAGATTTGTGAGTTTTTTAATAAAGAAGTTTAGTTCTTTGATGCTGTTTTGATCACATTTTCAAGGAGTTAAGGATTACACCAAATTGGTAGCAGAGGGCCCCTACTATTTGAGGAGGTTTTACATGTTTTCTAGATAAGTCATTTTCAATTCTGTTTTGTCATATTTCCTTACTTAGATTGCTTTCTGAAATCATAGCTTTTAGCATTATGTTTCATGTCATTTTCTTAGATAAAGGATCCTCATGATATTGCAGTTAGTCTCTTTCTCAAGCTCTTCCAATACATCTCTATTAAATGAATGGGATTCAATTGTGATATCTTGAGTTATTAGAATTTCATTTTCTGTTATTTAGTTAAAAAGAAGATTCTCATTTGCCAGATCTATTTAGTGTTTACATTATATTTCTTTAGGCAGAGTCAGTAAGAGGGCCAGGGGCTTCTGTTTTCATCCTTTCTAGTAAAGGTGAAATAACCAGTAAAAGCCCCTACTGTCAATCTCTGTATAAGAAATATTTTGTTCACACAATTTCAGATCAGATTCCTCATTATACTGCAGTTAGTCTCTTTCAAAAGCTTTTCCAATAAACCTCTAATTCATGAATGAGACTAAGTTGTAATATTGTGAGTTATTGATTGTTTTGCTTCATAGAAGATCCTTATCACATTATGATTAATCTCTTTCAAAATCTCTTCCAATAAACCTCTAACTCATGAATGAGATTTAGTTGTAATGTTATAAGTTGTTTCAGCATTTCCTTTTATGTTTTAGGAGATCCTCATTGCATTAGAATTAATCTTTTTCACAAGCTCTTCCAACAAATATCTAACTAAATGAATCAGATTAAGTTGTAGTGTTTTGAGTTACTTTTCATTTCATGAATTTTCATTTAGAAGCTGTAATATCCATGGATTAGGACTCTCTGTTTTTATCATTTTCTAGTTAGGAACATAATTTGCAAATAAACTCTGTTTTCATTTATTCATTAACATTTCATTTTCTCCCTTTTTGACATAAATCTAACTTCATATTTTTAGCATAGAGTAGCATACTAAAGATCAAACATAAAAACCCCAAAACATCAATAAAACACTAAAAACAACGAAGTAAGAAAAATGGATACTTAGGCACATATAGTGCATCACACTTCATCAGTTTACTAGCCTTGGTTGATAATTTATGTTAGCAATTTAGGACACTAAATTGACTAAACATTTTGGCGCCGTTGCCGGGGAAGTGTAACTAGGTAGCCTTATTTCTTACATCTAAAAAAAAAATTAATAATTTCTCAAGTATGCTCTCCTCCTGCACTTTGTGTGATCTAGAGGATCAGAAAAAGATTTTTTATGTTAAAAATAATAATAAATTATGTTTTCATCATTTCATTTCATTTTACAATAAACTTTAAAAATGATGAAAAATTTTAATTTCAATAATTGTTTTGTTTAATGAAATATATATGTATATTTTTGAATTTTTGAAAATATAATATATAATTTTATTAACAAATCAATTTAAAAAAAAAATTAATTTAAAAAAAAAAAATAAAAAAAATTGGCTTATCGAAATAAGACCCACGCATACGCATGAGGCCAGCCTTTGGCTTGGCTTTATGCATATATGCAGTCCTTCAATCCACACAAAGACCCATGCACTGCAATTTAAAAAAAGAAAAAAGGAACCTTCTCTTTTCCATATTCGTTTTCCCCCAAACAACAGTTATTAGAAATCATTTTTAAAAATTTGCACACAATGAAGGTATATCACATGAAGAAACTGTTGATGAGGAGAAGATTGCAAATTTCTGGTGAAGAGAAGATTACAAATTCAATTGTAGGGACAGACAATGGAAGTGTATCATATGAAGAAATTGCTGATGAAGAGAAGATTTCAAACTGTTGATGAAGAGAAGATTGCATATTCCATTGTAAGTAATTGGAATGAGGGAGATCGATCTGAACTTATCTGTGAGGTACAAGCCATTATACTTCAAACCTGCAAATAAAAACAAATCAAACCACAAGTAATTTCCAGAAAACTAAATGCGTAATTGTAAAAAACACCCAATTTTAAAACGAATTTTTTGAGAAAACCAAGGCGAATTAGAAAAAACTAAAACATGGGTTTTTTCGTAAACAGGGTGAATTAGGTAATCCTATAAAAACTTTTTGAAATTCTCAGCCATTTGGGAGAAATTCAGGGTTCTTCGGAGCACTAATTTGCAGTGTGTGTGAGATAAAAATGTTTTTTTTTTATGAAAACAGTCACGGTTTTATAAAATTCAATTTTGAGAAATAATCAAGGATCTGATTTCCTTATTTGAAGGAAAATTTGGCAGAATTCATCTGTGGTGGCACATGATGAGTGAAAAATGGATTATTTGAGGCAAAGACATTATCACATGTGCATCAAATGCAAGTTGTATAAATTGAGAAGGATTCTGCCTTCATCTCCTTCATAGTTAGGAACTTGACTTTAGAAATTTCAAGCTTTTTATTTTTATCTTGCATGAAAGAGGCATTGGCATGACTTTGTTTCAAAAATATTCATAAGGACAATTATTTCATCCATGTTTTATTTCATTTAAAAAAAAAAAAAAAAAAAAAACCTTCTTAATAATAGTTTGCAGGACAATTGGAAGATTATTTAGATGATTTCTAAACATTTGGCATTAATATTGTTGATGTGTATTTTTCTATAAAGTTTTAACTTGCAGAACACAACAAATCTTTGTGATACCAATTGTTTTACTAAGCACAGTGCATGAAGTCATCCGACAATAGGGAGTTGATTATTTTTCATGGTTATTCTTTAAAAATGGATTGTTATCGATATCATGAATTAGACCGAATATAGAACTTTTTGATTTACCTTAATCTGTTTCATTTGACATTTAATTTTTGCGTAAGAATCAGAAAGAAATTAGCTACTTCTTTTTTAACACACTTATGTTCTTTATGTCAAGTTTTTTTGCAGATTTGGGATGATCGAATGATCATTGAAGGAAACTAATTGTGCGCACGATTGGTTTTCAAAGGATCGATTTCATGAGAAACATAAGAACAAGTCCATGTTTATATCCATCAAGACCATTACTTTTCCTCCCTTTTTGAATTGTAAATCCAACCAAGAAATTCAAAACAAACCACCATTATTTTCCTAGCAAGAGTTGTTCATTTTCCTTCATTCACATACACTTTCCATTAATTTTTGTCTACTCCACAAATAAAAGCAAGAAGCTCACCTACATGCTTATTTCCCATTGTCATTTTCCATTTTTCATTGTCCATTTCCATTTTCCTTTTCCTATCCTTTTCATTTTGCAAATAAACCTTGCTTCAATGCAAATTATTGAATCCATAGTCCTTCAAAAATTATTCTTTCATGCTCGCGTTAGATGATGGAGGATTCCTTAAGGCCTTCCTTCTAACAAGTCTTGGCCTATCGACATCAGTACATTATCTAGGTCCAAGACTAGAGTCCTTAATAGTACCTTGAGGCTTGTATGCATTAATGAAAAGTTCTCTCGCTGACAATCATGGGAATACATCAATGTCCCTTGATCGTTAGATCTTGCAAGTAGCTCGACATCAGCCCATCTATTCGCACTTCGCAAGATGTACTTAGGTACCTTGGCACTCATTAACATTAATGGTGAGTTTGCCTCATCAAGTTAACCATTTATTCGCATGACTAGAATTGTACCATCGGATTTTGTAACAATTGAAGACTACATCATTTCAGCAGTTTGCAGCAGGAATTAATTTGTATCAGCAGCAATAAAGATCTCAATCTTTCCATCAGCACAAAGAGAACAAAGAGAACAAAGAAGCAGATCAAATTCATTTGTTTACATAGTTCCTAATCCAACAACATCAACAGCCACACTCTTTAGTATACACAACTCATCCACATTTAAGGTAAGTGAAGGTATGTGGTTTTCTAATTTTTAGTCATATAATTCATTAGAATGCTAAAATTGTAACTTTGGAAAAATTCCTCACTCCTTTTTTTTACATTGTCATATCTTTAGTTGGGGGGGGGAAGGGACATCGTTTCATATCCACATGTCATACACTATCACACATTTTCATTTCATTTCCATCCACATATACTTCCCAACCAACTATTGTTGCAACATGATCCAAAAGATTATATGCCTTGCAAATGATCAATTCATTGATGGAGTATTTGATTCTAAATGTTTTCATGAACTTTGATGCAACAAAGAAAATAAAGCATTGTTATACAAGAACCATTGCTCAAAAAAATCGGTTGTCACACAAGAACCAACCATATAAAAAAAAATGTTGCAATCAAATGTATTATACTTTGCCAAAAGAAAATATTATAAAGCAAAGTTTGGAACGAATCTATTTGAGTCAAAACTCATAAAAGATCAACTCATGGACAAATGAATCATTGCAATAGTTGCATGAGGACATGCAACAACTTCAGTTGGGGGGTATGTTGAGTCTCAAAAGTGTTTTCCATATTCATACATATTTCCATTATGTCATAACCATTCAGCTCTTATTTCATAACTATCTGACCTAAAACCCTACATCAAGTAACCATTTTCATAAATATATGGGTTAGGATCCTTGTCTTCCAAAGTTATTTATTTTATGTATTTAAAGTGAATTTATGATTAGAAACTAGAAAATTAACATAGTTTCATATATCTATATATGTGTTATGAGTTTTGTGACATGTGTAGGTTAAAATGAGACTTCTAGAAGACCCTTATGTGGCACTCTAAGGCCAAATTCGAATTTGGTTAGAGAAGATTATGGGATCAAGAGGATATGTGTCTCACTTCCTTGTTGTATTGAAACTCTAAGAGGATATGTGTCTCATCTCTTAGTTGTGTTGAAACTCTAGAAAGACATGTGTCTTATCATTTCCTATTTTGATTGTAACTCTATAGATGGAGGGAGAGATTCATGGACTCCCATTAATGAGATAACTTCTCATATTTTGTATAAATAGGAGAAGCTTTCTCCTATCATGGGTAGTGAAAAAATAGGAGAAGAAGAGAAAGGATTAGAGAGTGTTTTGTAACAAAGCTTAAGATGGAATGGGATGTAGATTTGTGAGTTTATCAATAAAGAAGTTTAGTTCTTTGATGTTGTTTTGATCACATCTTCAAGGAGCTAAGGATTACACCAAATTGGTAGCAGAGGGCCCCTGCTATTCAAGGAGGATTTGCATGTTTTCTAGATAAGTCATTTTCAATTCTATTTTGTCATATTTCCCTTAGTTAGATTGCTTTATGAAATCATAGCTTTTAGCATTAATTTTCATGTCATTTGCTTAGATAAAGGATCTTCATGATATTGCTGCTAGTCTCTTTCTCAAGCTCTTCGAATACATCTCTATTAAATGAATGGGTTTCAATTGTGATATTTTGAGTTATTAGCATTTTGTTTTC
Source organism: Pinus albicaulis (assembly GCA_034641835.2). Lineage (NCBI taxonomy): Eukaryota > Viridiplantae > Streptophyta > Pinopsida > Pinales > Pinaceae > Pinus > Pinus albicaulis. The sequence goes on along the minus strand of CM076572.1, from coordinate 30,376,767 downwards.
TGTTATTTAGTTAAAAAGAAGATCATCATTTGTCAGATCTATTTAGTGCTTACATTATATTTCTTTGTAAGTGCAGCCGCAGAGTGGGCTGTAAGCTTCCCGGTTTCTTCCTTTCTACTAAAGTGTGAAATAACCAGGTAAAATCCCCTACTCGTCAATCTCTCGTATAAGAAGTATTTTGTTCACACAATTTTAGATCAGATTCTCAATATACCCATAGCTTATTGTCTTTCAAAATATTTTTCAATAAACCTCTAATTCACGAACGAGACTAAGTTGTAATATTGTGAGTTATTGATTGTTTTTCTTCATAGAAGAACCTTATCACATTATGATTAATCTCTTTCAAAAGCTCTTCCAATAAACCTCTAACTCATGAATGAGATTTAGTTGTAATGTTATAATTTGTTTCAGTTTTTCTTCTATGTTTTAGGAGATCATCATTGCATTAAAATTAATCTTTTTCACAAGCTCTTCCAACAAATCTCTAATTAAATGAATCAGATTAAGTTGTAGTTTTTTGAGTTAGTTTTCATTTCATGAATGTTCGTTTAGAAGTTGTAATATCCATGGATTAGGACTCTCTTTTTATCATTTTCTAGTTAGGAACATAACTTGCAAATAAACTTTGTTTTAATTCATTTATTAACATTTCCTTTTTTTTTTCTTCCTTTTTACATAGATCTAACTTCATCTTTTTAGCATAGAGTAGCATATTAAAAATCAAACATAAAAACCCCAAAACATCAATAAAACACTAAAAACAACGAAGTAAGAAAAATGGATACTTAGGCACATATAGTGCATCACATTTTATCATTTTACTAGCCCTGGTTGATAATTTATGTTAGCAATTTAGGACACTAAATTACTCAAATAATGCTTTACTAGCGTAACTAATTTTACTATTATATTGTATCTTTGATTTCAAAATAGTAAAATAAGAGAAGCAAAGTTGCAAGTAACTAGTTCCTATTTTGCATCTCTCTGTATTTCAAAAGTATCACTGCAAAACAAAGAAGATGCAACGTTTATTATTGTCTCTGAAAACATGAATCTCACATACAAGCTATGTATTCTAGAAATAATTCACTTTTGTATACAATAGAAAGCATGAAATACAGATTGTATGTGTCTTGATTGGTAAAGCTAATCTTGCTAGTTGTAAGTAACATAGTTATAATTACGAATATGTATGTACAGTTAGATATGCACTATAGCATAATAGCATCTTGAAGGCAACAATATGCTTCATACAAAGACAATCACTGATTCAAAGAAAAGTAGGAGAAAAAAAGGCTAATTGGGTGACAACCTTGCAAGAATATGGTATTGACATTAAACCAAAAAATATTGTTAGAGGACAAGGTTTTTGCAGATTATTAGCAGGAGCTCATAATATATCAGAAAATGAAGATCTAATGAATGCTATTTCAGTGAGTCAGATAAGTGTTACAAATTCTAAATCTCAGTACGCTGATCTGATATTTTACTTGAAAAATGGGTATGGTCCTTCTAATGTCAGCTATAAGAATAAACGTGCTTTAAGATTAAAAGCTACTAAATATGAAATCATTGATAATGTGTTATTTAGAAAAAATTATGATTCAATCTTACTAAGATGTCTTGAAAAGACCGAGGCAAAGAAGGTTTTGCAGGAACTACACGATGGACCAGCAGGAGGTCATTTTGGAGGCAATACCACAGCCCACAAAATCATCCATGTTGGATATTATTGGCCTAGATTTTTTAAAGATTGTTATGATTATGTGAGAAAGTGCAAGATTTTCCAAACTGCTAGTGGAAGGCAGAGGAAGCCAACTTTTCCTCTACAGCCTGATTATGTGAGAAAGTGCAGATTTTCCAAACTTCCGCGAGGAAGGCAAAGAGAAGAACCCTTTTTCTCTACAACCAAAGAACATTGAGGAACCATTTGAGCAATGGGATTTATATACTTGGTGAGATAACTCCTCATTCTTCCAAGTAGCATAAGTACATTATCACGAAGAATGATTACTTCACAAAATGGGTAGAAGTAATCTTAAAGGTAGCCAACTCGATGTACTGATTTATCGATCAATTCTCCATTGCCAAAGTTTTGGTGTGTGAATAGTTAATGGTTAAAAGGTAATATTGTCTGACTATGAATGTCATAGTAGAAGCAATAGTTGTGACAATAAGATATATTTACATAAGCTAAACTTGAGAAAATTCACTTACTTTATTATTACTAATCATCAAAGTTTGAGATAAGACAAAAATGTTTTTGTCCATGAAGAGTTAGAAAGAAATTGTATGATTTATTCTTTTACAGTAGTTGATTTTATTGATTTCATCTTATGAAAAGTTCTCGATTGTCTTTAGAAATTTTTACTTACTTGAAATGTAGTATTCATTTCATTTTTTCAGAGATAATTGTTTCTCTCCAATTGTTGTACTATACAACAACCCTCCCCATTTTTAAATTTTTAGAATAAATTCCATTTAAAAATAAGTCCCCTTTTTATATCTTTTACATGAATAAAAAGATGCATATCATATTTTATTCACAAAGTTTACAAGTTTTAAAAAATTACCCATTTGATGAGTTAAAAAACCTCTTAACATATTTCGAACATATTAGAAAAATTTTATACTTAGAAATATGTTAAAATGAATAGTAAACCGCAATCGGAAATTTGGAAAAGTTATTTTAAAGAGTTTTTATTGCTTTGAGAAGTTCCGATGCGATGGCGCTCAATCGCAATCGAAATTCAGAATAATATTAAGTATTGCACTTTTTCTATTTAAAACAATGCGATGTGATTTATCGCAATCGTGTCTCGGAAAAAATATTAAACATTGCATCTGTCTCATTGGAAAATTCCGATGCAATTGCACTCAATTGCAATTTATTTTTTGTATTAGTTCTATGTATGCAGTTTATTTTTAGAAATATGTTAAAATGAATAGTAAATCGCAATCAGAAATTCGAAAAGGTTCTTTTAAAGACTTGTTATTGCTTTGAGAAGTTCCGATGCAATCGCGTCCAACCGCAATCGCATAAAATTCCGAGATAGATTGTAACAGTCCACTTCATTTTAAATCTCCGATGGGATCAGAGTTTGGAAAGAACGTTTTCACTGAAACAAATTGCAATCTGATCAACATTTATTACAAGGATTCACCGATCTCTGATTGCTACATAGCTTATCCAGAGATTTATCACACACATTATAAAAATACCATTCACTACCTTATGAGCATGCGATATACCACTACGCTTTTGTAACATCATCATTTTTCTATAAATATTTGAAGTTCTATGATATAATATTACACAACAACAGTGTATACAAGCAATAACAGAGAATGAAATTATATAAATTTAAAATTTAAATTAAGTTATGTTCTAAATAAACTTTATTGTTTTTGTATTATTATTTATTTTAATTATAAAAACTTTAAAAAATTATTTTAAAAAAATTAACTGTAAAAAATTATTAGGGTTGAAATTTGTTGAAATGTTCAATAAATCTAATACAAATAATAATACTTAAAATCGTATTTTTTATTTAAAAATAATTATAGTAATTGAGATTATGTTAAATAGTTATAGTGAATAATTCTTATTTTTCTAATTTAGATTCAAACTTTCACCAATTACATGATAAATATTAATGTGTTGATAATTATGACTTAAATTAGTTACATTTGAACTAACCTATACCATTTTCATATATATGTAGATTAACTTTGCAGTTTGACAGTTTTCGAACTCCACACCTCTTAGATATTTCAGCCATGAATATTAATTCTACTGTGGCTAATTATATCAATTTAATGGTTTCGATATTTCTCGGGATCTTATCTCATTAAGTGTTTCATGCCAATTTTCATGGCCTTATTAATTCTTCTCAACTTGCTATTTTAACTAATTCTCTTTTTGTTTTGTGTGCATAGAAATGCGTCTGAGTAGAGATAGTTCATTTTATTAGTGTTGTACGGAAGCTTGTCCATTGAAGGTTATAAACCTTTCCAATTAATATGACATTAACAACGTTGAAGTTTTTCCACATTAACTTTAATTTTCAAATATGCTTTATTCTGAATATAGTATAGTTGAAACCATAGGTAATAAAGATAAGTTTATAAGTCCATGGGTAATTATATAAAGACTTTTATCATAAGACGAGACGAGTAAATTAAGTTATGTTTGTACTATATATTGTACACTTACGAAAGAAGTTGATCCCCGAGGTACTTGACATCAGTGCTGAACTTCTCTAGACTAACACGCAGTCATATATAGCATTGCTAAGTACACATCAGCCACATGCTAATAGGAACATCATAAATAAAATTGTGATGCATGGAGCTTTTATTTCTTGTATGACTAGAAGTTGCAAATAGAACATATAGAGAACACTTTAAAATTTGAATCTATCACGTTTAAATTGCTCAACCATAGATTAACTAATTATAAGTATATTATAGTTAAAAGAAATAAGTTTTTATTTATGTTAATTATAATTTAATACTTAATATATATATATATATATATATATATATATATATGTTAGATATTTATTTTGTTCAATTTTCCACTTCTCTTTAAATTATTTGTGCTAATAGTTTGTTTATTTATTATTTTATACTATTAAATATTGAATTGCAATTGCAAAATACTCTTAATTTATATAATTTTTATTAATGTAAATTTAGTGAATTTTGATAAATAAATATAATAAATTATTTTTTAAAGTAAGTTTCCACTTAAATTATTATTATCAACTATTTTTTTGTATAATATTTAGGTATGACAAAGTTCTTATAAATTTAATTTACATAATATTTATACATCTTCTATACGATATATTTTTTTTTTAAACAAATATTCAATTTTATTTTTAGTGCTTGCTACTTAGTTTAATTTAATTACTAATTTATTTCATATTGTTATTATGTAATTGGTATTGGTTAAATGTAATTAATATTTAACTTGTTTCAAATAGTTGTTAAAAGACAATTTAAGCTTAAAAAATAAATTAGGTTGGGGATGTCATTTAGCCTTCATTAAATTATGAATAGTGATTAATATATTTTTGCCTTTCCTATGAAATTTGATTAAAAATGCTTTTAAGAACCATTGGGTACAGGTCATTAAATAATTTATTAAAAAACATAAATTACAGATTTATCTTTGTCTGATTCAAGGATTAGATTAAAGTAAATGCACATCAAAGCTACATGCTCCTACATGAAAAGATTTGGTTGAATGATCCCATGCATGCCAATAAGCATCAGACCTGATACAACTTATTCATTATCAATATATTCCTCCAGTTACGTTACTATGTAGGCATTGAATATTATTATAGAGAATTAAATCGGGTGGAATAAATATTTCAATTTATTTAAATATTTCAATTTGTAATGTCATCCACATAGTTTTGACTTGCTGCTCCAAATTATTGAATTTCGGTATGTGGAGTTGTTTGGTTTTTATTATTATTAAATTATAAATTAGTTATTAATATATTTTCTAGTGGGTTCCTCGGATGCGAGTGCAAGTGGAGTTAATGGGGGCGATTGGACTCAGGGCAATCGGACGGGAGGCCACATGCCATCCCTCATGAGCCCACTTGACCGCAGTTAATACCCCCGCCTACTCTTTATGGAATTTGATATGGAGACGATTCTCAATACAGAAGTTGATCTTCGAGGCAGCCTCGACTGCCGCAACAGCATTTCGCATCGGATTAACAGGTCTGGTCATTCTCAAACATGCCCCGGCTTAAGGGCAGAGGATGCGGTGCAGGAGGGGGTCTTCTCGTTCGGCCAGAAGGCATTCGCCCTCCATTTCTACTTCCCCGTCAGATACCTCCGCGCCCTCAGGCAGCCTCCCACGCCTCTTCCATGGTCGCTTGCTCCGCTCAGGCCGCAGGCTTGACTCGCCTTCAGGTGATGCACTGCCTGCTCAGTCCCATACAACCCTCTTCTCCTTTGATTGTGCACTCAACAGACCAAGAATAACTGTCGCCATCTCTGTTGTCTTCCTGGAGGAGCCCCTGCCTGAGAATCCGCCGGAAGAGCAGGCTCCTGTCGACGGCGCACATTTGGAAGCGGTGCAGCAAGACTCGAGGGGACAGCCTAGCGAGACCAGGGAGATTTTGCAGGAGGACTTAGGACGCGTTCAGGCAAATTTCATAGAAACTCCCTCAGCTGTCCACTTCAACGCAGAACTCTCCCATGCTCAAGGCGAACCAGAAGAATACGGATGCAAGATCGAGGAGGTTGCTCCTGATGAGTAATTCGGTCCTCTTTTCTTGTCTCTTTTGTTTTTTCTCTGCCCTCTCTGAGGGAGTGTTTTGTTGTTTTAATGTTTCCTTCAACTCTGGTCCAATTTTTGTCAATGACCAGTCTCAGTCTTTACAGCAGTCCAGTTTTGTTAGGGTCCAGTGTTACAGCTATATAATGTCTATGTTCCTAGTTTTAAGTCAAAGACATTCCAGTCCGATCCCCTGCGTGGGATTTTTTCAGTTGGTGGTTCCTCAAGCTGGTTTCCCTCTAGCAGGGCAGCGAAAAACTAGTCTCTGTCAGTTCAAATTGCCTCCTCGTAGGCACTGTTATGGCCTTAGCCAGATGTACTATATTTTTCACTGTTAATAGATTACTCTAACTTAGAAAATATATATATTTTATACTGGGTTGAAAATACTTTTAAGAACCATTGTATCCACATCATTAAATAATTTATTAAAGAACACAAATTACAGATTTATCTCTTCTCGCCTCGAGGATTACATTAAACTAAATCCATGTCGAATCTACATTTATCATCGGTCATTTCTTGATTGTACAAATGCTCAGAGCTATCCACCTATACTGCTGCAAAAACCATCATGAAAAAATAAAACTCAAATTTCAATGTTATTAACTATACATAAAATCATTATTAACAATAAGGTTTTCCGCATCGAATATGTAATTTATCATATCCATTATGCAAGTGCAGATCTGAGTCGGAGGATCTAGTCGATGTCACATACATCCCATGTAGATCTCTTCATATCAACAAGCATTAATTCAAAATTAAATAGCATAAAATTATGGCAGTTGTACTAGTTTCTACTTTGCAGTTGTTACTTTGCTTGAAGATTTGTAAATATTATTTCCGCTCTTTAGATTTTCTGTTCTTGATCCTCGAAATCCTTTTATTCTGCTCAACACATTTACAACTAGATTTATCATGCGATTGGACGCTATGCAAGAAAGCTTTGGCAAGTTAGGCTGGAACTGTGTGCCTCCGGTTGCAAGGTTTGCTAAGCATAGTTTCTCTTACTCTTTCACGTAATTCAATATGTTAAATTCGTTTTCTTGCTTTGATTCTGAGTGCAAAGTGGATGAGATTATACCTGCAATTTACATATTATGCACTGTGTTTTTAAATGATAGCAGATGGAACATTGATAATTGCAATTCCATTCGAATTTGATAAAGTTGATACGTCTTAAAAATATTGTTTCTTTTTGAAAAATTTACAAAGTTCCTAAAAGTACTTATCAAGATTATGTCATACAGAGAAAACATAGAAAACAGAATTTTGTTACATCTCTAGCATGAGAATACCATTTGTATCAGCCTCGCATGATTCAAAGTCATTTCCCTTGGAACGACTTTGTTTATTAAAGCTGTCGTTCATTAAAAAATGTAGATTATTATCATCATCATTTTCTGAATCAAATTCCACTTCATTTGTAGCTTCGGCCCATGAAAAAGGATTTGATTTGAGACTATGCAACTTCGACATCTTATCATCTTCGATATTGGCGGAGTTTTCCTCCTTCAAATAATCTTATCTATTTGCAATATTAACAACTTTATTTACTAAAGCGTCTGTTCATTAAAAAATGTAGATTATTATCATCATCATTTTCTGAATCAAATTTCACTTCGTTTGTAGCTTCAGTGTTAGCAGCTTAAAAACTATGTTCTTGTTCATAGAACAATATATTAGCACGATTATTATCATTTCTATCTAGAAGCACTTTGACCTTGACTTTATGGTGCAAAATTCGAAGATCTAAAATACAGACTTGCTAGATGTTCAATAACATCCAAAGGCGTGCAAAGTCGAAACAAATATTAAATATGATGAGAACAGGAGAGAGAAAAGAAATACTTCTATTCCTTAACAATAAAAACTTCTATTACAATGTCTTCCTCTTACAGAGGGTTTTACAAAATAGTGACTACTGCAAGACACAACTGATTGTTCATCATTTTAGAAACGAATTGAAACCCAAAAAACTGGAGATAAAAAATGGAACAGTGAAAATAGAAGTACCTAATAGAATAGATGCAAAGCCAAGGGTAGTTAAGACAGTCCCAAAAACAAAACTCTATGAAATAAATTAAAGTTCAAGCTATTTTGTGGCCATTGGCATCTTCCAAAAAATTATTGCATGTTGTGCATATTATGGAGGCAAGAAAATACAAGCACCTCAGTTGAAATTTAGTTAGAATTAATCTTTAAACAATTGTTTCCAGAATACAAGACACCTAACAAGAGTCATTAGCTTAATTGATTGACTAAAAGCAATACTAGGAGCAGTGAAAATAGAAGTAGCAAATAGAACATATGCAAAGGCAAGGGTAGTTTATAGGTTATGTAGTTATAGCTTAGTGAGAATAGTGCTTGTTACACTATAGTCTAGAGATTTATAGCAAATTAGAGTGGCCACCCAAATAGTCATATTAGTCTTGTTTCTATGGACCTATGGTGGTGGTAGTCTTAGTCCCATGCGCTAAGTTATTATTATAGCATCTTAGAGATTTCATATAGTATAAATCAAGATTTTTCTATGTCATCTATTATTCACATTATCCTGCACAAGTTACTATGTCTCAACTTCTGGTATTGTTCTTATTCTTTAGTCAATTGATACCTTTGGATAGTTAATTTGTTCTTTTTTTCTTGATGTTTTATCAAAGTTAGGTGCCACTTGCTACATTGAATGTAATATATCAATTTGGAACGATGAAATGTAGTGACATGCAACTTTCAAATATGCTACGACAACTAATAGCAGAAGAAGACACCGCTAATATCAAAATAGACTGTAGAAACAAAGCAACGAAGAAAACAAGTGTTGGATACTTTGCATGTAGACCTTGTAAGAAGTGGTTTACCTGTAGCTTCAAATGGTGCAAATGTTGTTGTTGTATGCAGTACATTTGTTAATATGCAAAAAAATAATAAGCAGTTGTCAAAGATAAACATGAAGGAAAGAAAAGAAAAAAACAAATAGTCAATACTTTAAATTTAGATGTCATACTAGGTCGTATAGATACGACTTCAGATGATCCAAATGTCGTTGTTGTATATACCATTATTGTTAATGTCCACAGAACAATGTCTAGTTGTTAGCAATCATCATAGAATACATTTATTCGTCATTGAAATGAATATTTTGTCTTCTCACAAAAAGTAGTGTAAGCACCAAATTTTCAAAATATAATGATAGAAATAGTCCATATTATGTTGACCTATCTTGTTCAATATTTGCTACATTGACTTGGAAGTACATTCTTTGGTGCAATAAAGTTGGGACTTGCATAAGGAATGAATACTTTGTAATAACTAGGTCGATTCTCAAATTTGGCTATTTTTATGAAGCATATTGTTGCCTTCAAGTATCTAACTGTAGATACATATTTGTAATTACAACTATGTTGCTTACAACTAGCAAAATTAGCTTTACTAGTAAAGACAAATAGAATCTGTATTTCATGCTTTCTATTGTGTAGAAAAGTCAATTATTTCTAGAATACATATCTTCTATGTGAGATTCATGTTTTCAAAGACAATAATCAATGTTGCATCTTCTTTGTTTTGCAGTGATACTTCTGAAATACAGAGAGATGCAAAATAGGAACTAGTTACTTGCAACTTTGCTTCTCTTATTTTACTGTTTTGAGATCAAAGATACAATATAATAGTAAAATTAGTATTTTGTGCTAGTAAACATTATCATAGAGATATATTCAATAAAGCAAAAAATTATTATAGAAGCTCTTCTGATCTTTGAGGAAAAAAAAATCTAAGATACATAGTACTTAGTAAACAAATCACTATACGAATCTGAAAAATAAATACATAGAAAAAAATGGTCAAAATCATAGACATTGAAAACTACTATTCAGCAAAAAAACATCGCATAGATACTAATATTGATATCGTTTTAATGAACCATAGTCTCTTTAGACTACAACAATTTGCATATACTCCTGGAGATCGTTTGTTCAATGCATTTGAAGTGCTTTTGCACTTTCGTTACTCGTCTATTGAACTGCGCAATGGAATAATATAACATTTTCTCAATTGTCTACAGCGAAATGACACATAGGCAAAAGAATCATACCAATATGAACTAGATCCTGTAATGTTATATCAACTTCATGGAATTCACGATGTTGACACATACCTTCGTAGAATACGTTTTTCTGCATCTAATAGAAATTTCCAATCTGAAAGAGGCCTATGGGGAGACACATTTTGCATACGGTGGCTATCAAAGTGGTTGAACATACCAATTGGAGTCTGGTCGCTAACAATGAAAACAAGGTATTTTTTCTTCAACCACGATCTAGATACAATTCCACTAAACATTTTGTTTCATGATACAGATCCAATTAGTGGACATTTTGAACCCCTATTATACAAAAGATTATGTAGATGTAACTTTGTACCAAATTATTCCTTGTCACCTCTTTGAAAATATCTTTAAAACCATTATGAATCCGTTGTTCATGAAATGCAAATTCATGGATTGCATACAACAAAAACAACTATGTCGAAATGTGCTAATAGCATGTTTACTGCAATTTTGTCATTTAATATAGCACCTAAATTTGATGAACAATCTCTTAGACTCTACATTGTCCAATCTTTTTGCAATGCACTAATGGCTAGGAGCAATGATGCATTGAATTGTATAGAAAAACATTTAACAAATGAAACTATACAAAGTCAAACAATGGTTGCAGGCTCGCAACAATACCTAATTAATATGGCAATGCCATATGAAAAAGGAGGAGTTGAGGGAACATCATTTTGCTTCCAATGGACATCGATCATATTTAATGTAAACATACAAATATGGTCATTTACCAGTAAAACCATTGTAAATTACTACCAATCAAAAACAAATTTCAACTAAACGTACAACATATTATCATTTGAAACAAGTACATCACACATTCATTATGAACCATTACTATCAAATCAAAATACAAATCGGTGCAATTTGCAGCATAGAATAGTACAAATGCATGAAAACACCAACAATAGAATAAAATTGTGCAAATTGAAACAAATGATACGTACAAATGACCCAAATAAAATTGGACAAAATAGAAATAAAATAGCGAATAAAAATTTCTCATCACGAAAAAGTAGTCCAATAGAAATTTACAAACGAAAAATCGAAGACACACCAAAAACCAAATGTTCAATATGCAAGACATTGCAATTTCAAAAGAACATCTCAAGCATTGGACTTGAATTAGAAAAAATGTACATAAACATATCTAGAAAAAAAAAGACATTGCATTTAAATATCATTTGTGGATCTTGCAAAACAGCACTTGTGAATGCAAATTTTCCTCGCTTTGCAACACCTGAACAAATAAGACGTAACAAGCCATTGCAAACTGTAACAAGATTTTCAGAGCTTGAGGAAAGACTTGTTGCATTGATAATTCCCTTTGCACAAATAAGACAATGAGGGAAGAAGTGATCACAAATGGGCTTAACTGGTTCAATAATCAATGTACCTGTCCAGATGGACATTGTCCAAAAAGCATTGCCACAATCCATAAATAATACAATCACAATTGCTATTGCATTAAAATGGTGACTAGAATACAAGAATGCATATCAAATAGGAAAAGTGCGTGTGCATATTTTCATGAGAGCACTTAAAGAACTATGTTCTCGAAATTTGTATAAAACTGAAAACATTTCCATTAATAGCAATTGGAATCATATACTTGAATTGGACAATAAAGGCAATAAATCCAATGATGAAAACATTGATAGCAAAAGTGAAACTGATAGCATTTTAGAAAGTGAAAGGCCAACTAAAACCTTGGTACATGGATTCATAGCTTCGCAACGAATTCATGATTTACAAGACAAGCTTATTGAAATAGCACCAGCTGAGGGACAACGACCACTTGGGATATTCAAAGACAAACATGCAGAAGAAATGAGTTTCCCAACACCATTCTTTGGAAATCCACGTGACAATGATATACTACAAAGATTTTGTTACCAAGAAATAGTAAAATGGGAACTAATGCATTGTAGTGGTCACTTTTCCTATCACATCACAAATTTGTTCTTCAAGACAATGCGAATACTCATTGAAAAGGTCATGTCATGCATCTTAGTACGAATAAGAAAAGGAAAATTACAAGGAAGAAAGTTGTTAGCAAAAGATGTTAAGTACAAGCCCAACTTAGAAAAGTTACTATAAAGTCATATTGGATACATAGATTTCAAACACATAAGAATTTCTCCTGATTATCATCAACAAATGCAGAAACATATATTTGCAATGATACGACAACTAGGTCCTCCAACTTTCTTTGTTACATTTACAAGTGCAGAGCATCTTTGGACACCACTAGTAGAAACTCTTACTAAATTACATAGCAATAGAAATAAAGAGAAATACATTGAAACAATTGAGGAATGCAACATTGATTATCTTGTCAGGAAGGACCCAGTAACATGTACACGTTACTATAGACATAAGACAAATGCATTAAAGAAATTGATCTGTCAAGATAGCACATTCTTTGGCAAAATATTAGATTACTACTTTGTAACTGAGCTCCAAAATAAAGGTAGTGCACATGAACATGCTCTTATATGGATAGAAAATGCTCCAGTATATGGAGTTAATACTAACTTGGAAATTGAAAACTTCTTGGATAACTATATAACTTGTAGCACAAATCACCTTGATCCAGAACTCACAAAGATACATGAACATCATCATACCAAAAGTTTTAAAAAATGAAAAGCATCCCAGTGTAGATACAAATTTCCAATGCTACCAATGAAAATAACAAGGATTCTTGAACCAATTACTTCGGTACATGGCTCAATAAATGAAAATTTTTTGTCCTTGCAAAGCACCTTAGAGAAAAAACACTATGACAAATCAACTAGTCATGAAGATTTCTTAGATGAATTCTAGTTAACAAAAATTGATTACATCGAATTAATACAAAGTACATTAACACAACCAATGGTATTCTTGCAACGAAAACCATTAGAAATATGGAAACATTCTTTGCATACAATATGCCACATCTATGGAATGCAAATATGGATGCCCAATATGTTCTAAATGCATATGCTGCAGCTTCATATTGCACTTCATATATAACCAAAGTTGATAGATCTATGACAAATGCATTCAAAAGGATACGAAAAGAACATGAAAAGAGAAAAATTGATGTTATTCAAATGATACGGTCTCTAGGCAATGCTTTGCTTAACCATCAACAAATTTCAGCTCAACAAGCAGTCCACATAGCTCTATCACTACCATTAGACAACCTAACACAACTGTACGAAGAATTAAGGGTTGTTCTCATTGATGAAGTATCTCTAATTGGAAGTTGTTTTCTATATCAAATTGATGATCGACTAAGAAACATTAAGCGCAATCAAACAAAATACTTTGGAAACATTGATATCATATTTTTTGGCGACTTGTACGAAGCACAACCTATACAAGATTCACTAATATTTGAACAACCTACAATAAGAAAGAAACCAATAACATATGAATTTTGGAAAGAACATGTAAAGTACTATGAATTGCACACTGCAATGCGTCAAACAAATGAAAAATTCATTAGCATTTTGAATAGGATGCGTTTAAATAATCAAACAGAAGATGATTTGAATTACCTAAATAGACATTTTATTCGAAATGCTCCTAATGATCCTACTTTCCCCTATCTATTTTTTAGGAATAAATATGTAGCATTACATAACAAGAAAATGTTGTCTATTGTTCCTGGTGATGAAATCATAATTAATGCAATTGATTACGAAGAAGAAAACCATGGACACATACCATCTCATGCACAAATAGCAACATTTCCTTCACAAATTGTCCTAAAACTTAACATGCTAGTTGAAATATATGCAGGAAACTATGACTTACAAGACGGTCTAGTCAACGGTGCAGATGGTATCATTAAAGCATATGTAAAATTAGACAACTTTGATGTAATATGGATCAAATTCTATGATGAACGTGTTGGCCGTCAACAAGCACATAAATTTGCTTTTCTATATAGCAAAGAAATTTCTAGTGATTGGACTCCCATACTGCGCACAACAAAGCCAGTTTCTGTATTAGCAAAAACAGGCAACTTGAAAATAAGAAAACAATTCCCAATCCAACTAGCATGTGCACGTACAATACACAGATCACAAGGCTTGACACTAGACAATATTGCATTTGATCCTTTAGGAATACGACGCCATGGATTAGTATATACAACTCTTTCTCGTGTGAGAAACATAGAATCATTGTATTTGCTTAGTCCACTTAAGAAACAAAATTTCCGAATTCGAGACAAAATTTTTGTTGAAATGGAACGTTTATAAATAAATGCAAAGTGGCAACTAGACTACAACTATTCATTATTAGAAACAAAAGCATATATTTCAATTCTTTCTCTAAACACTCACAGTTTACAAATACATATTGATGATTTGTTAAATGACTATGATCTAATGCAATCTGACATCCTATGTTTACAAGAAACACATTTGAATAATTCAATGCTTCTAAAAAGACTTGAAACATTCAATTGCATATCAAATCATAGTAAACATGGTTTGCTAATTTTTATTAAAAAGCATATAAATATCTTGAACCATATTCATTTTGAAGAAAAAAACATTGAAGCTACACTAGCAAATATGCTTCTTCATGACATGGATATTATAGTCGTGAATGTCTATGTTGCACCATATGCAACATTGAACAATACATTGGATCTTCTTTCAAAAGCATTATGCAAAATACATTCAAATCAAACAATAGTGATTGTCGGTGATTTCAACATCAATATGCTTGAAAGCAACAACAAAACAAACAAACTAAAATCGTATATGCACAATTACAACCTTCATTTTCTTTTAGAGACAAATAGCAATCAACAATTATCAATCATTGATCACATATGGTCAAACATAACTTGTAGCTATAAGACTTTCAGATTAGATACATATTGGAGCGACCATGATACTATTTGTCTCATCATTGAAGACAAAAATGCAACACAAACACAGTGCAAATGAAAGTAGTCTAATGCTTTTTTCTAGTCAATAGTATCATAGCCTCTTAACTACTATGACTTTGACTTCTAATTGTCTGTCTTGCATATTGCTATAGCTTTCTACAATGAGTCAAATTTCCAAAGACAAGTCACAAAAAGAAATAAACACATCCATGTTTGCTTACTACACTAAACTTACTTACCCTTCAATGCATATGTATAGATATATCTCTATGTTTAACTATTTATTTCTTTCTACAAAACTATTGCAAGACCTATTCTTATATTACTAGTGCTAAGTTCTATAGCACTCTTCTTCATATAGAATTATACTATGCATCAATAATTTATTTCTCAAGCATCACAGAATTCATTTTAATTCTTGAATTTGTCTTCCAACCCATTGTAATATTTGCATGTACAAATGAGACACGTCCCATTGCAAATTGCAAACTATATATAATCACTTTGGAGTTATCTAACAATAAACACCACAGAATAGTGAATCTTATTCTCTGTAGTATTTTAGCACTACAATAAAATTTGTTTCCCTTTTGATCATCTCAATAATGTACCATGCCTAAACTTGACAATCATCACCAATTTCTTATTTACATCAGAACTGTTACATGCATTATTCTATGAATCCCAGTCTTCTTGTTCTTCTTTTCCTGTCAACCGTTGATTCCTTTTCCTAACCCTTCTCTAGAAACTTGTCAAGCTTCCTATTCACTTTGCATTTGAACCATTTTTTACTAAGATCTCCTTCAATTTCCCATGTTGCTTCTTGTCAACCTCTAAATTGCCATAAATATAACATCAAATACAAATTAAATTGCTTCCAAAATTATAACTCCATTTCAGTTACATCAAACTAAATTATTTCATAATCTATATGCATCTTAATTCACATTGTGCAATTTGAACAAAATGTGTCCAATCTCATCATTATTTCTCTTAATACCGCTATCATCTTTGAAATTTTATCTATACATTTTTTTTTTGGTTTCTTTTGTCCTATGGTGTTTCTATGTTATTTTTCGTTGAGTAGTTCAAAAAACTAAAATGACGTATATCTTGATCAACATATTTATTCTGTAAACTGCCAACTACCAATAATAAGTAGCAACATTGGGAAGTGAGCTTGATCAAGAAACACATCCAGACTTGCTTATTACGCTCAAGTTACTTAGTCTTTGATGCATATGTAAATGTTTTCATGCCAATTAGCAGTACTTGAACTTTCATACATATGTACTAGATGCATTTACACGTTTCTATGGTACTGGAATTGTGTCATTTTTTCTATCAGCCAAAAAAAATTTTAGTATTTGCAACCAAGGTCAGTATATATCTCTATTGCAACAATAGAATTTTCTGAATTTAGTATTTTATAGTTTATAAGTATTCCATTATCCAAGTTTATAAATGCAATTAATATCTCTCTCAATATATAATATTCAGTTTCCAGTACAATATACAATGACCTTATACTTTTATCTTTATTCTTAGTTAAATTAAAATTTACCGAAGACTTCATGGTTGCGTTCAAGCGCACGATTTAGTGACATTGCATCTTTTTGATCTCACAGTTCTGCACAACAACCTACAATAGACAAAGAACAACAAATATCAAGTGCAACTGAATCAGACAAGTAAGTAAACTTGAAACAAATTCTTATACATACCATTTACATAGCATTCATATTCATCACCAATATATTTTACTTCTAATTGTTTCTTTTGCCACATCAACATCATCAATATACAGATCGAAAGAAACATATTTAGCTCCAGTTACCATTGAATAACTAAACATTCGCAAAACTTGAAGAATGTTCAATGGAGATGTTATGGTTATCTATAGCAAATATCTTGATAAAGTCCACAAAGCACGACAAATACTACGT
Organism: Pinus albicaulis; assembly: GCA_034641835.2. Lineage (NCBI taxonomy): Eukaryota > Viridiplantae > Streptophyta > Pinopsida > Pinales > Pinaceae > Pinus > Pinus albicaulis. The sequence continues at coordinate 30,359,497 of CM076572.1, read as the reverse complement.
GCAGATTTGAGAGATGCCGAAGGAATAATGACAATCACATTGTCCATACCAACTGAGCTTATTGAACAACATGGAAAAAAAATATCACCAGGAAAAGCAATATCTATTACAAATTTTAAAGTACTTCCTAAAACAAATTATGACCGTGGTGATTGTGATTGGATTCTGCTGCTAACTGAACTAAGCAGTGTATAGAACATACCAAAAATTTGCAAAGAATACAAATTCATTTCAGATACAACAATAAAACACCTTATAACAAATACAGAAACGTATCCAATTGGAATGATTGCAACAGTTGTCACAGCTGCATGGAAAGTTGGTTTCCAATATACATTGCAAATTAAAGATGGAAATTTCGATGACAATAGAGCAACGGTAACATAAATTACTTTATAATGTTTTTACGTCGGTAGTTCCATCCTACATTTCAATTCAGTTTCAAAAAAAAAAAAAAACTTTTTGTATTCTTTTGCAGTTGCAGTTATTTGAAACATTTGCACTGCTCTATGATGAAATTGAGCAAGAATTGCAAAAAGGCCATCTTCCAATTATGTTATCCAAAAACATAACAAACAGGAAAGAACTGAGGGACAAAACACTTCGAACAACGCAAGCTACATTCATCACAAAATTGAATGCAGAAGTAGCAGAAGAACTCAGAAAATTGAACCCTCCAACGTTGTCTATAAGTACAAATGAAACAGTACCTCTACTACTCAATTTGCAATTGTTTCCCCATCTGTTTCTATTTTGAAATATACTACTTGTCCTTCTCTATGAACAGAGAAAAGGAACATTGAAAATTGCAAGCATTTACTCTATGCCATTTGAACCAGTTTGTGTTGAATGTAATTCACTAATACCAGCCTCTATAATGATAGAGGAGAATATAGTTGATTGCCTAAAGTGCAATAAAAATTCGACCTTTTCCTATTCGCAGTGTCTTAATTGCATAATCAAGTCCAACAATACCAATTTGCAATGTTTCATTCGTAGCAAATTCCTCTTGAAACAGTTACTTCCCAACCTAGCGCATATGTATTTTCAAGACTATGTTAAAAGGAAACAAGCAACAATGTATCTGCTACGCGATTTCAAAATCAATGGTACATTTACAATCAACGAAGACAACGAGATCCAATCTGTTGACAGCAACGAAAGCCCTACCAAGGCTAGGTATACTTATAATTGCTCTTCATCTTTCAACAAAAAATCAGATATATGCAATTTAAATTATGCTATCCAAAATAGCAAGATTTGTACTAATTTTTCCCTTTTCTTTGTAGCACCAGCACTTCTTCAAACATTGGCTACAACAGAATCACATAGTAATCCAGAAATCAGTGCACAGTTCTTTTCAATTTTTGTACAAGATTTTACTGCACAAATCTGCCTCTCTCAAAGTGCAGTATGTTTGCAAAATTTTGCCAGAACAAGAACGTGGAGGACTGAGAACTGGTTTAGAAGATGCAATGACCTTCTTTTCAAAAACATGGATCCAGACATGGATAGAGATACAAAGCTAGATACTTTGTGTGATTAATGAGCTAGTCTACTACAAGTTCGCATTTTAGTTTAAGATATTTTATTTTAGATATATTATAGGAATAGTTTTAGTTATTTTGTTTTATTGAGTACCTATTTAAAACCCTTTCATGCATTTAGAAAGGGGTCCCTAATTTGTAATATAATTTGACTTGGAGATTACATTTTTGTACTAGATTTACTTCTATATCCTTTTATAAAGGGTCACATCTGGTGATTCTGTGTGGAATTATTTTTTAAGAGTTGGACTTCTGTAGCTCAGAGTTGATTTTGCATTGTAATTGCTAGATTCTATGTATTCACTATTAATTTCTTTTGTCATATGATATTCTCTTTTAAATTTTCTAATTTTCGAGGCTTCAAGATTTTTGGCACTAGAAAGAGGGCCAAAGCTATGAATGGCAAATAAATCTAAATATGAAAGCCATTCTAAGAGCACATGAATTATAGAACTGCACATAACATCTTCAGAGTTGTCAGGAATTTGTTTCAGAAGAGTGGTTGGTTTAAGTATAAATGTGTGTTTGTCTATTGGTGCTGTGTTTATAAAGTTGCACTCTGTTGAACTATGATTCAATAGTAGTGATACATCTATGTGGACTACTTCTTGAGCTGAAATTTGTTGAAGGTTAAGAAAAGCATTGCCCAGAGATCATATCATTTGAATAGCATCAATTTTTCTCTTTTCATGTTGTTTTCGTATCCTTTTGAATGCATTTGTCATAGATCTGTCAACTTTGGTCATATATGAAGTGCAATATGAAACTGCAACATATGCACTTAGAACATATTGAGCATCTGTATTTGCATTCCATAGGTGTGGCATATTGTATGCAAAGCTATTATTCCATATTTTCTGATAGTTTTCGTTGCAAGAATACCATTGGTTGTGTTAATGTACCTTTTATTAATTCGATGTAAGCAGTCTCTGTTAACTGGAATTCATCTAAGAAATCTTCATGGCTAGTTAATTTGTCATAGTTTTTTTTCTCTAAGGTGCTTTGCAAGGACAAAACTTTTTCATTTATTGAATCATGTACCGAAGTAATTGGTTCAAGAATCCTTGTTCTTTTCATTGGTAGCATTGGAAATTTGTATCTACATTGTGATGCTTTTCTTTTTTTATAGATTTTGGTATGATGATGTTCATGTTACTTTGCGAACACTCTACTAAGACTAAAGTTAGTCTTATCTTCCCTGGTCTTCACCTGGTCATGATCGTATTTTTCCATTACGCTCACCACAAAATAATGAAAAAAACAACACATACTCTCTGTTTTTTTTTTTGTTTTAAAAAAAATAAAAAGTAAAAAAAAATTACATACCATCTTTCGCACTCTGGTATGCTTTCAAAATAAAAACATTGCAGTCTGTTACAATAGCCTCTCGGGCTTCTTACTTTATATATGCCACGCATATTAAAACATAAAACAAAAACTATATGAAATGAAACTAAACTAAAATTTGTAGGGCGTATTACAAATGCACTTTGTATATATTTAAAACAATACAACAAACCAAATGTTGTGAAACCTTTTGTCGCCTCCTAAAAACATTAAAAAATTTCATTTGTGCATATACCCGCAGACCTAGAAAGAGATTAAATCCGCTTCATAAACTGCATCGGATCCGAAACATAATATTACAAAGCAGCCAATACGAAAAGTTCCGATGTCGATCGAAACGCAAATGCGTGATAAACTATTAACTGCACCATATAACATATATCAGGTCCGAACTTATATCATAACAAATGGTTCAAATAAAAAACTCCAATGCCGATTGTTAATCGTACCCGAGTTCAACTTTTAGCTACGACCTATAACATGCATCGGCTCCGGTTCCTTTCATTGTTCAATTCGGTGACAAAGAAAATGCTCCCGATACGTTTCAACTTGCGACGCAATATGATAATGCCACGTGGTCTTGTCCACCCACGGACCTTGGCTAAAGTAGAGGCCCATTTTTATATGAAATAGCATGCGATGTCTATTTCACCAACACTAATTATTTTTTAATTAATATTTTTGTTCAATATTGAAATATATATTTTTTTTATTAACATCTTTGAATTATTCAATAGAGTCATTATTTAATTTATTTAATATAAATGATATAATATTATGACACGTAGACTAGAAATAACTTCTCACCACAATAAACAAATACGATAATATTCAAAATTCTAGATATCTTGTAAGAGTGTAAGTGTGTATTCTCATAAATCATTAACTAATTACGCTAGATAATATGTTTTGTTTAATATTATTGATAAATAAACTTAAATTTACAAGTAATTCCTCATAATAATTGTTTCCATTGCTAATTTCACAATAATAACTAATTCCAATATCTTTTTTTGTAAGTTTACTAGGTTCGTACTATTTTCTATTTATATAAAAAAATAGGCATAGTAGATAGAAAAATTAGACCTCAACCTGCCTAAAGGAAACCGAGTCTATTAGCCATATGAGTGCATTGTATGCCATCCAAAACATGTAATTTTTTAGATTCCTACAAAAATTCTTTAGCTAACTAATATCAGAATTTACTAATACTAACATTTACATAATGCATCAAGAAATCTAACAGCTAAAAAAACTGGATCTAACTGCTCTAGTCATCATCTAACTCCACTGTGGCCAGATCCTTAATACTGCAACCTAGCATGTCAACTTGTTGGATGGCCTTAATGTCCTTCATTTTTCCAAGACAAGCATACTGATGCAGTTGACACAAGTTAATTTCCAAGATGCTTTTGTTAATCTCTGCCAAGGTGGAGACTGCATTGGGATCCCCTCCTACTTCTTGAACTAAAGTAATGCCATTAAATAGCAGGAATTTTACTAACCAATAGGTTTTGATTAAGTGATGAAACAATGAGATTCTCCCTCGGCTATGTCGAGGGTCAATAATCACATGTTGTAGTTCTTTCACTGCCATATCATCCTCTTCTTCAATTTTGGTTCTAACTTCCGTCTCTCATCCGTTAATTAGAGATTTTATAAAACTTGATGTCTCCTCTAAGTATACCTGAAATAAGGCCTCCATGAGCTCTCTACTAGATTTCCTACCTCTCTTGCCTGGCGGGCTTCAAATTTTTTCCTTGCCTTTGTCCATATTGAGCTTTATGCCTCTGGTTTTCTTCACCATATTTCGATATCGGACTAAGAGGAAGACGATAACCCCTAAAGAAACAACACGATAGAAAATACCAAAACAGTTAATGAACAAAACATACAATTAACAATGGTTGCAGAAGGTAGTTGAGGCATAGCGATCGTGAGCCCCATGACACTTCAGTAGAATATAAGCATTCCTTCCACCCCCTTTTCCTTCTTACATAAATTGCTACCTACCCCAGTTCAGAGAAGATGTAGATTAATAGGCAAATGTAACCAAGGGGAATAGAAAAACAAACAATTCTCCTCTTCCCGTCACAATCCTTGCCATTTGGCACCCTGATTGAGGGAACTAATTCCAATATTTAAAAATTAAATATAAACATATTTATTTTTTGCAAATATTTTTATACTTTGTGAAATATTTTTATTATTATTTAAATAAAACTATATTGATTTAAAAATCCAAATCACATTAAATTTACTTAAATTTAAACTATAATATATTTATTATTTTAAAAATAGATATAAATCTATTTTCAATTTTAAAATTATTAATTAAATTTTAACTGTAGTAACTAATTTTATTATTATGAAAGTTATTTTTATTTATTTAAAATAGTCTCGTTATTTATTTATTTATTTAAAATAATCTTATATATATAGTTCTAGTTTTTGTTGGTATACTGGATCACCTAATGTTATAAAGTGTTTGAATACACTAATTACATAAAGAAAATATGGATGAAATTTAGGTTAATGGCCAGCTTTCATAAATACCTAAATATAATTAAAAATATATAATATTTATAAAACTAAAAAATAAAAAATTATAAAATTTATAATATTTTTTTATTTTTTTATTTACATTTATAAAGTGTTTGTTGTCTTAAGAAGCAATTTATATTTTGTAAGGACAGATGCGTAGGCATAAATATTTGTAAAATTTAACATTTAACATTTATATGTGGTAGTCTTGCTTTGGCATGTACTAATAAATTGAGATGTGAATTGGATAAGTAAATTGCTTACCTAGGGAGAAGAACTTGCATAATTTTAGGTGATTAGAAACCACTAATAACTATATATATTTACATTTTTACTCCTACATAAGTGACAAGCAAAACATTGACAAGCAAAACATAAATAGTGGTCGGAAGTAACTCCTGGTAAGTATCTTTATTTACCACCTATTCATATCATTTTTTTATGAAAATACTTTCTTAAATTATGGTCGGAATCAATTAATGGTAAATGTATTGTTTACTTCAATATGAATTATTGTTCAATGTTAAGTTAATAGTAATCAATAGACAAATCGATTGTTAGAGTTATGCATTAGCAACACTAATAATAATTCCATAACCATATGTAAATTTAATTAATAAACACATAAAAAGTTAATAATTACAATAAAATTACAATATAATAATATTATTAACAAGACATTGTACTTGTAGACACAATACAACACAATATTTTTTAAATTAAATTGAAAATTAAAAAAATTATAAATATTTTGTTAGCCCTCTATGAATTTTTTGACAAGCGAACAGGGGGCTAAATCATCTCCAAGCCTTCAAGGAATGCATTCCCTTTGAAAACACATCATCCTTGAAGGCTCCTCGTGCCTTATCCTTTGACAAAACCTCACTATTGTCTTCATGAATAAAGCCTCTCTGTGCTGAAGAACAATGTCCAAAGGCCTTTTTCCTCTGATTTCATTTCCACTTAACCTTTGTTTCTTCACCTTTTTTCCCCTCTTAAATCCTCATTAATCCCACGATAAATCACCCAAATCCCCTTTTAAACCCCTCAAATACCTTTGTTTGGCTTAAAATTCTACTATTCCTCTCACTGAACGCCCTCTCCGGCCTTAAAAAGCATTAAAATAGGCCTGAAACCCACTCTTATCTACTACAGGTTTAGTCCCTTTTAAGGCCAGCCCCTTAACCACTTCCCCGCCTGACCCCAGCACTAAGATGAAGCGCCAGATTGTAAGGTGCTTATCGCATCAGAGGATTGGAGCGGAACGCCTTTTTCCTTTGTAAACGAAACCCCCAATGCCATAGTATTTTTGTTCTGTTGAACCCCCGTCGTGATCTGAGCTGTCGATCTCCCTAGGTCCGATGGCCCAGCGCTAATCACAGTGCGCTTGTCACCCCTATCCATTCACTCCTTCGATTGCGTGCAAGCCGTCGACCTGTCTCCAGATTGGACGGCGCTCGTTCAATCACATCTCTGCTCCAACTGCAGTCGGAACTTCTCGCTGTGCCACCCCTCCATCCCTCCTGATTGCAATCCTCTGATTAGATCGCAGCCGCCCGTTTCCCGTGATCTAACGGCCCTCAGTTAATCACCTTCCGCGAGCACCGGCTACCACTATCTCAGCCCATTCCATCACATTCTCACTCATTACCTTTGTAATCCGCCCACTTTGAACTTTAATATTCCATATTAAAATTTATTTCATTTCTCCACCTAACTGCATATTGACATTCCCGCTATAGCCACAGTTCCCGCTTCTGCGTTACCACGCCACGACTCCTCCACAACATTCTTTGGCCACCGCCCTGAATTTTATAATTGGTTTGTTTTATTGTACAGGGTACACAGATTCATGAATTCACTCTATTTTCCAAAGTTGCAGTCACTGCTCCTGTTAATTGAATATTTCAGACCTAATCTAGTGGTCAAACAAAAAAGACACAGTTTGAAGATAAAGAGCAAATCAATCAAGCCATATCTGCTTTCAGCATCAGCAGTACATTTTCTTAGAATAGTACGCCCTCAGCAGAAGTTTTCATGCCTCCCCCAATCCCCCAAGGCCACTCCACTGAGAGAAAGCTTCCAAAGACTGTCAGGACGACAATAATGCAGGTATGGAAACCGAGAAGACCTCCAGTCACCTTACTTGCATTAAAAGACAGAAGAGACTGCCTTACAGTCAGAAAGGACACCAAACAAACATCTTAGGTCTCTATCAACCTGACAGAGACCTTGAACCAGACCACCAAGTACAACGCATTGCTACTAAGTAGATTTAATGCGTATCACCTACTTTTGCTATCCATTTTTGCTATAAAGAACCCCAGAAAACATTTTGTAAAGGGTTGAATTGTGTTATTGCAAGTAGCACAATATTTTGTAAAATAGTAGGTTGGTAGGAGAAAGTTGAGACTATAATCAGCTATTTGAGCTGAGTGTATGTGACTGGTTTTGCATCAATTAATCAAGCAATTTCACAGGATTCTAGTCTATTACTACAGGTGATGTTATTCTTATCTCATTGTTATTTACATTTTTGATGATGTTCATTGCTCTTCTAGTACGAATCAGAAATATAGCATAGGATTTACCCTCAGATGTTATTTTCTGCTAGCTAATGTGTGAACTCGGGGCTTGCTGCTTGGATGTTTCTTGCTAGTCTCAAAGCAGGGAAAGTTAAAGGTCCTTCTCCGATCTATAGACTCTAGTTTTTCCTCAAATGTTGTCTTTGTTTTTCCCTTGGAGCATGCTAAAGCAGACCTGGACTTAAATGACCTCTGGTCCGATCTATAAGCTACCCCCTAGTGACTTGATTGAAAGCCGCCTTTGACTTGCCCTTTGAAAACCTTGGCTAGTTCTTTGCATGTAATTACCTTTCATGACTCCATGGCCCAATGGATGGTAAAGACCATTTAGCCTATATTGGCTTTTAATTGCTGATGGTAGACAACAGCCTGCTCCAAACAGCCAAGCTCATCCACCTCGCGACTCCACACTCCATAACTCCCACAAGACCAAATGACTCCACTCGCAGAGGACTGTGAATTGGTTCAGAAGATGTAATGACCTTCTTTGCAAAAATATGGATCCAGACATGGATAGAGATACAAAGCTAGATACTTTGTGTGATTAATTAAATCGAATAGCACACATGTTTGGTAAAGTGCTGGAGATGTATATGGCTAATCTGAATGTAAATGACGATTACTTAGAGCAACCCATGCATTTTCCAGAGCAAGAGCAAACTCCAAAGCCAGATAATCAGCAGGACATGTATAATGCTCAAGAATCTGTGGAAGATGAGGAGGAGGGTAATCAGGAGGTGCCTGATGGCTCACCCTTGTCTTGCACTATGCTGACTAAAAAAGATCACAGTCTGATAGCAAAGGCTAACAGGCAGTGCTGCATTTAGAGAACAACTGACCACATCGAAGATGCAGAGTCCGAAGCAAAAGAAGAACCAACACGCATGGAGGCTCCTCTTATAGCTGATTATTCTTCTCAGATTCCACTAGAAGAGTGGCACCCTGATCATCAGGAATCGACTGAATCAGAAAGAGATCAGGAAACCTCGAAAATTCATCAGAACTTCCCTGCAAACACAAGTAGTGATCCCACAGAAGAGGCTCAAGAAGATATCCAGTCTCCAGGTCAGTTAGTACAAGAAACATAGGGCTGTTATTCTTTTGTCTATGCTAACGAGCAGGACATGTACGATGCTCAAGAATCTGTGCAAGATGAGGAAGAAGGTAATCGGGAGCTGCCTGATGGCTCACCCCTGTCTTGCACTATGCTGACTAAAAAAGATAACAACCTGATAGCAAAGGCTAACAGGGAGTGTTGCATTGAGGCAACAAGTGACCACATGAAAGATGCAAAATCTGAAGTAGAAGAAGAACCAGCACGCATGCACGCTCCTCCTCTAGTTGATAATTCTTCTCAGATTCCACTAGAAGAGTGGCACCCTGATCATCAGGAACAGACTAAACCAGAAAGAGATCACGAAATGTAGGAAATTCCTCAGAATTTCCCTGCAATCACAAGTGGTGATCCGACAGAAGAGGCTCAAGAAGATATCTAGCCTCCAGGACAATTAGTACAAGAAACAGAGGACTACTGTTCTTCTGTCATCGATCATAGTCTCATCAGGCTCGCCACATCGGACCAGACTACATCAAACCTCCGAGAGCACACAGCTGCAATAAACGACGAGTCCTCCAGTTCAGAAAATGAAGCAGATACTCTCAAGAGAGAGAGTCTTCCCCTTGATCCAGTACAAGAAGGAGAAATACTGGTCGAAGCCTGCCTGTCAAATATTCATAACCAGGTATCTTATCATGATCCTTATGTTCATTTGCTGCAAATATTTGAAGAAGGATCAAGGGTCTTGTTGAACAGTATGTTGCAAACAGAAAGAAAACTTTTCGAAGCTGCTGTTGAAAAGCAGAAAGAGTAGGAACAACCCTGCCTAACCAGCCTCGAGTCATGGGATCACTTGATTAACTACTTGCATTCGAAGACAATGTTTGTAAGCTAGACTTATTAATATTCCAATTGGGGTAGGGTAGGTACCAAAAGATCAATAAAACTCAGTCTGTGAGCATTTAGTCATGTGTTTTGAATTTCTGCCTGGATTTTATAATTGATTTGTTTTATTGTGCAGGGTACACAGAGTGATGAATTCACTCTATTTGCCATAATCGCAGTAACTGTGATCCGAAATACAGAAAAGGCCATTACAACAGTAGCTCAGTGAAACAATAGAGACAGATTAAGAGGATTAAGGCCTGTTAATTGAATATTTGAGACCTAATCTTGTGATCAAAGGAAAAGACGCAGTTTGAACATAAAGAGCAAATGAACCAAGCCATATCTGCTCTCACAGGGCAATGCTATTAAGCACAGTGGGCATAAGTACCACCCCCATTATGTGTTAATAAATCCATTTAATATGTATCACCTACTCCTGCTATCCATTTTTCCTATAAAGAACCCCAGAAAACATTGTTTTGGGAGAGGGTAGCAGAGTAGTTTTTAAAGTAGTAGGTTGGGAAGAGAAAGTTGAGACTGTAATCAACTATTTGAGACTGATTTTGCATCAATTAATCAAACAATTTCACAGGATCCTAGTCTATTACTACGGGTGATGTTATTCTTATCTCATTGTTATTTACATTTTTCATGTTGTTCATTAATCTTCTGGCACGCCTCAGAAATATGGCATAGGATTTACCCTCAGTCCAGGAACACTAGATCCTAGGGCCCCAAAGTGGTTATGATGTTGTCTCATCTTTTGGTCTTGCCAATCTGGCCAAAACATGGGAACCCTGACATATTTTTTCTTGAAAATTGAATTAAAAATAAAAAAGTTATAAAATAAATTCCACCTTTTATTTTAGTACTAAAAATATTATTAGTACTAAGTTAGAAATAAAAATATTATTAGTGCTATATTAATGCCAAAAATAACCTAAGCATATGTAGCAGATCTAATCTACACAACAAATGCATATGCTCATGGGCCGTCGTAGTAATTATCAATTGGTTACCATCATCAACACAAAAGTTCTTTTATTATAATTTAGATAGATTTAAACTACTACTATATGGCACATAAATTTCTAATTTTTACTTTGATTCAATTATATTTAAACTAAATTAAGTAGAAACTTTATCACAAAGAAAATACTAATAGATATATCTAATTACCTAGACTCACAAGAAAAATGCCTCAATTTACCATTTACTAAAAAACCTAAATTGATTAGATTTTAAACCTTAACACTTCGAACTAAACTAAACAGCAACTTTATTAAAAAGCAAATCCCCAGAAACATGTTGAAACTCAAATTATAACATTTCTATATTTTCATTAAGCAACAGGTAGTAGCTACTCTATTATACTCATATTAATGCCAAAAACAAGCTAAGCATATGTAGCAAATCTAATCTATACATCAAATGCATATGCTTATGGGCCAAACTAGTAATTATCAATTGGTTACCATCATCAACACAAAAGTTGTTTTACTATAATTTAGATAGATTTAAACTACTACTATATAGCACATAAATTGTTATTTTTTAGTTTAATTTAGCTATATTTAAACTAAACTAAGCAAAAACTTTATCACAAAGATCCTCATAGACATGCTCAAAGTCAAATTGCAACAATTATTTCTAATTTAATTTAACTATACTTTATTAAAAAACATATCTTCATAAACATCCTCAAACTCAAATTGTAACATATCTATGATTACACTAAGCACCATGTAATAGTTGTAATAGCTATCCATAAACATTTTCCAACATCACATTGCAACATTACTATATTTAATCTAAGTGGCAGACCCCAAAGTAGTTATGATGTTGTCTCATCTTTTGGTCTTGCCAATAAGCATATGTAGCAGATCTAATCTACACAACAAATGCATATGCTCATGGGTCATCCTAGTAATTATCAATTGGTTACCATCATCAACACAAAAGTCTGTCATACTTATATCAATGCCAAAAACAAGCTAAGCATATGTAGCAGATCTAATCTATACATCAAATGCATATGCTCATGGGTCAAGATAATAATTATCAATTGGTAACCATCATAAACACAAACGTTGTTTTACTATAATTTAGATAGATTTAAACTACTACTATATAGCACATAAATTCTTACTTTTTTACTTCAATTTAGCTATATTTAAACTAAACTAACCAAAAACTTTATTACAAAGTTAATTCAAATGGAAACATTTAGCAAATCCACATAGACATGTTCAAACTCAAATTGCAACAGTTATTTCTAATTTAATTTAACTATACTTTATTACAAAACAAATTTTCATAAATAACTTCAAACTCAGATTGTAACATCTCTATGATTACATTAAGCAACATGTAATAGCCATAATAGCTATACATAGACACTTTCCAACATCACATTGCAACATTAGTATATTTAAACTAAGCGGCAGGTAGTCGCTACTTGTAGCCTTGTTAAAATATGGTGTTCCACGCCACATTATACATTATTACAAACACATACATTAAGAAATCTTCGTTATAGTTTGCATTGTACATTGTAATTTCTAAAGTAGAATATCTTAATGTTCATTACATATTTGATAGTTAAAATTATATGTCGTTATAAGCACATACATTATAGTTTGCAATATACATTATATTTTTAATTCGAGCTAACAGGAATGGCGGTATACATGTGTGCTAATGGTTTTTGTTACAAACTTTAACAGTAAATTACCATATAAATTTGGCTCGGATCATTTACTATATTAAAGGTGGCATTAGTATAAAGCTCCAGACATTGTATAATGACACAATTGGCGCATCGTGTTGGGAATTCTCCAAATTTCACTAGTATTATCCATGCTGCTTGATCGTGAGTCCACGTATGTAAGTTGACTTAAATTTGATGGATGATGAAGATTTGTTCTTCGTTGATCAACGGTTTCGCCTGGTTTGTAATGACTATTTCTATATTTACCCTTGTACCTGCATTTCGCTCTCTTGCTCTATCGATTCATCTATCTTGTATTTTTGGAGGGTTAGGGTTCACCTCTTCCTTCACCATCATTCTTTTGGAACACAAAGTTTAGATTTTTAGTTGGTCACCTCAGGGTTAGAGTTCACCCTTTCCTTCACCATCATTCTTTTGGAACACACAGTTTAGATTTTAGTTGGTCACCTCATTTATCACACTAAACTCCTAAATAATTTTGCATCACGTCGAACCAGCAAGGTAACTACCAGGTAACTACTAAATAATTTTGCATCGTGTTGGACCAGCAAGGTAACTACCAGGTAGCTACTATTTCCTTTCGTTTTTTGTTTTTAAATTTCGGCATTGCAGTTGTAGACATATTTTAATTTGCATACATTAATTTATTTTCTTTTTGACAATGATAGCAAGTTGCGGCTCTGGTTCGGTGGGTAATGGATTTTACACAGTATGCTTCACAAACCTTTGCCTTTAATTTTCTTTTGTGCATAGTCTCTAAGATGATCTTTAGCTAAGAAGAATGGTTTCCCAAGCACCTACAAGGCCATGTATCTCATTTATTTCTCTCACTCTCAGAAATACTATAATATTATATCCTAGCTCTCACAGAGTCAATTTTTTCTTTTCTTGGCAGTCATGGAGCATCTGTTTCGGGATATAATCTTTGGACTGAAAAGTATTCAAAAAATTTCTTCAATGTACCTGACATACAAAAGGCTATCCACCCCAATGTTCCATGATTTCCTTATGACAAGACGACTTGCAGGTTTGTAGTCTTATTATTAAATTGGTGATGTGTTTTTGTGCTACTACTTTTTCATTATTTATAAAATAGCATTCATTCACTAATCTGGTGTGTTTTCTTTGAATTTATCAAGAAATCATAAAATATGGACTATGCATTTGGATTTTCGAGTGACAAGTCATTGTGAATGATAATTCTTTACATAGAACATGGAACAAGAAACTCTTTTTTTTTTTTTTTAAGCAAAAACTCTAATTCCTGGAGCTCAGGGAATTTGTCATCAAACTGAGTTTGAAACTTGATAGAAACTGTTGCGTTGCATTTTATTCATGGAAATCAATATTTCCTAGTCTATTGGCCCATTAATACTCTTAAGAGTATAAAGTATTAATGGGCATGTCTATGCCATGTCATGGCATGCCATGCCATACATGTCCTTACCTATAGTTCTCATCACTACAGGTATTAAATCTCCAGTCGCAAAAAATCTCACCCGCAGCAGCGATTAAATCTCCATCCGCCGAAAATCTCACCTTCATCGATTAAATTTCCCCGTTTTTACGAGGTTATAACCTCATAACTTCTAGATGTAATAACCATTACTGAGAGATAGGGTTCAGGAGCAGGGTTGAAGAATGGGAGGCTTTCTGGACATGGTGGCGTTTTACCGAATGTGGAACACATGATTTAGTTCATCATATTTTACTGGCTACGAGAACTACTGGTAAGTTTTCTCCATATTCATAGGGAGCCGAAAAAGCTGCAAACAATGGCTCAAGTTTAAATCCAAATTTTATGGTAATAGTTTTTGATGTATGCCTTTAAAATGGCCCATCCTTTATAATCTGTTCGAAATGGCTCATGCTTAAATCCAAATTTTATCATAATAGTTTTTGATGTATGGCTTTAAAATGGACCATCCTTTATAATCTTGTGTTGGAAATAGCTCAGGTTTAAATCCATATTTTATGGTAATAGTTTAATTAAATTAAATGAATTGGCTCTCTGGTATTACCGCTTAACCTAGAGTAAGAACACAATACATGAAAAATAACTCAAATAATCAGTTGAAACCAATTATTTTTCTTGATAGATTATATTTGTATATTTGTACTGTGTTATACAACCGATTAGATAAGTTTTTCTGTAACAAATCAAAATTATATATTTTTCCACGTTACATGAATGAATTTGTATGGGTCTTTGAAAGGCATATTTGAATAATGCTAAGATTTGGTTCTAAATCTCATAATTAGATTATACTTCATAATAGTCTCATGACCAAATTAATTATCGCTTAACGTGGAATAAGAAAATAGTATCCTCATGAATAACTCAAACAATCCATTGAAACCAATTATTCCTTTTTGATAGATTATATTTGTATATCTGTAATGTGGGAGCATGCAGTTGATATGAGGATTTCACCGACGGGACATCCGGCACCCTCGATCTTAAATGATTTGCATTTCCCAGAGCTTCCAGATGGATCGGCCAGCTCGATTGTCAAACGTGTTTTGGAATCCGTGCTGTGGGTGCGGGGTTAAGGTCTGCAAGGTTGTTTTCCTTTTCATTGTTATTCGTTTCGTTTGGCTTTTCGTTCTTGCGGGTGCTCATGTATGTAGCGGTGTTGATTGCCAGGGTTTCAGGGTGATGGACCTCTCTCATCCATGGTATGTATCTCCGCTTTGAACCCTTCAGTTCATGTATCTACTCTCCTCTCGTCTGTGGATTTATCACATGGTTTTTTTACAAGATTTGTGGGAGTGGCGGTATGGTCACTTCTGGTTTGAATTCATGCAGAAGGGTTATGCAGTTCGTCAATGCATCCAGTTTATTTAGTTCGTATCTATTTTGTCCTCTCTATTACAGTTTTCTAGTCTTAGTTTGTTCATGTTTTTCTTCCCTGACCCGGGTATCCCTTGTATTTTGCGATACGCTCTCTCTCCCTAGGTGGGTTGGTTCCACTACTCTTCTGGATTTATTCTTTCTAGCTCTATCGCTGAAGGGGAGTTTCTTATTTCGCATGGTTCTGCTCTTATGAGCCTGGTTTTCTTTTGGGGTTTCCTATTCAAATGTATGCATAGTATCTGCAATTCAGGTTGTGGTACTTGCTCTGGTACTAGTCAGGAAAACTATGCCATGGTTTTGCATTTGGGTTTCTGGAAGCCTGGTCATTTCTGTCACCCTTCATTCCCTTGGGTTTTCACCCGGGGTGTACTTTTTTATCTTGCTCCCTCCTGGGCTCCCTTCGACACTTGCATGCATCTTGATCTGGGTTTTCTTAGCCCTTGTTATTGGCCTACCTTTTCTATGGGGTTTCTAATTTGGCTGCCTATTTTCCTCTGTCTCCTTCTGCGTTCTAATGGTAATCCTTCTCTGCGGCCTTTTTCCCAGCATTTTTTGGTTCTGTTACACTGTTCTATGCGAGGCATTTATCTCTGTGCTTTATTTCGGTAGTGGACCTGGAAGATGGTGCTATTCATTATGGTGTTATTTCTATGGTTTCTCTACAGCTGACTCCTCTTCTTCTATGGGTGGAAGTTTTAATAGATTCTTCAGTTTTCTCTGCTATGGAAAAGCGTGGCCAAAAGCCTAATGGGGGAAAGGGAAAACAGGTCTCTTTTGCACCACAGCGGAAACATGGCCGCAAGACAATTCAACAACACCTTGAACCTCTGGTCCAAACCTTTATGAATGACATTCCGAATTCTGTTCGCGATTGCATCTATGGATGGGAATCCAAGATCCTGGATAATATTGACTCGCAGGATGACATGGCTTTTGCAGATATGCAGATAGTGACCCTGGATCCTGGGCATACTCGGGGTCATACATCTCTCTTCCAGCAATCTATTCGAACTTATTGGATAATAAAATGTCTTCTTGCCAAAGTGATTATGTCTATCGCGGAGCCAAAGATGGAGTCTAAGTTGGAGGCAACCCTGGCCGATATTAACAGGAATGTTCAGGAAATCAATTTACGACAATTTCATCAATATACACAACTTGGCAGATTGGAGAAGGAGCTTAAAGCACTGCAACAGGTCCCTGTTGAACTACTTGGCATTTCTTCCAAAGCTCCAGCACAAATTGAATCTGACGAATACTAAATTTCTCTAGTTTCTTGTTGAATTTTCTGTTCTGGTTGAATTTTCTGTTCCGGTTCTCATGCTGCTTTCTTTTGATACATGATATGGTTTTTGAACATGATATGGTTTCTGTATGATATCAAGTATAGAAAGATTTGGTTTCTATTATTAAGACTTTTTATGTTCTGGTTGACTTATTTTGAACTCAGATGGCCAAAATACCTGGTTTCCTACGGGCAGGTTGAGGTCTAGTTTTGTATCTTTTGGCCGAATTTATTAATAGAAAATCGACGGTACCACCTAAGCTTACAAAAAAAAAATTAGCAGATTAGATAATTTTATACTTAAGATTTGAGGCGGATCAGATAATTTTATACTTAAGATTTGAGAAAAAAACGCTTGGTTTAAGCTTTTGACTTCTATAACAACCTTAAATTATGTATTTTTCCACGTTGCATGAATTAATTTGTACGGCTATTTGAAAGGTTGTCTCATATTTGAATAATACTGAGATTTCATTATAAATCTCATAATTAGATAATACTTCATAATAGTCTCATGACCAAATTAATTACCACTTAATGTGGAATAAGAACACAGTACCTCAAGAGTAACTCAAACAATTTGTTGAAACCAATTATTTATTTTTGATAGATTATATTTGTATATTTTTAATGTGTTATACAGCCGATTAGATAAGTTTATACGTTTCTTTTAAGATTTTGACTTCTGTAAACATGTGTTAATTTTAAATGAACGATTATGTAAACAAAAATCAATAACATTATTATTATTATCAATAACATCATTTTTATTTTAAAATAATTATAATTATTAATTAACATTAAATATGTTATTTTAAAAGAATTAGAATTATTAGTTAACATTAAATATTTGTATAGTAATAACTTGATTTTAAAATTAAAATGAAAACATAAATCAAAATGTTATATAATATTTCTTTTAATATATAACTAAACATTCAAACTTATTTTTTTTATGTAATTAATCATTCTTATTTTTATTTATTTGAAAAAAATCTCGAAAAACTAATTGGCTCTAAAGAATCTATTCTTGTATGTGCTCTTTGGATTGGCTTTACAATGTGTTGATATTTCTTGACTGTTAGACATGTGTGTTAGCTTAACTTTAGTGTAGCTAGTGCCTCATTCTAATTTTTAGTTTACTATGATATACTCACCTAATTTAATTAGGAGACAAGAAACATGGCCCAGATCCACACATGTCATCTAAATAAGCTGATTTTTGATAGTAGATATCACACACATTGGTTAATTTAACAAAGAGTAAGTGGCCCAAGTCCACACATCTTTAGTTAGTTTTCAAATTCTTGCATTAAATCGAGTTTTAATTTTTGCATTAGGACTTAGGGACCAAGTTTAAAATAACAAAAGAAAGCAAGTAATATTTGCTACCCTTACACATAACGATGACCTTGGGTATGCATATGAACGCTCTCTCTCGATACTTTACAATCTCCCTATAGAGCAAACATTTACTTTAAATAGGACAAGTTGTAAGCAACCCATTATCCACACATTTTTTATTTCGTGAAAGGAACAACCAAACATAATGTACCTTATATCAACATCTTACAACATTGTGATTACTCACCATATATCCGCATCTTACAACATTGTGATTGTTCACTTTATTTCACACATGAAGCTTCAGCGAGCTAGGGCCCTCATCCTATTATTACTGTAGCTTCACAAAGGCACACCATAAGAAAATATTTTCTTTTCATTTTCCTAGTTCAAAGTCATTAATATTAGTTCAATTGTTGGCACTAGGATTCAAGACTATAATAGAATTATCTTTAGAAAAGCAAGTAATATCTACTGCCTTTGCACCCATGGGTGATCCTAGGCAAGAATATGAACACTCTCTACTGATAATTCACCATATCCCTATATTTGATCAATTAGATTAACTAGGAAGCATTGTAAGCGGCCCACATCCGCACATGTTTTACTTTTGGGAAAGGAACAGCCAAACCTAGTTTAAATAGGGTATTTTGAAAAGGATCACCACATATCCACATGTTCAAACCATGCGCTTGTTCACCTCTTGCTCACACACTTTCACACCTTAATTGAATCAAAGCCACCTAAAACTAACTTAAGTAAACGCACTAGACTCTCCCCATAGGGGCCACAACAGAAGTTATAGCTTAAGTTGGAACCAAGGGGGTAGGTATCCAATAAGCTGCCTTGGTCAGTTTACATCTTGAAACATATAATTTGAATGTTTAGGGAACTTTTAAATCCATCTATCCACCCATGGCAAAGAAAACTTGAGCACGAAAGGTACCCGATTCAGAGGGGGTTAGGCTTAGGCCCAGTGCATGCGGTATTATTTGGGGCTATGTGACTAGTCTAATAATCTGTATTGGCAGCTAAATTACCAAGAAGCCTAAGACTCAAATGCTCACATGGGACGACGGTACCTAGCGACCAAAATTAGGGCATCATTCCCTATAGGTGACTGTGCAGGCAAGCACTAGATCCTCTACCCTTACCTTTGTTGATTTTCTTCAGTTGACTGGAGGCGTCGCCAGCTCTTATGGGACGTTGCCCCAGCATTCGCAAGATATATTCTCAAGGGCCAATTACATTTGAGCATGTGAGGACGATTTAGGTCTTCTAGGATTTGAGTATCAGAGGAAAAAAAACCAAAAAAATATATTTTTATTAACTAGTCACGTAGGATTAATCTAAAGGGAAAATTTATCTTTTGTTTTCGTTTTATTTTTCCTTTGATTGTAATATCTATCCTCTCTAAATTTTCCAAAAACATACGTAGATGATGCCAAAATGGACCCAATGGGACCTTGTCCATCTAGACGTCTTTTGGACCTCCCCCCATTACCAAGAGGGGTTCCAAGTCTTTCACCATTAAGGCGTCAAAGGTGGAACACTGCCACCTTTATTGGTTCATCCTTTATTGGGGCATCATTATTTGGGAACCCTCGTCACTCACCCAATGCCACACTGGTGAACACCCTCACAGGGTCACCACATACCACTCCTCCCTCAACCCCTAGGGGACAGAGGAGTGCTACCCATTCGGGAAGTCTGGTGAACTCACATCAGGGCATGTCACAGAAAAACCCTATATCTAACTAGAACACTATGTTTTCACAAGTTGAAATGGCTACAAAATCTCAGTCACCTTTCTTGGCTTCGTTAAATTTACCAGATTTAACTAAGTTGACAAACGATCCCATTGCACACAACCCTACATGGCCTCCCATGCCCACGAAGCTCCCTTCGGACATTCCAAAGTTAGAAGGGAAGCAAGCAGAAGACCCCAGAAATCATGTTATGACTTTCCACTAGTGGTGTTCGTCGAACAACATCGTTGACAATACTATTTGACTAAGACTATTTCAACGCACCCTAACAACAATATCTGAGAAATGGTATGTGGAGAAGCCATCTGCTACACATGGAACCTTTAGCACCCTTGCTATTGCATTCCTGACCTATTTTCAGTTACCTATCCACCATGATTCTGGAATGGAATTACTGACCCACTTTACGCAAACACCCACCGTCCATATCTCGAACCATCTCCACGAATGGCGGTGGTGCCGTAGTTTGTGAAAAGCCAAGCTCGATGATTGAGTTCTGTTATACCTGTTTCTTAAATCTCTGACTATAGATATTTCGAAGGATGTGGTAGAAAAAAAGCCCATATCCAAAGATGACGCCACCAGTAAGGTCCAAAAACTCAATTTAGTCTCTACGTAGTTAAGATATATTTACAATATCCTGCCTAATGCCCCGCGCCTACAAGCTTACAAAGAATTTCCAGACGCATCGAAATCTGCACACAGTTTGATTGGGTCATTGAACCAAAATCACCTAAGCGGTAGCGTTCCATAGCTGGTTACGGATATTATTCTACCCAAGACATATCGCAATCTGGCTATCTAAGTCATTATGCACCTTCGAAAAATTTCACTAATAGGGTGTCATCATATCTCCATCCGTAGGGAGGTTTGTATCATCCACCTCAGGGGACCCAGTATGTAGCTAGACATGCTGAGGGAAGAGCTTCCCCCCAACATCTATTTATAAAGTATGGAGAAGGACCACAATATGCCCAGTCCCTAGCACAAAACCTACCTATGCTGAATAATGCATAGGTGAACTCTGTGAAAACTTCCCAAGCTCAACCGCACCAACCATACAATTAGGAGAATCCAAATTATCCTCCCAATGTGACTAAGAAAAAAGGAAAAAACAAACCTAAAGGAAATCCTAGATAGGGGGGAAGCAATCAAGAACGCCCTTCAGGATGTCAGGCTGGAGGAAACTCTGACTGAAATCAAAACCAGGAACCAAGTGACCCCCAAAGGCAGAAAAAGAGGGAAAATATTTGGACAAACAACTCTTGTTCAATCTGTGGTGAGTACAACCATTACACTCATCACTCTCTTGACCTCCCTAAGCTCAAGATGCTTCAAGGTAACTAGGGATAAGGGGGATCCTCCCAGCAGATATCAGTTATGCTCGAGCCTTTCCCCCAACAAGGGACAGTTATCACTCAGCGAAAAACTCCCGATGATTCTAGAAAGAACAACCATGAAATCTACATGACTGGTGAAGAAATATTTTTTCAGACATGGAACCGAAATTACGATACCCCACTAGACACCAACTTGTCAGGGGCTAGTACAATTGCACCAAATTTAGTAGTAATTCACTTGAAATAATTGTGGTGACTAACTTTTTTAGTCACCTAGTCACTAATTTCATCATTTTCTACTAGTGAACAAAACCTTTGATCATATCAAAGATACCTATTGATCCTTTGCCAAAAATGGTGGAAGGACCAACTAGGCAGGCAGGAAACCATTCCAAAGCAGCCCATAACAATAGCATCATGGATGGTCTAGCTCAATCTTCCACTACCATGTTAGCTTTGGAGGTATTACAATCATGCCCAAAGCAAAGGAAACCCTTACTTTCTTCGTTAGGCACCATCGACCCCGCTAATTCTCTCCTAATAGCTTTTGATTTAGACAAATCCACCCCTAGGATTCCTTCTATGGTCACCTTTCAGATACTAGTGTCAGTTCCAAACATCACCATCCACCGATGTATAATTGATGAGGGTGCATCTACATGCATCATGTCAAATAATATCTGGCAGAAGTTTGGGTCTCCTAAACTAAAGCCATCAGACATCATGCTTAGAGCATATGATGGACGCCTTTCAGTCCCCATTGGTCTCTAACAAACTATCCCAGTCTGCTTAGTCAGCAAGATGGCCCTTATAGACATTGAAGTCTTGGATGCTCACTATGTCCCTAGATTCCATGCAATGCTAGCTTGTATGTGATCGACCATAGTTCACCTCTCCCAAGAAGATGGCTCGGATAAAAAATTGATGAACAGCTCGACAACTCAAGAAGATGTGACGAGTAGATCCATCCTCCTTTTGTCAGACCAATTGGGGAACCGTTAGTTACCCCTAACCATTCTAATCACACAAGACCAACATTTGTGTTGTGTAAAACGCCCAATCATATGGTTGCAACTTGAACTGAATTAGAATCACTACGACGCTGGTACCCAGTCACACCATATAGCGAGCAGGACGAGAACCCCATTTCTAGGATATTCTGCCTAGTGTTCTAGAGAAATCACCATGAGCAGCATTGTACCTCTAAAAAAGGGTCTAACAAGCCAACCATGGTCGTGAGTGTTAGTAATGTTGAGGAACCCTTCAACATGCAACACAACCCCAAATACCTTTGTAATATTTTTAAGGGTGCTCACCTTCTTAAGGATTTTTCTAGTATACATAGAGTCTTAGAAGTGTGGTCTAAATATTCTCATCAAATTATGGTTGATCCATTGATTAGTGATTCTAAAGTTCCCGGGGAAAATGGTAAAGTTAGGTTTCCATGTAGGTTATCTGAAGGGAGGCATCAAAATCACCTTTTCCCTCAGCCACTCATCACAAGTCACCCCATGAAACTAATTTGGTGACACCACCTCCACAAATACATCATACCTCATACATGGTTAGTCTAAATTTGTGAGAAATATCTAAGTTGATTAATGACCCTTTTATTAATTTTTCCAAAGTGGTTTATCTAAAAAGTATAAAATATTTACCTAAAAATGTGATTTCCATGCTTAGTGATATGCATTAATCAAGACCATAATATTTACTCAAACAAAATTTTTTTCAATGGAATGTGTACAGATATTTGAAGAATGTGTAAGTGGGAGACGATTAATGGGTTGGAAGTTGAAGACCCAGAGGATATGATTGAATTTTCAGTAGAAGACTTAACATTGACAAATATTTATGGGGACCAAGTTGCAGTTATACCATATTGTCGACTTGATGATTTTATAAGAGGAGAGGAATCAAGTGAATCTTCACCCACTCAATTTCATCTTTATACTCATCGAAGTAAAAAATTATAGGACATAAAAAAAACATATTGTTCAACATATCTAGAGTACGCTATGTGAGTCTTTATATATTTATCAATATATGCATAATTTTTTACAGTATGCATATATGTTATATCTAATTTGTTGTAAAAAATATATATATAGGTATTGGTGTGCATATGGTCCGGAGTGCAAAAACCAAATTATGAGGGCATCCTCAGATATATAAAAAAAACGCAATCGACAAGAAATTATTAAAGTTGGTTGCCAATGTCACTTCATTGTATGACGAATTCAACTTAGACGAGAAGATGTTGTAATAATATATACTGCATGTAGGCATATTGATAAATCCAATGTTATTTGTCATGGAAAAGATGAAATCGACGGACCTATGAGATTCATTTGTGCACCACATTTAACAACGGATATGTGATCTATTGTCCAACATTTAATCCAAAGAGGTTTTAATGTTAGAATGATATGGGACAAGTTCATCTCTGATGTGAAGGATAGATTTGGTGAGTTATACACAGGGACATCGTGAGATACATATATGACAAGACAAGATAGAATAAACATTTACAATGATACCATAAGGCTAGAGTATCTTAAATGTTAAAGTGATACAAACAGTGTAGAATGTTGGTATAAGGAACGCCCTGAGAGCTTTTTTTTCTACAAGAAACAAGATCTCGTTGAAAACATCACTTTTATTATAGGCATACAAAGAAAGTGGATGCACTCAATGATGCTAAAATATTCTCACAATAATATAATCTCAATGGATTCAACATTTAGTACAAATATGTATGGGGTGAGTACAAATTTATCCTAAATTTTATTCATTTATTCAACCTCATTTTAATGCATGTAACTTATATAAATATAATTTATGTACATTGTTTGTAATGTACTATCAACTATACACCTTAGTGGTTTTCGACGAACATCGTAATGGGGTTCTAGTAGCTTGGGTGATATCATCACACAATACTATAGCTGAGCTTTCTAAATGGATGTCAACTCTCTTTTCTATCAGGATGAAAGAGCGACAGATTGGCATGTTCAAGCCTTCATCACAAATTATGCTACTGCTAAAATTGAAGCATTAAGGTGACATGTTTATTCTTTTATAAGAGACATAAAAATATTGCTAATGTATATTCCCTCTAATAAATTGTTTTATTACAGGTCTTCAATCAAGTGTAAAATATTATTATGTGTGTGGCATGTTCATCGTGCATGGTTGAAGAATGTTGGAAATAAAGTCCAAGGAAGGGAAAACCAAATCGATGTTTTTCATTCTTTAGGAGAAATCATGCACACATGTGAAGATGATGAATGTGTAAAAAAGACAGTTGAAAGGTTCCTTGAAATATTTAGTGACCATCCAAGATTTTTGGAATATTTTAAAACTGCTTGGTTAGCCAAAAACAAAATATGTAAGTTTCTTGTAAGTGGCTTTAATGACTCTATTTTTCATTTCATATGTATTATTAATTCATAGCTAATAAATTTATTTCTACAGATATGTGGGCAAAAGCATACATAAATTTTCCACATTCCAATCAGGATACAAACAATGCCATTGAATCTTATCATCGGCATATCAAGGAAAGGTACCTAATAGAAAATAATAATGCATGTCATAGATGTGTCGATTGGTTAATATCTGTGTTGTTGACAAAGTTTTTATTATATTACAATCATATGCAATGTTTAAAAGAAGTTGGTTTTGTACTGCCTAGAAAAAATGAGGAAAAATTGAATTCATCCAAGTGTAGAGCTAGCCAAATCCCAAATGAAGATTGTGTGCCTGATGAAAAGAGTAAGCATGGTTATTGGGTTCATAGCCAAAATAAGGATACAAATGATATTTGGTACAATGTAATATATAAAAGTTCCAATCTATACTTCTGTAATTGTAATTGGGCCTCGAATGGAAATGTTTGTAAGCGTGTACTAAAAGTTGAGATGCTGTCGAGTAACATTAGTTTGGGTGAAAATGTACTACCTAATGTCACTAATCCTACTGCAGAAAGGCCTACAATTTTATTTGATTTGAATGAAACACCTATATTCGGCCTAGAAATCCAAAACAGAGCTTCCACCATGCTTTGATTCTCCTCCCAAAATAAATTATTATAATGAAAGAAGCATTGATAATGTTGAGTCAGCCAATGTACAACTAGATAGTGCATTATTTGAAGATGATGAGATGAAATGTGCTAAATCATAAACTCATGAGATATTGAGATCCATAATACCTACAAATTTGGAGCAAGCAAATCCATTGAACATTTTGGTAGAGAAAGCATGTCAAGAATACAATATAATGTTTTTCAATATTATAACTCCATCAAAGATCACTACTAAAATAAAACATAGTTTCTTGAGCCTAGTCAATAAGAAAAGGAAATGTGGGCACAACTCAAAATCAAGGAAAGATAAACAACATTTTGAAAAGGTTGGACGAGTTTGTGCAAAAAAAAGAAACACGGATGAGCAATTGGAGTTATCTTCTCAACACCAAAGAAATGTGGACCACATGCCTCAATTAGTGCAACATTCTATTATACCTAAAAATGGTATCGAAATTATATGGCATGCATTGTTTTATGTGTAATATGATATATTATCATTTTCGATGCGTTTCCATAACTATATGAAATTTTTTATTGTTACAGTCGAGGGACCCACATCTCACAACATTCCAGCTTGTCGACTTCAATTATTTGATGAGAAATGTTGGTGAAATAAAATATAGCACTTGGAACACTGCTCCAGTCATTAGCGTCCCAGTTTCCTCCCCAATGGTGCTTCCTCCTATTGTACAACCAGTGGGGATATATTGTCGCCCACACCGACCACCTTTCTCCATCATAAATGATCCCATGCCTATAACCACCTCCCCAAACACTTCCCAATTCCCACCCCTACCATTTATTCATCCACCCTTCTCATTGTTTCAATCATACACCTTTGAAATTCTAATACCCCCCCCCCAGGGTGATCCCTCGCCCTAGGGTGATTCCCACTATCATAAAATCGATGGGGGTGTATCAACGCCCACACCCACTACCTTTTTCCTGTTTCACGTCCACCGTGCCTTTATCCATCACCAAGTGCTCCACCATCTACCGAGGAAGGACAATCTTCTCCATTGACTTAGATCTTCATGGTGAGAATGAGTAGTTGATCAAAATCTTATCATGAATTAAAAAAATTCATTCTATGCATTTTTTATTTTACAACTAATTGGTTATTGAATTTTTGCAGCACTATCAATTTTGAAATGCACTTGGGAGTGCCAAGCATTGTGAGGGTGACATATAGACCCAATTTATAAATTAGTCATGATGTAATTTTTCCATTATGTCATTTATGGGAACGACCTTCCATTATCTATGTTGGGAATGAAGTTCCATTTTGTAAAAGAGAAAAATGTATAACTAGACCAATTTGGAATACAAGTACAAGAATTTGAACTTGTGTATATGAAAATGTCTTCATTGGCTTTTAAATTCATGATGTGGATTTAATGTTATATTCTATCAATGTTACATTACTTTTGATGAATGTAGTGAGAATGGATTTATTTGTTTCATTTACAAATTATCAAGTTTGCAAGTTAAGTTACTTTTAAATTTATATATTACTCAATGTTGCATGCATGGACAACCATATCATTACCATGGAACTTTGGCTAGTTATAATAATAGATGTATCATGAACATGAAGATAGCATATATATGGATTTAGATTTATTTTAATTTTGAATTTATGAAAAAAGAAAACTAAAGTTTTAAAATACAGTATACATGCCTTATAATAAATCTGCAAAAATAGATAAAGTTTTGAGCCTTTACCACTTCAATACTAACATTTAAAGATGAAAACTTTATTGATAAGTGGTGTAGTATTATTTAAGTTTGTTTTTTTTTTTTTTTTTTTCGTTTGATATATATTTTAACAATTGCTTTACTTATCTTTAAATAGAGTACAAAACATATTTATGGTAAGAATAAAAAGAAGTGTGTAAGATTTTTTTGAGATGTGGGTTCACCTTAGTGTGGATGGCCATTTTCCCACATAGTTTCGAACATGTGACTTTTACACCACGAAGTGCCTTAACATGTGACTTATAAGGTGAAGAGGGAGTTCTAGTTTCATTAAGTTTCAAATTCAAACCATAGGAAAAGAGAAAGAAAATTAAATTGTTATTTTTATTTAAATAAAAAATAAAATAAACATATATTTCTCTTTACCTGATTTTATTTATCTATATATATATATAAAAATTATTTAATAAATATTAAATAAATACCAATAATAAAAAAATCAATATAAATAGTTTTATAACCAAATATATATTTCTTATTTAAATTTAATTTATTAATAAGAAAAAGACAAAATAATAAACCTAAAATTCAATATAAATTTTCCGAAAAACATGTCATCTCTCCTCAAAACTAATAAAATAAGAATAATATATATTTCTGATAAGAAACAAACAAACTTAATAAAATTCCCTTACAAAACATGTCATCTCTATTCAAATTTAATGTATTGTCAAGAAAACAATTTAATATGCAGAGTCAAAGAGGATGCAATATTTGTCTAAATATAACGAGAAATTAAAAAAAACAACTACTGATTACATTTAAAAAAAGAAGCATACTAATAAATATAAAATCAATAATTTAATAACAAATTAAGGAAGAGCAAGGGATGGCTATGGAAGCACAGGACTTTTTATAGCCTAAAAATATCAGAAATCAAGTGCATTACAAGGGATTGTCTATGCAAACTCGGAGCTCTAGAAATTCATAATTCTATTTATAATTGATAATAATGATAATTTAAAATAAAATTATAATTTACTTAATTTTTATGAATTTTTCAATCTTAAAAATATGAAGTGTATCACCAAGGTAGATCCATCTTAACCCTGAAACTATCAAGCACCACCGAGAGGGATCAAATCTCTCAAGGTGCAAACATTTGTTTTATTGAAAAATTTAAGAAAAGGTTTGCACCTCAAGAGATTTGATCCCTCTCGAAGCTTGATAGATCCGGGGTTAAGATGGATCTAGGCTGGTTTCATTCATGCATGGTCATACAATATTTGTTGACATCTAATTATTTTGATCATTTTAAATATGCTAAATATTTCTAATATTAATTTGGTCGATTTAACTTTAAATTTTCTTAGGGCCCGAGTTTGTTGACATGAGAGGATGTTAATAACTTGAATGATGAAAAATGATGAAATAAAAAAATTGAATGTAATGTGACAATTTAACAATGTTGAACGATAGGAAAAGTGAATAATAAGAATGTAGTCAATTACAAAAAATCTTCATTGTGATCAATATCAAATTATTTTGTTCTACTGTTTTTATTGTCACGCCTATTATTTTTTCCATATTTCTTATTAATATTAATTCCTATTGGCCAACTTTCTCTCTCTATGTCTTTCTTTGTCCCTCCCTCCTTCTCTCTCTCCCCCTCTCTCCTCCTTTCCATCTCTCTCTCTCTCTCTCTCTCTCTCTCTCTCTTCCCCTCCTTTCCATATCTCTATTCTCTCCTTTTCTCTTTATTCCTTCATCTCATCTCTCTCTTTACTCCTCCAAATCCATCTCTCTCTCCCTCTCACTCTCCTTCTCTCTCTCCCCCTCCTCTCTCTCTTCCTTCCTCTCTCTCCCCCACTCTATACCCCCCTTTCTTCGTCTCTCTCTTAAATCTGGTCCCATTGTACTGTATTTAAAAATATATCTAAATTAAAAAAACATGTTTTGTTGTAAAATATAAAGCTTATATTTTGGATCAATCATGTCAAAGAAAATACAATAATAAAAAATTTAAAGGAATCATGCATTATCTTTCCTCTATCATTGTTAGTCACTTTTCTTTTTCTCTTTGTTTCGATCCTTGGTTAAGATGCATCTATCTTGGTTTTTAATAATATGATTTTT
This sequence comes from Pinus albicaulis, assembly GCA_034641835.2. Lineage (NCBI taxonomy): Eukaryota > Viridiplantae > Streptophyta > Pinopsida > Pinales > Pinaceae > Pinus > Pinus albicaulis. The sequence continues at coordinate 30,330,276 of CM076572.1, read as the reverse complement.
ATTATATAAATTTCACATATGTATATACCAAGGAGGTAAAATCATGAACCTTAAGGAGGTAAAATCATGAACTTGTTACCCCCTCCTTACCTTTATAGAATATTGCAATGTAGTGGAGGTATTGAGAGTTTCTCATTTCCTATAAATATACTTTTAGGTGTAGATCAGAGAAGATTCGGAGTTCAACCAAGATTATATGTTTTTTTTTTATTAGTATATTGAGAGCAATGAGGTTGTTTCTAGAGCAGTGGGGTGGTTTGGTTTATATTTCAATAAAATCCATTATAATTTGGCAGGATACACATATTGTGTTTATCATGGAATATATGTTGAGAAACAATATTAATTTAAAATAATATAAATATTTAAAATTGAGTTTGAATTACAATTAAATATGAAAAATATGGTTAATTTAATTATATTATAATTATAAAAATAATAAATATTTTTTATTTTTATTTTACATGGAATTTATTTTTTAAAATTATGAAAATTTACAGTAAATATGAATACAAAGCTTTATTTTCAAATCCAAATCTACTTATCTATATTTTTTTGAGTTATAGTGAGAATTAACGTGGACAATTAGTAAATTGTTGATTTCTCTAAAAATATAATATAAAATAAAAACCATTTAATTAATAAGGAAATAAAAAATTATATATGTATAACAATATTTAAAATAAAAGATAAAAATAAATTCATTAAATTTATTCAGTATTTAAAAAAATCCAATTTCTTAATATATAATTTTTCAATCATTTAATCCAACAATAATAAGGGAAAATCAACTTAATAATAATGGTCCTTCACAACGCCGCAATACAAAATTGGAAAAGACTTTTGAGCATTTCAATCCTTCGTCCCATAAAAATATATAATAATATAAATTGGTCTATAGATAATAGAAAATGAGCCAGATCTCACATATTATTAAATTCCTATCTATTTATTATTAACAAAGATATTATAAAGTAGAGCTTATATCAGTGGTAGGGTCCATTTAGACTGCGATGGTAGCTACACAGGTACAATGATGAGACCAGTTGTATATTAGGATGATGAGAAATTATTTTGAAAAAAGAAAGTACAATAGACTAATAGACCAAAAATCCAATCGACCAAAACCTATCACATCAGGGTTGTTTCGTACTTGTTTCGAGGTCTGTATGGTTATGGCTCGCATGACCATGGAATGGCCATTGGTAATTTTGGAATATTAATGGGGCTAGAGACTTGAAAATAAGGCTTTCCTTCATTCATAGCTCGGTTGCTTGGTTGATAGTTTCATGGAAATCAAGCTCTTGTACGTGCACTGTTATATGCATTCATTGCTCGGATGATTGGTTGGTTCACTTCCACTGAAATTGAGCTCTTGTACATGTACTATTGTATGAAGGCACTATTGAGATTATTGTTGTACGCACCTATTTTACGAGGGCACTATTGAGATTTCCTGTGTACGCACTTATTGACGGCAACTGATCTCAACAAAGGGTGATTAATCTCAACAGTGTCATAAACAACAACTTAGGGTGATTAATCTCAACAGTGTCATAAAAAACAACTTATGTCTATCAATATAATTAAATAATAGTAATAATTTAATTTTACGGTAATAATAATAATTATTTAATTTGAAAATTATGGTGAAGTTAGTCTTTAAATTGAGATTTTATTGTTTGTGGAAAAAGGAGCTTTTTTTTATATAAATATTTCGACTATTATTATGGAGCTGTACGTCTTCTATACCTCTTTGTATTTAGACCTATTTAAAAAAAAACCACATGTTTTTAATCATTGGAAACACTCAAGTTATTTATAATAGGTATAATTTTATTGTCATCACTTGTGAATTTTTTAGATGTAATTATTATCTATAGATGTTTATAACAAATATAAATCTTACTATCACCATGAAATCTGTCACTTTTAGAATTTTGTTACATATTAATCACATTTGCGATATAATTTTTTTTTTTTAATTCCTAAAATAAAATTATATAGGATTTTGGACACCACATATCTCCACAATGGTATGATATTGTCCACTTTGGGCCTAAGCCCTCATGGCTTTGCTTATGGGCTTTACCCCAAAAGGCCTCATACCAATGGAGATATTTGTCCATCCTTATATACCCATGATCCTCCCCACTTCTAGTCAATGTGGGACTTTTGTCGTATACCCAACAATCCTCCCCTCGAACAAAGGACCATCGAGCCTCCCCTCAAACGATTATCCATCCGTCCACTCTCTACCAACCAAGATTCTCCGCTCCAATGCGTTGGAAGCACACGCCTTACATGGAGCACCACCTGCCTCGAGAGCTTGCTCTATCCCAGGTCAACTCCTCTTCACCGTGTTGGGACCAGGACATGTCCATGAAGAATCCGGAGCATACCGCCTGTCTAACCGAGCTCATCCACGGATCCCATCGTGATATTACCGGGGCCCACCACCTTTGTTCGGCATTCGAGGATTCATCCACTTCGCTAAATTCGGGGCATGGCTCCGATACCACTTGTTAGGATTTTGGACACCACATATCTCCACAATGGTATGATATTGTCCACTTTGGGCCTAAGCCCTCATGGCTTTGCTTATGGGCTTTACCCCAAAAGGCCTCATACCAATGGAGATATTTGTCCATCTTTATATACCCATGATCCTCCCCACTTCTAGTCAATGTGGGACTTTGGTCGTATACCCAACATCTCTTAAATGCAAAATTGTCATTCCTTCAAACTAACATTGAATCCTCGCAAACATTAAATAATGAAACTAGAAATGATTACATTGAATCTTCAGACATTGAATAATGAAACAAAAAGAATTAAATTGAATCTTCAGAATTGACATTGAATAATCAAACTAGAAATGATTTTGAAAAAAACAATATCCTTGTATAATATATTTTCAAATCTCTTAACTCCAATTCTAAATTGCAAAAGTTTTAAGTGGGTTAACTTCATTTCATTAAAATATGTTTATAAAAACGTTTTGGAATAGTATTAATGACTTTGTTTGAATATAAATAATGTCCCTTAGATATGTTTTATCCTTTTAAAATAGTTTTGTGTAGAGTAGGAGCTGTTCAATAATTTGGATAGATTTATTCATATATGGATTGATTTGGTAATATATATGATAATATTTTCAATAATTAATTAGATGAGACTTCTTTTTTTTAAGTGATTTTCAATAACATTAACAAATATATTTATATTTTTTAAATAAAATTATTTATATTTTTCCAAAAAATATATTATTTAATATATTTATATTTATTAAATAAAATTATTTATTTTTTCAAAAAATATATTATTTAATGTATTTATTATAATTATAAAAAAAAAAAAATTATTACTATTATTTTCTAAATATAAATCTAGAAAAAAATTATATCAAAAAATGAACTTTTAAAAATACCACTTTAATTAATTTTATTAAACATATTGTTTTAAATTCAAAAATTGCTTATCTCTCTTTTATTTTACTATTTCATTAATGTTAATATTTAAAAAAAAAACATAAATAATTCTTATTTTCAACAATCAAGAGCTAGAAATAAACTCAAGATATTTTTATAGCAATAGCAATAAACCCTAAAGTAAAAATCATACCCTATGATTAATTTTATAAAACTTGAGATTAATATTATAAATCCAAGGGATTAATATTAAAAACTCAAAGGATTATAAATCCAAGGTAATAACGTTAACCCAAGGATTAACATTAAATCCAAAATACTATTATTAAAAATCCAAGGGATTAATATTTAAAACCAAAGGGACTAATATTAAAAACCCAAGGGAATAAACCCTAGGATTAATATTATAAAGCATATGAATAATATTAATTTCTCGCAATATGAGTGTGTAATTTAGTAAAGCCAAGGGATTGATCATAAACCCAAAGGACTAATAAACTTAATTGAATAACAAACCTTATGGACAAATTTTAAATCCTTATATTAATATGTCAACCATGGTTTATGAAAATCAATCATGGTCAACCATGGTGAATGATGGTCAACAATAGTCTAGCATTACATTGTGAAAAAAATTGTTTCAATATGAAAATGGACCATGGTCCAACGTCGCATTGTGATAAAGTTTGTCTCGATATGAAAATAATTCATCATGAAGCATGATGAACCATGGTCCAAAGTTGCATTACGACAATGTTTGTCTCAACGCAACAGTCAACCATGGCCAACCATATTTATTTTAGGGTTGATATACCTTTAGTTTATAATATTAATACCATGGATTTAATGTTTTTCCATTGGGTTCATAATCCCTTCTGGTTTTAGTGTTAATCCCTTAGGTTTATTATTCCTTTTAGTTTATAAAGGAAATCCCTTAGGTTGATTAATATAAGGGTTCATATTCCTATGGTTTAGTATTCCTCCCTTAGGTTTATAATATGAATCCCTCAAGTTTATCAATGTAAGTGTTAATATTCCTAGGGTTTAATATTATTCCTTTAGGTTTAATATTATTCATTTGTGTTTATAATCCCTTGGGTTTTTAGTATTAATCCCTTGCTTTTATTATTCGTTTGGGTTTATAATATCAATCATGGTTAATCATGGTCAACAATGGTCAATCATGGTTAGCCATGGTCAACCATGTTTTATAAAATTAAGCATCATCAACCATGGTTAACCATGGTCCAACGTCAAATTCTGATAAATATTGTCTCAATACGAAAATCAATCATTGTCAAGCATGGTCAACCATGGTCCAATGTCACATTCCGACAAAGATTGGTTTGATATCAAAATTAATCATTGTCAACCATAGTCAACCATGGTCCAACATTGCATTGTGACAATCTAAGGGTTTATTAATCTAAAGGGTTCAACCATGGTCGATCATGGTCCAATGACACATTGTCACAAAGGTTGTTTGAATATGAAAATCAACCATGGTCAAGCTTGTTTATTTAAGGGTTTACAATATTAATATTAGGTTTTATATTATTCCCTTATGTTCAATATTTTTCCCTTGGGTTTATAATCCCTTCGGTTTTAGTTTTTATCCCTTAGGTTTATTACTACCTTGTGTTTATAATATCAATCATTGTCAACCATGGTCAATCACGGTCAACCATAGTCAACCATGTTCAACCATTTTTTATATAATCAATCATGGTAAACCATGTTTATTTTAGTGTTTATAATATTTATTATAGGGTTTATATACAATGGGTTTATAATATTTATCTTATGGTTTATATACATTTGGTTTATAATATTAGTTCATTGGGTTTAATATTATTCTGTTGGGTTCATAATCACTTGGTGTTTTAGTATTAACCCCTTGGGTTTATAATATAAATCCTTTGGTTTTATTAATCTAAGGGTTCAACCATGGTCAAGCATGGTCCAAAGTCATATTGTGCCAAAAATTCTCTCAATATGAAAATCAACCATGGTCAACCATGGTCTACCATGTTTATTTAAAGGTTTATAATATCTATCTTACAGTTTACATACGTTTGGTTTATATTAATCCATTTGGTTAAATATTATTCCCTTGGGTTTTTAATATTCATCATTTGAGTTTATTATTCCTTTAGGTTTATAATATCAATCATGGTCAACCATGGTGCAATGGCGTATTTTGACAAAGATGATTTCAATATGAAAATTAATCATGGTCAACCATAGGCAAACATTGCATTGTGACAAATATTGTCTCGATATGAAAATAATTCATTGTCAAGTATGGGAAACCATGGCCCAATGTTGTGTTACGACAAGTATTTCCTTAATATGAAAATCAACCATGGTCAACCATGTTTATTTTAGGGTTTATAATATTTATATTAGGGTTTATATACCTTGGGTTTATAATAATAATCCCTTTATTTTAATATTATTTTTTTGGGGTCATAATCCCTTGGGGTTTTAGTATTGATCCCTTGGGTTTATCAATCTATTAGGTTTATAATATCAATCCCTTGGGTTTATAATATCAATCATGGTCAACCATGGTAAACCATAGTCAATCATCATCAATCATGGTTAATAATGAGAAACCATGGTCAAACATATTTTTTAAAACTGATTATGGCCAACCATTGTCAACCATGTTTATTGTAGTGTTCATAATATTTATCTTAGGGTTTATATACCTTGAGTTTATAATATTAGTCCGTTGGGTTTGATATTATTCCCTTGGGTTTATAATCTCTTGGGTTTTAGTAATAATCCCTTTTTCTTATTATTCCCTTGGGTTTATAATATCAAACATGGTCAACCATGGTCCAATGTCACATTATGACAAAGGTTATCCCAATATAAAAATCAACCATGCTCAACCATGGTCCAACGTCCCGTTTTGACAAATATTGTCTCGATATTGAAATAATTCATGGTCAAGCATGCTCAACCATGGTCCAACGTGACATTCTAACAAGGATTGTCTCAATATGAAATCATCCACAGTCAACCATTTTTATTTTATGGTTTATAATATTTAGCTTAGGGTTTATATTCATTGGGTTTATAATATAAATTCTTTAGTTCTAATGTTATTCCATTAGGTTCATAATCCATTGGGGTCTTAATATTAATCCATTAGGTTTATAATATAAATCCTTTAGGTTTATTAATCTAAGGGTTGATATTCCTAGGGTTTAATATTATTCCTTTCAGATTATAATCCCTTGGTTTTATTATGCACTTGGGTTTATAATATCAATCATGATAAACAATGGGTGACCATGGTCAATCATGGTCAATCATGGTTAACAATGGTCAACCATGATTTATAAAATCAATCATGGTCGGTCATAGTCAACCATTGGCCAACACCACATTGTGTAAAATTTTGTCTCAATATGAAGATCCACCATGGTCAACCATGGTCCAACATCACATTGTGACAAATATTTTCTCGATATGAAAATAAATCATGGTCAACCATGATCCAATGTTGCATTGTGATAAGACTATCTCAATATTAAAATCAACCATGGTTAGCCATGTTTATTTTAGGGTTTATAATCCATTAAGTTTATAACAATAATCCTAGGAATATGAACCCTTATATTAGTAAATCCATGGGATCGATATTATAAACCCAAGGGAATAATATTATTCTCTCATTTGTATAATAATATACTATTGTTTATAATCTTAGAGTTTTTAGGATTAGTACTAAAAACCCAAGGGAATATAAACCCATGGGAATAATATTAAACCCTAGGAATATGAACTCTTAGATTAATAAACTTATGGAATTGATATTATAAACTCAAGGGAATAATACCACAGATATTAATTCTTGAGTTTGTAATATTAATAATCTATTGGGTTTCTAATATTAATCCCAAAGGATTTTAATATTAATGTGTTGGGTCTATTTATGTCTTAGGTTTGTAATATTAATAATTCTTTGGGTTTTTAATATTATTTCCTTTGGTTTATTATTATTCCTTGGAATTTCAATATTTGTTCCTTGGGTTTATTGATCTCTCGAGTTTATAGTATTAATCTCATTGGTTTCTTAATTTGTTGGGTTGATAATATTAACCCCATTGATTTCTTAATTCCTTGGGTTTATAATATTAATAATCTTTTGGATTTATAATTCTTTAACTTATACAATCTTAGAGGTTTTGATATTAATCTTATATTTTATACATTAATATATTAATATAGCATATTAAATTTATAATATATAATATATTAAGTTGATGAAAATTAACAACATATATCAACTATATTTATTAATGTGTTTGTCTTAATAAAATTTATTGTTATAAAATTCTTATTAATTTAAACGATAAAAAAAAAAATTTATAAAAAAACTAAATTTATTTCATTTATATTAAAAATAAAATTAACAAAGATGGGATTATTTACTCAATGTCTCCTCATGGAGACTAAGATGATAAAACTTTTTGCTTTTTCAGAATAAACTCACATAAAATTTTGAATTCTATATAAAGACAAGGAGTGTTGCAGAGCAACTAGTCCCTGCCGTGATGGGAGAGAAAAGTAAAATAAACAACGTGGTAGTCATGAAAGCCATTGGAAATTTGAACTTCACATTGTCTCGAACGTCATAATATCCTCCTGTTAAATCCACCTGCATTGCAATGAAATATGAGAAAACACCAATACAATACAATCAAAACTAGGATCCACATGAGAAACGTATGTGTGCAAGTGAAGAGATGCAGAATTAATGTACATTTTTTGCAGCTCCATAAGAAAGGGTGGAATCCCCCTTCCATGTCATGCACTGGTTGGGCGGAAATTTTCCAGATCTCTGACCCTCGAAGAAGAGAATAGATTTCGTGAGATCATCTCTATAGTTATGAGACAAAGAGGTGCCAAGTTGACCATAATTTTTAATATTATTAATGTCAACAGCTTTTACAGGGTTGGCCATGGCCATGCATAGTAAGCCTAAAACAGATGCTAGCAAAGATGCTTCCCTCCACACCTACGTTTCTCATATAACTAAAACACAATCTCAAATTGATCAACTACTACGAAAATTTCTTGAGCTGACTGTTAGCGAAATCAAAGGAGCTCAACAACTCTCTAGCCACCTCTCCCAAACACCAACTACTGTGCAGATTGCTTGAGAACCTTGTTAGAGAAATGAGGGGAGCTAAAGAACTCTTTAGCCACCTCAGTGTTCGCCATGTGCTAGACCATCAAAAAATTTTTGACCATGAAAACAAACTAGAGAGTCCAGCTTATGTTGAGGAGACAGTACAACCAATTTCCAACAGTACCAGATAAGCACACTTGGAGGAGCTATATGTCCAACTTGCATCTATACATACCTGGTGGTAAACATGTAAGTTTCTATTGTCTCATAATATATGTTAAAATGGCCCATTATGAATTGTCATATGGATGCTATGGAAACAATATTAAGGTCACTATTTTGGCCTAGTTTTACAAAATTATCACTACATATGATTATTTTTTAAATGTAATTAAAGAGAAAATCAATGAAATTGAAGCAGCCATAATAATTCGAGTCGGTTAGCCACTCGTACAAAGAGTTGTGATCCCTGAATAAAACCCTGGTTTGCACTAATTTTTCCCTTAAAATAGAGGATATGTTGGTCAAAAAGGCCAACAGGGTCCAACTGGCACAAAAGATAATAGAAAAATTAAAGGTCACTGGCATATGTAGATGAGAATACCAACTCTGAATACAAGAGAAGGTTTTCTAATAAATAGTCTAAGAAAAAGTATAAAGTATTAAATATATTAATAAAAATATTAGTATGTTTGAAGAGGTATAATTAAAAAACATATTCATCTACCTACATGCATTACGCGTGGGGTTGAGTAATGAAGGTACTATGGTGTAGTATTTAGATAGTCCTAGGAGGTATCCAGGAGACTCTATCGCAGTCCATAGTCATATTGCTAAGCAAGAGTGTTGATAAAGATACCAACAAGTCCCAGTCCCAATATATCAGCCGCTACCAAGAATTTCTAGCTATGGAATAGCTTAGATTCTAGTATATCTACTAGCTACATCTATAAAAGAAAATCCATTGAAGAATTTCATTAATGTATGTAGGTTTGAATATGTTTTTATAAATTACTGAAGTTACTTACGGTTCAGAATTGTGAAAATGTAGATCTCACCTGAAAGCTTTTTGAACTTAGGTATTTTTCGTTACAATTCAATCCACTTGAATTAATTCCTCATATGTCCAATGTTAATATTCTAACATTTTTTCTTTGTTTTCTTGAGGTTTTCTAATGCGTAGATTCATACCTGCTGCATAGAAAATTCTTTGCAAGATAGCTTCGTTTCATGGCTTCCAATGTGCAATGCCTATAACTTTCCAACGCTAAAACAAGGAATTTGAATTTAAATAAAGTTCCTAAAAAGTAGATAATACAATAAATTTAGCTATTTCTAAATTTTTAGGGGATAATTTGTAGATCTTGCAAACCAAATCAGGTCTTGAAAGGCGGTAGAGGGAAATATGTGCTAGCGTTGGGTATAGTTATGAAGGTATGGATATTCTTTTTTTCCATCTTCGTTGAACCATTTTTATTCCTGAAGGAATGGAAATATTAGACCTGTAAATAATTAATATTCAATAGCATCGCAACTGTAACATAATTATTTGTGAGAAGAAAGTGAGAAAGCTTACCAAGATATTTTGTCTTTCTCTTTATGCTATATACTAGATATAGATCTTTGTGCCATATATACTGGAATAGATATGGAACCCGAAGGAATTTCTACCCTAACCTTCTGCACTTCCCTATCTGGTGGACAACGCAGAGAATTGTGCAGCAATCGAAATCAATCCAAACATGTTTGATAATAAACAGGTTATCAAATAGGTCGGCTAAAGACCTCTGCATTGGCTTAACTAGCCCCTTGCATCCTCCTTCACTCGGCACATGAAACCTCATACTCACCACATGTTTACTCATAGAATGAGATACATATCTATATATCTCTATCTCACAAGCTATATATTTAAACATTAAATGTTTGAAAATAAATGCCAACATTAATTTTGTAGTTTTAAAATGTGAAGCAAATTTATAAATATATCATATGGTTTTTGCTCCTCTGCCTCAGGTGTTGAAAGGTTAATTTCAACTACCACTGTAATGTAGCCGCCTTCCAAATTTGTTTGAAGGGCTCTGTCACAGAGCCGCTTGCTAAAATCAGTGAACAATCAAGTTCATTTTATGAAAACAGGGTACACAGTCTTTCAGTTCAAAAATAGAGCTTTGTGTTTGAAAACAAAGTTTCATATTAAAAGGATGGAGCATACCCTTTTTTATTTATGTTTGAACGCAGGATTTTCGTGGTCCCAAACCACGCCAAGTCACAGGAAGGCACGCGGCAGCACATCATTTGTTCGGGCTTTTATTTGGCCCATTTGCACTGTTAAGTTTCGGACCAGAAGAATCATTGAGGTGGAATTGATATTGGTTTCGGGTTACACTTTGGGCCCGTACCCAAAACCATTATGCGGACCCGATATGATATTAGGGATGCAACTTAATAAACCATCGTGCATCCATTTGCTGATGTCAGGAGTCCAGAATTGTAATGTGAAGTTTTCCATTGTATTTTGGTTCGTTCTTTTTTTTTGAAGTCCAGCGGAAGGAAATTTGTGAAGGCGAAAGACTTAGTTTCATAGTTTGATTTATGTTTAATGTTTTGTTATGTCCTTTGTTATCGCACAAAGTAAAGGTTTTAAATACCCTTGGTATTATATGTTTTAACATATTTTCATGTGCGCAAATGTTAGGTGGGCCCGAGAGGCTCTTAACATTGGTTTAGTTTTAGTTTTTATTTTTTAGGTTTTTATGATTGCTTTAATATATGCTGCGCCATATAACGAAAAAGCCAGAAAGGATATGTAATTTTTAATATACACAGAAGTGTATTTTATTATGTAATAGACAGTGTGTTGTTTTTTGATACACAATAGTGTTTTGAGAAACAGAGTGTGAGTGTGCTCGAAGACAGAATTTTCAATTGCACAGACAGAGTGCATTTTAACACAGACAGAGTGTTTTGAGTGTGAGACAGAGTGAAGTGTTTTGGCACTGCTTTTTGTAGCAGTCCATATTTTGTAAATCCCTCTGTGAGAGGAAGAAGTTGGTTTTGTAACAGTTTGTTTTTAAGTTAATGAAATAGAAGTTTTCAAGTGTGCAATCTCTGTCCCTGTGAATAAAATTAATTATTTTTAATTTCTCTGTGTTTAGAGGAGAGCATTATTCTCTCTGTTTTGTTCTAGAATTCTCAGAAATTCCAACATGGTATCGGAGCTAATCCAGGCTCTTTGAAGGTGTCAAAGAAGCTGAAGGAAGGATTTTTTGCTACAGCAGCTTCTCCAGCAGAGTGAAGGCTCAGTAAAAAAGAATCCAAGGTATTCTCAAGAATTTTCTTTTTTTGTTACTGTTTGAAGACAGTCCGTTTATTTTAAAAACACAGTCAAGTGTTTGAAGCATAGTTAGAGTGCAAGGATGGCTGGAGCCAACACTAGCATGAGTATGGGCAACGCTCAGCTCCCACAATTTAATGGGAAAAACTATGATTATTGGGCAATAACCATGAGAGCCCTCTTTCCCTCTAAAGACTTATGGGAACTTGTTGAGGATGGTTTTGAAGAGCCAATAGATGAACATGAGTTTAATTCCTTAAAACAGGCAGAGAAGGAGTTGTTGAAGAGAAATAAGCAGAAGGACTCTGAAGTCCTCTTCTATTTGTATCAAGAAGTACATGAGAGTGTGTTTCCAAGGATAGCGACAAATAAGAGATCCAAAGAAGCATGGGAAAATCTCAAGACAACCTATCAAGGCATGGAGAAAGTGAAGACAACAAAACTACAACTGCTGAGGAGATATTTTGAGACTCTTTGCATGAAGGAGTCTGATAATATAGACTCATTCTTCACACATGTGATTGGAATGGTCACACAGATAAGGTCTCATGGAGAGACACTTGAAGAAAAGAGGATTGTGGAGAAAATTTTGAGGAGCTTACCCTCAAGGTTTGATGTGATTTTCACCACCATAGAAGAGACAAAGGATCTCTCAAACTTTTCAGTTGATGAGCTTCATGCATCACTGATGACACATGAACAGAGATTGGGTAGAAATGAAAACTCATCTTTGGAGCATGCCTTCAAGACCCAGATGTCCTTTGGAAGAAGAAGAGGTCAAGGTAGAGGAAACAAGAGAGGAAGAGCCAGAAGCCAAAATAGAGGTGGAAGAAACAGTCCAGCAAACGCTCAAGGAAGGGGCAGCAATCCAAATCAGAACTAAGGCCAAAGCAGCAGCCAACAAAGTGAACAATAACATTCTCATGGAGAAAGGTATGATAAATCCAATGTCCAATGTCATTATTGTAAAAAATATGGGCATTATGCAAATGAATGTAGGAATAAGCAACTTGATATGGGTAATAGACCCAGTGCAAATTTCACTAGAGAAAATATTAGCCAAGATGAAAAAAATTTAGCTTGTAATATGGCTAAGGAAAAGAGTGAATATTTATGGTTTCTAGACTTAGGTTGCAGTAACCATATGACAGGAAACATAGACATGTTTTCTATGTTATATGAGAATGTGAAGTCACAAGTCACATTAGGGATAGATAGTAAAGTTTCTGTTATGGGAAAAGGAGATGTAAATGTCTTAACAAGGAAAGGAGAAAAGAAATCCATAACAGATGTTTATTATGTTCCTAGAATGAAATGTGACCTCTTAAGTATTGGAAATATTGTTCAAAAGGGGTATAATGTTTTCTTTGAGGATGATGTATGCACCATCATGGATAAACCACCAAGAAAACAATGTATTGCTGAAGTGAAGATGACAAGGATCGGGATGTTCGCTCTCAGGATGAGGGCATATTTGAAAAATGGAGAAGAAATAGCAACAGTGACACAAGAGGCTTTCGAAAGAGAAACAAAAGATGAGAACTGGTTATCGCACTTGAGATTTGGACATCTCAACTTTGGAGGTGTTAACTTGTTGAACATAAAAGGAATGGTAAGAGGATTACCATTAACTGAGAATCCAGACAGCCTTTGTGAAGGTTGTATCTTGGGTAAACAACACAGAGAAATTTTTCCATCCAAGAAAAGCATAAGGGCAAAGACACCCTTAGAAATTGTCCACTCAGACTTATGTGGACCAATGCAAACACCCTTACTTGCAAGCAACCACTATATGTTAACTTTTATGGATGATTTTACAAGAAAAACTTGGGTTTATTTTTTGAAAAATAAAAATGAAGTGTTTGAAAGATTTTGAAATTTCAAAGCACTTGTGGAGAACCAAAGTGGGGTGCATATCAAAGTCCTAAGAACTGATAGAGGAGGTGAATATATCTCTAAATAATTTCTGCATTTTTGCAGAGAAAATGGAATTCATAAGCAATTTACAGTGAGGTACACTCCGCAACAAAATGGATTTGTTGAAAGGAAGAATAGGAAAATCATGGATATGGTAAGGAGTATGCTAAAGGCAAAGCATTTGCCGAATAATTATTGGGCTGAAGCTCTACATTGTGCAGGGTACATTTTAAATAGATTCCCAATAGAAGCAATCATGAACAAAGTTCCGGAAGAGGCATGGAGTGGCATAAAGCAAGGAGTCACCCACATGAATTTTTTTGGTTGTGTGGCTTATGCACACATTCCAGATCAGCTAAAGAAGAAGTTGGACAGAAAGGGCGAGAAATGTATTTTTATTGGATACAGTGAGGAATCCAAAGCTTATAGGTAGTATAACCCATCCACCAAAAAGTTTATTGTGAGCAGAGATGTTCAGTTCATTGAAGAGGAAGCTTGGGATGGAAGCATAGAGAAAACAGTGAATGTTAAAAAATGTTTGTCTCATGATGAAAGTGATGAAGAGATGGTTGGAATACATCCCTCAATAGTAGCACCAACACAAGGGCAGTAAGGAACACCCTTGAGGAGAAATGAAAGTGCTTCTCCAAGCACAACACAAGGAGGAGATTCGAGTGCTAAATCAGGCACTTGTACACCAAATGAAAGAGGAACAAAGTTTAGAAATTTAAATGAGATTTATGAGCAAGAGGCAGAAAATGAAGGTATGAACTCTTTATTTTCTTTGTATTGTCATGTTGATAACCCTATTCATTTTGAGGAAGTTATTAAAGATAGGAAATGGATAGAAGCTATGGATGAAGAGATTAATGCGATAAAAAGAAACAAGACATGGGATTTAGTTGAACTCCCAAAAGGTAAAGATGTTATTGGAGTTAAATGGGTCTTCAAGACCAAGAGTAATGTTGAAGGCAAAATCGAAAGACACCAGGCCAGACTTGTTGTCAAAGGGTATAAGAAATAGCATGGGAGATACTATGAGGAAACTTTCGCACCGGTTGCTAGAATGGAAACCGTGAGAGCAGTGTTCTCCATAGCAGCACAAAACAAGTGGAAAGTTTACCAAATGGATGTGAAGTCAGCATTCCTAAATGGAGTGTTAATCGAAGAGGTTTACATTAAACAACCTCTAGGCTATGAAATGAAAGGCCAAGAGCACAAAGTGTGTAGATTGAAGAAATCTCTTTATGGGTTGAAACAAGCACCAAGAGCATGGTACAATAGGATAGATTCCTATCTACTGGAAAATGGTTTCGAAAAATGTGAAGGAGAACCAACCTTATACATCAAAGAGAAATATGGTAAGATGTTTATTGTGGTTTTATATGTTGATGATGTGATATTTACAGGTAATGATGATTACCTTATTGAAATTTTTAAAAAGGTCATGAAAGAAGAATTTGAAATGACTGATATGGGTTTGCTGAAATAATTCTTAGGAACAGAAGTAGAGAAAAATGAAAATGGAATTTATATTTCGCAAGAAAAGTATGTTAATGAGGTTTTGGAAAGATTTAACATGCAGGATTGCAAGGCAGCAATAACACCCACAGTAATGGGATTAAAATTCAGTAAAGAGGATAGCAGTAAGGATTTTGATCCTATTTTGTATAAGAGCATAGTTGACAGCCTCATGTATTTGACTACAACTAGGCCGGATATTATGCACGCTGTTAGTTTGACTTCCAGATTCATGGAGAGGCCAAAAGAAGCACATTGGTAGGTAGCAAAGAGAATTCTAAGGTATATTAAAGCTACTAAAAGGTTTGGTATTTTATATACTGCTTCAGAAAATTCAGAGTTAATTGGATACACTGATAGTGATTGAGCTGGAAGTGTAGATGACTAGAAAATTACTTCTGGTTATGTTTTTCACATGGGTTCAAGAGCCATTTCACTGGCTTCTAAAAAACAGCCTATTGTAGCATTATCTACAGTAGAGGCAGAATATGTGGCAGCTACAACAACAGTGTGTCAAGAAGTTTGGATGAGGATAATGTTGAGGATTTTATGCCAAGAGCAAGCAAAAGGTACAGTAATTTTTTGTGACAATAGCTCAGCTATTGCATTATCAAAAAATTATGTGTTTCATAAGAGGACAAAGCACATAGATGCTAAGTTTCACTACATCAGGGAGCTAGTGAACAATGGAGAAATAATTTGAAAACATTGCAGAACTCAGGAGTAGTTTGCAGACATTCTGACCAAGCCATTGGGGCAGAAGAATTTTGAATTTTTAAGGAAATGTCTAGGTATGACTGATAACCCAACATTTGAACTTAAAGGGGAGTGTTGAAAGGTTAATTTCAACTGCACCTGTACTGTAGCCGCTTTCCAAATTTGTTTGAAGCGCTCTGTCACAGAGCCACTTGCTAAAATCAGTGAACAGTCAAGTTTGTTTTATGAAAACAGGGTACACAGTCTTTCAGTTCAAAAACAGAGCTTTGTGTTTGAAAACAGAGTTTCATATTAAAAAGACAGAGAATACATTTTTTTATTTATGTTTGAACGCGGGAGTTTGGTGGTCCCACACCACACCAAGTCACAGCAGGACACGTGGCATCATGTCATTTTTTCGGGTTTTTATTTGGCCCATTTGCATTGTTAAGTTTCGAACCCGAAGACTCATTAAGGCAGAATTGATATTGGCTTCGGGTTACACTTTGGGCCCGTACCCAAAACCATTATGTGGACCTGATATGATACTATGGACGCTATTTAATAAACCATTGGTCATCCATTTGCTGACGTCAGGAGTCCAAAATTGTAACACGAAGTTTTCCATTATATTTTTGTTCATTTATTTTTTTGAAGCCCGGTGGAAGGAAATTTGCGAAGGTGGAAGACTTAGTTTCATAGTTTGATTTATGTTTAATGTTTTGTTATGTCCTTTGTTATCGCTCAAAGTAAAGGTTTTAAATACTTTTAGTATTACATGTTTTAACATATTTGCATGTGCGCAAATGTTAGGTGGGCCCAAGAGGCTCTTAACATTGGTTTAGTTTTAGTTTTTATTTTACAGTTGTTTTATGATTGTTTTAATATATGCTGCGTCATATAACGAAAAAGCCCGAAAGAATATGTAATTTTTAATATACACAACAGTGTATTTTATTTTGTAATAGACAGTGTATTGTTTTTTGATACACAACAGTGTTTTGAGAAACAGAGTGTGAGTGTGCCTGAAGGCAGATTTTTTCATTGCACAGACAAAGTGCATTTTAACACAGACAGATTATTTTGAGTGTGAGACAGAGTGAAGTGTTTTGGCACTGCATTTTGTAGCAGTCCATATTTTGTAAATCCCTCTATGAGAGGAAGAATTTGGTTTTGTAACAGTTTGTTTTTAAGTTAATGGAATAGAAGTTTTCAAGTGTGCAATCTATGTCCCTGTGAAGGAAATTAATTATTTTTAATTTCTCTGTGTTTAGAGGACAACATTATTCTCTCTGTTTTCTTCCGGAATTCTCATAAATTCCAACATCGGGAAGAGGCCAAAACCACCAATTTAAGTTAAGCTAAGCTCAGTGGACTGCAAAGGCTAAAAAATTGAGTAAACTAAAATAGATTAATACTAAAGACACTCTACTAATTACTATATCGATTACTATAGTCCCATAACATGACGACATGGACTAAAAAGATAACGATAAATCTACATGTGTTACGAACATATTTATGCTATAATAAATATAATAGTAAACCAAAAAATGGCTTTTTATGCTTGAAGGCTTTAGAGCCAATCTGTGCCACTTCGAATTTAGGGGTTTCAGCCTACAAAGTCATCAATTGAAAGCTTGATAGGGGTGGTGTTGAGATTTTATTGATGTTGCAGGAGCTTGTCAATAACTATGTTGCTTCTTCACTATCTACGAAAAAAGAGAGAGGAGGATCTTACCCAATTCTAGTCACGTGTGAAGTTATAATTGGTCCTCTTCCTGTTTTTTTTTTAAAGTTCATAGCACCAAGATACCTAGTTTTCCAATATATTTTTAAAATTTCGAAATTTGTGTGTGAATAATGTTGAATTTATGTTGATAATAAATTGGGCAAGCATCTATAGGTCTGATTGTAAGAGAAATTAAATCATTCACTTTGTATGATGACCAGATGACAAAAAATTCCTAAAATCTATATTAACATAAAAATATCTATCTAACTAAAACCCAAATCATCAAAAATAAGCTTGAATATCCTTCACCTAAAGTATAATGCACTCTTTCTTTTTAAACCTAATATTCTAAATTCATTAACCTTCCATGACATGTGGGTGATGAAAAGAGCAAACATGTCCAGTGCAACAGACTCAACTCAAGTCCAGCTAGGTGGAGGTGGGCCCCAAAAGCTGAAGTGTGGTGCCATGGATAGATACAGGGACTTGAAAGGGGAGGTCCAAGTGCAGAATGGTAACAAAGGGGAAAAAAGGCTGGCAGGATGGAGAATAAGAAAACCAACTCATAAATTCAACCACCCATTTTCTTTGAAATGAAATCAATATGCTTTAAATCCAACATTCATCAATAATAATTATTGCCTTAACATTAAATATCAATAATTGTTTCCTTTACTTAACGTGCATGATGCCAAATATAGCACACCATCAAAGTTGGGTGTTCTCATGCAAATTCAAGCATACTCATTAATTCGGCATAATGCATCTTTAAACCAAATGAAAGATGAGTAATGGCATATAGCTGGAGATAAAGAGCCAACAATTATATATATATATATATATATATATATATATATATATATATATATATATATATATATATATATATATATATAATGTAAAGTGAGAAAATCTATCATAATTTAATTCTGTAACCAATAGTTCTATAATTGTGACATATATTTATTGATTAATTTTATATACACTTCAAACTTAACTAAACTCATTTTCTAATGTAAAAATAATTATCACTTAGAACAATATGCATTCATTCTATTTCCAAATTAAAAATGTGTATAAACATCAAAATCATCTCTCCAATTTTTTAAAATATTGCTTATTAAAAATTATAACTTTTTAAATGTTAATTCTATACAATAGAGTATATGTTTATAAATATATATAATTATTTAAATTATTAAAATTAATAAAATTTACTATAAATGCATTAAAAAACATGTGTAAATCATGCAAAAATCAAATCAGTATAACAAAATAAGTTATTTTTTATCATCATGTACAACAAAAATTAAATAGAAAATATTATTCAATCAGCATTTCAATTTCAAATAATAGTTGAAAAGAAATAAATAATTGTTGAGAAAACTTTATATTGAAAATTATATAAAGTAATCAAAGTTATCTACTTTTCTAGATATTATGAAATATGAGTTAATAATTTTTAAACAATATTCAAAAAAAATTATTTGTTTTAAAGATTGTTTTATGTTATATATAATTAGTTAATTAATATTCATTAATTAATTTTAGATATCCTTTAATATTAACCAAATTTAGTTCGCATCCACGGAAGCCAGAGATACAATCATCAGTGCAGGGCCTTGGTTTTGGGGAACAACGGGTCTTTTTATGACCCCATGGTTTCCAGATTTTGACCCAAACAAAATGACTGTCTCCAGAATGTCGGTTTGGGTCCGCCTATATAACCTTCCTCTTCACTTTTGGAGTGAACGAGTTTTGGAAGGAATTGGGAACAGCATAGGGAAATATATCAAAACAGATCTGGAGAGGATTGAGGAGAGGATCTACACCTTTGCACGCATTTGTGTGGAAGTCGATCTAAGTAAAGGACTGCCGGAAAGTATAAGGCTGGTTTATAAGCAACAAAACTGGCTGCAAGGACTAGACTATGAAAATACTGCTTTCAGATGCAGAATCTGTAGGCAGACAGGACACCTGCAAAATACATGTCCAGAAGCCAAGAAAGGAAACAACAAAAAGAAGCAGAAAGGGAAGCAGAGAAAAGGGTGGCAATACCCCCCTCCAGACTCAGAGGATGACGAATCAGAAGTAGAGGAGGAAGCCACTCCCACAGAGAATAATGAGCCTGCCCAAGGAAGAGAGACCCAAAAGGAAATCATATCAGCTAACAAGGTTTCACAACCCCATTCAAATCAGGCAGAGAAGACAAGCGAGGATCTGAGTATGGGAGGGATCAAACGGCATCACCCCTCAGATACATCAGACTCAGACAAGGATACAGGTTCACAGAAAGCAGAAACACAGTTAGTCCTAGCTACGATTGAGCCCACCCAAGGAGAGTGGCGCAAGGTCGAAAAGAAGAAGGGGAGAAAAACATGAGGTGTGAGTTTCTACTCACTCCCGGGAACCAGTTTTTCTGTCCCTTCCCTCTTTTTTCTTTTTCTCATTCTTTCTGAATGCACGGTAGCCTCGCTACGTCGCATTGTGTGCCAAAGTACACGAGCCCAATGGGCAACTTCTGAAAATGCTTCAATGCATATGCTATGTGTAATTTTTCATTTTTATAAATAAAAGGTTACCGATTTTTTCTGTGGAAAAAAAAAATATTAACCAAATTTAATTTTTAATATAAAAATAATAATAAGATACATTTTCCAATTTGGAAAAAAATTTGTACGCATACCAATCAACTATTCAATTAAAAAAATAAATATTATAAAGAATATTCTTTAAATCTTAATTCTATATAATAAAATCTATATTTATAAATATACCAAATCAATTAAAAATATATATATTATAAAAAATATTCTTTAAATCTTAATTCTATATAATAAAATCTATATTTATAAATATACCAGATTATTTAAATTATTTAAATTAATAAACTTTACAAAAAAATGCACACTTCCATCTTTTTCCTTACCCACACCTAAGCTCTTGAACTCATTTATGTAATCCGTTGTAATTATTTAGTGTAATTAAATTTCTATTGTAAAAACACAATGGAATGTCTATGAAATTTGGATTTAGTATATGTTTATACAATTTTATGTGAGTTACCTACTTAAAATATATTTATGTGTGTGTTTTGTGACCGTGTTTAAAGAGTTTATTAATGGCTAGCGTTGTGGTGTAATATAAAATTATAATTTAATATAAGTGATTTAAAAGTTAAATACACATATTGTTTATAATTTTTTTTGTTTCAATCATGCATAAATAAGTAACTTATAAGTTATGTTATCAATTTTTTTTCCCTATAAATTATGTTTTTTAATTATAAAATTAATATTTAAAATCAAAATTTTCTCTTAGAATAAAAGAAAAATTCATTTCTTTCGATGGGGTGATCAATTGATGTATAAGTGTTTCTTGTGTGGGCATTAGGCCATGCTTCGACTCCATGCGCTCATGTAAGTTCATACCATGTGTGATCAAGGTAATTACTACGCCGACACAAGGGAAGATTCAACCATATCTGCGGTTAAATGTGTATAAAGGCTCGAGAAGCAGTCCATTGTGGAACTTCCGGTGATGAATTGTGGTAAGCAAGGTGTGAGGGTCTGCAACCATGTTGGCCCACCGAGGTTTTGGGCTTGGATGAGAGGTGTTGTGGAGGTTTGAGGTTCTCAGGTGAAGTTGCGAGTAGATCAATTTCTCTGTCCCTTGGATTCGGACACGTGAACAGGCATGAATTTTGTTTGGCTCAATGTCTCAGCCCGACACTGGCTTGGGCTCAGTAAAATCCTCTCCCTAGATGTGCACATATTTGAGAGGGGTAAGCATTGTGGTTTCTGGAGTTTTTTTTCTTGGATGCATGACTAGAACTTTGCTTACCTGATGCTGGGAAGATGCGAGGCTCAAGGTTCTCTGTGGTTTTTCCTAGGTGCCATAAGGCGTGAGTACGACTTTGGGGCGACTAGGGAGAATTTCAGGTGTTTCTCCTTGTTGAGTTTTGTTTGGTTCGTCTGTGGTGGAGTGAGTTTAGAGTGCTGGTTTTGGTATTTTCTGCTCGTCCATCCGGTTTGGTTAGCGAATTATTGGTCTCACTCCAGTAGTCGAGCGACATGTGAGCCAGTGAAGTTCGCTCCCCTGGGGTGGGCTAGTATATCTAGAAATTGTGTTGGTTTTTACTGGTGTTCTATTTTTGTCCCTTCAGGGCTTGTCTTTGTTATTTGGTTGATTTGTTTGGTTCGGTGCCGTTCTCCATGCCCCGTTAGCGAGGTCGCCCTTGCTGCATGGGTGGGCAACAAGATCAGGGAAGGCATCCCGAACCAAGCCTTAGCACGTCTTCAGCTAACTCGCGTAGCCAAAAATATGACAATACAAAGACCCTTTTTCCAGTTCGTTCGCGTGGTCATGTGGTTGCAGAGATCACCATGGAATAGCTTGCATCCTCGTCGTATTCAAATCAATATGGATATCTTTAGGGACCACACGTATGAATATAGAAATTAGATTGTGGATTACTTCAATCAAATCCACCATAGCCATAATGAAATTTTGGAGCATCTAGATAGCCTCTCGTACCATCACTGTCACATGAATGACCACCTTCATAGCTTGGAGGCAACGATGGAGCATATAGACTTCCACATGCATGATCAAGTCATCTTCTTTGTTTCTCCTCCTATACTTCCCCCACATCCCCCTCTTGATATGATTTCTTTTTTGTTTTTTCCACCTCTGCTAAGGCTAGGAAGCCTTCCAGAAATAATGTATGTAAGAAGTTTTTTGTTTTATTTTCCAGGTCCTCGCTCAAAATGTTTGGTCGGAATGAGAGACTAGGAGTTGTTGAAAATTTAATGAAAAAATGTTTGAACCACAAAAAAAAAAAAAAAAAAAAAAAAAAAAAAAAAATTAAATTTATGTCTTTAAGTAGGTTAATGAAAAAAAGATACCATGAGCAAAAACATTGATTGTCAAAACTAGCTGAAAAACCATGGCTTGTCAAAAATTTGAACACTTCAAGAAAAATACCATGGAAGAAATCATAGATTGTCAAAACCATGGGTTGTGAAAACTTTGAGTTTTATAGTATAGTTTATTTATCTTTATGATTATATAGTTAAAATTATAATAAAACAATAATTATTAAATATTCTACATTAAATTAAATACTATGGAAAAAATCATGAATTAAAAAAATATGAAAAGCAATAAGTTGTCAAAACCCTAGTCTTATAATTTAATTAATTTAATTATTTATTTATTTTATTTTATTATTTTTATTTTATTTAATTTTTTATTTGAGTGAATAAACAAAATTAATTAATAATTAGTTTTTTTTTTTTTTAATTTGTAAAGTCAGAATGTTTGCCTAACAAAACATGTCATCACAATATCTCTTACATACTAGAATAAAAAGTCTTTTTCTAAGGAAATCACTTACACTTTTAAGTGGTTTGAATAGGTGTAGTCTACAGCTATCTAAGGTATCAAAATCATTTAGATTGCTCCCTTCCGAGTCATACCAAAGTGTCACTAGAAAAAATTACTAACAAGTCTGTTTGAATAAATGTGTTCTACAACCATCTAAACTATCAAAATCATTTAGATCACAGCCTACCAAGTCATACCATAGTGTCAGTAAGGGCAATTACTGACAAGTCTAACTTTATATTTGATTAATTGTAATTTATAGGCGTCTAAGCCAGCAAAAGCATCCAAGATGGCAACCAATCTGTATCACACCAGCCCAAACCATAGCTGGTCCCATAATCTCAAAATAATGTCACAATGTACTCTAATTCTCCTAAAACTATAAACCATTTGAATTTATCTTTAAAAAAAAAATAACAATTCAAGATATTTTTTAACAAAATAATTTTGTTTTTAATGTCTTTAATATCCATGCATTCAAGATATTTTTTAGCAAAATAATTTTGTTGTTAATGTCTTTAATATCCATGCATTCTCTGTCATTTTATTGACGGCCTATGAAACATATAATTGTATTTATACAAGATTTAAAGCTCACAATCATACATGATCCACGGATTCTCTGGGTACTTAAGGAACATATCAAACATATCCTCCAGAATTTTATAGTTTTAAAAAGTTCACTTTCAGCTTTGATCTACGGATCCTCTGAGGACTTGCATCTGGTTATTGAAAGATATCATTTAGGAGCGGAGAATATAATAATTGGAAAATCAAAATTTTACTTTAAATCAGAAGGGAATCTGAGAGATCTTTTATATCGTAATGGCAATCACAAACTTAATCTGCGGCACGGGAGATCCGTTTTTAGGTCAGGAAAGATTCGGTCCTGGTTGGAAGCGAGTTGACTGTCAGAGTGTGACGCTGATAAATCATTAAAAGAAGTTGATATACGGTGTCAGTATAAAATATAAGATTGTGAAATCTGTTTAAATTTGAGGTAAAGATTTTAGATGATTTCTAAATTATTAGGTGAAATGAGTTTGTTTTTTTGGTATGCGGTATTTATAAAATGTGATATTGATTTATAATAGCGTAACAAAGTTTATTTTCAAATAAAAATACTTATTTTAATTTGAGATAAAGTTTTCTATTTAAAAATTGTTAACTTTTTTTAATATATATATTAAAATATTAATATTTATATTATAATAATCATAATATATCTTTTTAAATATAATTTGAATTAATTTTTTAAAACTAAATTATAAAATAAAATAAAATAAATATTTTAATATTTATTAAATATTAATACATATCTCACCTCCCTGGTCAAAACCTTAAACCTTAGGTCACATGCTCCTAGTTGCCTCCAACTCACTAATCTATGACTCCAACTCTGGGTCTATACCCTATCTTTGATCCTACAAAGACTCCGTGATAGTATCCTAAACTAGTATAGAGGGTATAGACCCAGAGTTGGAGTCATAGATCACTGAACTTGAGGCAACTAGGAGCATATAAGCTAAGGTTAACTATATTATTTATATAACTAAATGGATTACAAGATATTATTTTTATAAATAAATGGATGAGACATGTAGCTAAATTGATTAGACTATTTGTAAAGTTAAAAATGTATAAAGCCTCCGGAATAAAGAAAAAAGATAAGAAAAAAGAAAAATGTTAAAATATTGATACTATGAAAACTATTCTCAAATGTATAAAGCCCCATGAATAAAAAATAAAATAAAGATAAGAAGAAAGAAAAATGTTAAAATATTGATACTATGAAAAGTATTCTCATATTATTATTTGATTTGGTATTTTTAATGAATGAAACCTACCAATTCATTCATAATTTTATATTTTTTTCAAAGAATAAAACCTACTAGTTCACATGAAGTTCGTTCTTTGCTTGATCAAAGTCCGTCGGTTCACTGCCACATGCAGGTTTCGTGCAAGTGGGCTCGTAATTCGATTAATAACAGGTGTTGAGATTTTATCAGCTAATACAATAACCAGCATCCTAGTCTAGAAGTTAAAACATTGAATCATAAAAACTGGCAAACGACCCGCTATAAACAAACATGGGTAATGGACATGCAGTTTATTGCTAGGTTACAGTAGGCCGAAGGCAAAAAGCAGCGGATAGTAGATAGTGTTTCAAGCAGGGTTCGTTCTCCGTTCAACAACGACGGGAAAACCACCTTCCATGTGCGAAGTCAATCTGTGAACAAGCTTCGGAATTCTGGCTGTGGAACCAACAGGGCGCCGCAACCTGAACATGGAAATTAGGGTTGCGGCAACGTATTTCATCTGGATAAAGGCCATGTCTTTACCCAGACAGAGGCGCATTCCTGCTTGAAAAACAGCAAACTTGAACGGACTCTGCGGAACGAAATCGCCTTTCTCGTTGAGCCATCTGTCAGGCTTGAATTGGAGGCAGTCGGCGCCCCAGACGGTGCTTATCCGACCCATGGCGTAGGGGTGGTAAGTCACCCGGGTGCCCTTTCGCACAAAAGTACCGTCTGGCAAAACGTCGTCGTGTAGGGCGTGCTTGGAGTCGAGGGGCACCGGCGGGTAAAGCCTCATGGATTCGCAGATTGCGGCGTGAAGATAATTCATTCTCTGCAGCTCCTCGTAGGAAAAAACAATCACGGATGATGACTCCATAGTTGTCGGACCTTCTGATCTTGCTGCGATGAGATCGGTTATTTCTTTGTGTATGTGTTGCTCTATTTGTGGATGAGAAGACAGGAGCCAAAAAAACCACGTTAATGCTGCGGAGGTGCTGTCTCTACCCGCCAAGATAAAACTGATGATCATGTCTCGGAGAAATTCGTCTGAACAGCAGCCCTCCTTGACGCCGTCCAGATCGTTGGTGTCGGTGAGTGACATGAATCTTGAAAGGAGATCCTCCTCGCGCTTCTGGCCTTTTGAATAACTATTTTGAATAATCTCAATTCTCCGACTCCTAATGATGTCCATGGCGAACTCGTGGACGACCCCAACAGCCTCCGAAAGCCGTTTTTCTGATCCGATTTTGAACAGTTTTTTCACCTTCCAGACCAACTGGATCGGCGCGGAGGACCTCGCAGCGCTCAGCTTCGCGGCCGTGTCGAAAGCCCGCGCCAGCTCCGACACCGGAAGAGACGCCTCCAGGCACACGGGATCGACCCCGAACGCAACCCGGCAAATAGTATCGAATGAAAATCGCTGCAGAATGTCCTGCAAATCCAACGTGCCACCACTCTCACTGGCACCGTAAAGAATCGGAAGAAGCCTATCTGTGGCCTCTTCAACGACTTTCACAATAAAATTGCGTAGAGACCGGGAATTGAAGTGGTGGCTCGCAGCCTTCCGCTGCAGCCGCCACGCATCGCCGTCGGCGTTGAAAATCCCCTTGCCCAGCAGATCTTGGAGAATGACAGTGAAAGGCTCGCCCTTGGGATAATTGTCGAACCGCGTCTTGAGAATGTGCTCAACATTTGTAGGATTGGCAGTCACCACCGTCTTAATTCCACCCAGACGTTCTACCACAATGGTCTGCGTGGGGGAATTGGCCAGCATCTGGGTGTACCATTCTATGTGCCTCTTGCCATTTTTCCAGAAAGAAAACAGCGAACCCACGACCGGATATCGCTGGGGTCCATACACCTTCATCATTCTCCGACTGCATAAAAATCCTCGCCTGCATACAGAAAGCCCATAAAACAACAGCCCCACAGCAACTGCCAACACTTGGATTTGCACAGAGCGTAAAGGGCAAAATTCCTCCATTTCTGCACTTGTGTTACAAATCCATATGGGAATTTAACACACACAACACATATAAATACACTCCACTCATGAACGTGCCGGGCACGATGCCAAGAAATCGTGTTCAAATTATTCATTACATTAAAGCACGAATTACACGTGCGTTTTGCAGCCAATTATTAGGCACGTTCATATCCAATTCCCTCACCGCCGTCGTTTCCAATTTCGTAAGGTTAATCGGCGCCGTCATTTGCGTTGGGAGGGCACCGTCATATTCAAGGGTAATGGGGCAGTGACGGCACCGTCATATCCAATTTCCTCAAATATGGTGATGATTTCAATGCCTCTCAGTTGGTAAAAGAGTATGGAGATATATTTCGTATGATTTTTTGAAGTTTCAGATGTTGGAATTGAGTGAAAAAATTTGAGGTAAAATTTTGATTTCTGTTATTTAAACTGGTTTTTTGATTGTATATATGGATTCAGCACCCTACAAATTTTTTAGAGCCCTTCGATTGTGCAAGGTTACCCATCAAACTTATGTTTTTAATGAATTTTGGTGAGATTTTAGGGGAATTAGATCAAAAAAATCCGCCCAAAAACCCTTCAAAAAGTGGCACTAAAAAGAATTTTGTTAATGTGATTTTTTGGAGTTTTGGTTTAGATTAAAGAAAAAAAAAATTATTTAAAATAAAATTTTGATTTGTGTTATTTAAAATAAATTTTTGACTGTGTATAGATTTATCACTTTAATAAAAACCTTAAAACACTTCAAGTGTGCAAAGTTTATCTATCAAATTTGGTTTCAGTGAATTCCTACCCAACTTTTAAAAAAATAAATTATACCTTAAAAAAAACCTCAAAAAAATCTCACAAAGAAAACTCCTTCCTGCTTTCACTTCCCCAAACTAGGTCCTTACTCGACGCTGACAATCGTTTAGCACGTGATTATGCTAATGGGCACCGTCAAATCCATTTTGCTTCAAAAATGGTTCTGGAATTTTATAACTAAACCGCCTGTCGAATTTGACGGTTTTGGCAATACGGTTGCTTGTTTTGATTAAGAACTGAATCTGAATTTTTAACATATTGGATGGTCCAATTTGCCGTCAAATTCCTTTCGAGATAGATGATGGTTTTTTATTTGGCCCAGTTGGCAAACCTTCCCTGTTGCCGACATCACTCCCATGAAAATCTCACTTCCTGCCAAACTAGCTCCTTTCTCACCGTAAATAGATTCATCGCCAAATATTAATATGACACGTCGACATCACTCCCATGAAAATCTCACTTCCTCCCAAACTAGCTCCTTTCTCACCGTAAATAGATTCATCGCGGAATCTTAATATGTCACGTGATTCTTTTATGCAAACCAACGGCCAGGGACATTCCTGCACGAGGCTTTGTTCCTGGGATGCATGGGTGATTTTGAAGGCTTTCGCACAATGTGTTTGGCAGACTTTTTCTACGCTATTTTTATGTGCCTTTTTATAACTTTTTTCGACAAAGTTTTTAATAAAGTAGCTTGTATTTTATAACCAATTCCAAAATTAAATTATTAATTTTATATAGTTAACGGTTGTGTACATATTTTCACTTTCATTTTAATAATTTGATGTTACATTTTTTTGTTTTCTTTTCATTAAAAATATGTACACAAATCCTATATATATATAAATAAAGCTATCATTTTTTTTTAAGGTCTTCTCCAAATCTTTATGTAGGAGGCTTTTCTCCT
Organism: Pinus albicaulis; assembly: GCA_034641835.2. Classification (NCBI taxonomy): domain Eukaryota; kingdom Viridiplantae; phylum Streptophyta; class Pinopsida; order Pinales; family Pinaceae; genus Pinus; species Pinus albicaulis. The sequence continues at coordinate 30,301,602 of CM076572.1, read as the reverse complement.
CTTCTAACCCCTTAAGTAGGGGTCTTTACTGCCCTTGCCACCTCACATTGCACCTAACATAACTTATTATGTATGGAGGTAGTAGTGCAAAGAATATAATACATACTAAACATTCTCCCACATGTTTTTTCTCTTTGCATAAAGAGGGTCATAGAAGTACATGATAAACGATCTAGGGAAATAATGCCCATTCCTTTTCTACACCAAGAGAACTTTTGAGAGTGAACAAGTTTTGTGAATGAATATGCAACATTCTTCAAACTATCTAGCTTCACCAATAACACCTTCTTTCCTTCTCTTTGCATAGAGAGGGTCATAGAAGTACATGATAAATGATCTAGGGAATAATGGCCATTGTTTTTGTACACCAAGAGAACTTTTGAGTGTGAACACGTTTTGTGAATGAATATGCAACATTCTTCAAATTGTCCAACTTCACCAATAACACCTTCTTTCCTTCACTTATATCTCTCCCAAAGTGATATTGAACATCAATATGTTGTCTTCTTTTCCCAAGGAAAAATCATAATTTTCACTAATGTTGAAAATTACATGTTCTAGATGCTTTAAGCATATGCATCAAAATTGTGACCGTGGTCACATCAAAAGCTTCTCTAGCATAGGATCTCGGAGCGGGATTCAATAAGTAACCATCAGAGAGTTTGCGGATATATACAAATAAATACAATATAAACAATAGCAGTAGAGGTCCAAGATATTTGACAAAAATCAAAATGCTAGTTGACCCTGGCATGAAGTTCCATGTAAGGCTGGTGGTAGTAGCTGAATTGGTCTCCTGATCCCACTGTTCTTCTATGAGCCATTGCCCCCAAGGCTGGTCCACGGCCTCCTTGGATAACGAGTCGGAAAAGTTATTGTGCTCCCTGTAGATATGATGACAATTAATGGAAGCAAAATGAGTTTTAATTGCCATAATTCCTCCAATATACTTCGCAATGTGTGTATGTGAAAAACTAAAAGATGATTAAACGAATTGATAATAATTTTGGAGTCCCTAAATATTTGTGTATGATGACATCCATGTTCTAACGCAAATTGTAGAAGGTGCCTCAGAGTGAGGAGCTCAGCATACTTATTGGTTCTAGGCCCCAAGCCCATCTCGATTTTGTAAAAATGATTATCATTGAGATACAATATGGCTCCCCCACCACAACTATGCAACTGTGCAAAACCATTGAAATATGCGCAAGGGAGATTTATGTTAATGACTTCGGGAGAGATAGACCTCGGAGGCCGAGGGGGATCATCATCGGGGATGTTTTGGTATATAGAAATTATATTAGAAGAAAAAAGCTACCAATTGGGGGCTTTGTCTTGAAATATAGAATTCTTACGGAGAATCCAAATCCCCCAGCAGATGACAAGAGGAAGATTGTGAGCTTTGTGTGGAGAGACATAATTCCACCAATTTTACCAAGCAGTTGATATGTTCTGGCCTGCTCATCGAGTATTCAATTGGAGAGAGGAGAGGATCAAAGCCCGTAAGGCACAAGATGAGCAGCACTCGAGAAATAGGTGATCGATAGTTTCATAAGTTTCTTTGCACAGGGTACACCAAGAAGGGTTGCGAAAAGTACGCTTGTACAAGCTGTTAGAAGTGGGGGAGATGTTTTGGAGAGCACACCACATGAATAATATAGCATAAGGGGTAGCCTTGAGCTTCCAAAGGCACCTCCACCACCAGCATAATTGTTGTGGGCGTTGATCCGAGAATATAAAAGAGTAGCCATGCTTAGGTGAATAGTGACCATGTACTACATGGGACCAAGTTAATTAATCATCACGAGAGGAGATATGAATGTGAGATTTAGATAATGCAGTACTTTAGGAAAACCAAGCATGGTGCAGGGGAGATGGGATAGCAAGTTGGTCACAAGATTTCCATCCTTAACAAAAAGGTGTGGATAAATATGGGTTTGCAATCTGGGAGATATATGTGATGCTCATATTGGATACATGATGTATAATCTCCTAGTCAAGGTGGTATGCACTACTGCAGCCCGAATAAGGGTGCAATCCAATTCTGGCCAGATTCCTGGATCGAATATGCCAGGATAAACCATTTCAGATGTAGATGTTGGAGGAGAGGACTGCTTTCCATATGGTGGAGATGTGCCTTTTGTTCCAAGATGGGGATCTGATCCAGTCGATGAGGAGCATAGGCTGAATGTATTTCAGGGTGACCACATGGGTCCAAATATTTCGAGAAATCATGATTTTCCAGCCCATCTTGGCTGCGACAGCCTTAGAAAATATATCAAGATGCTTGATGCCCCATCCACCGCATTTTTTGGGCAGAGAAATACTATCTCATTGAATCTAGGCAAAGGTATGACCATCACTATTTCCATTCCATAAAATCCTACAAAAGATTCATTGAATCTTGGATAGAATTCCCTTAGGAAACCATGCCAACAACATCCAATACAAAGGGGTGGCTTCTAGAATAGATTTGGTCAAGATCAGTCAACCTGCTGTGGATAACCATCTGTGGTGCCAAATAAATATGCATTTTTCCAACTTTGCAATGAGCCAAGACAAATTCACAATGCGATAATCTAATGGTTTTAGTATAAAACCAAGATATTTTAGCCCATATTTTAATTCAAGAAGCATATAATGAAATATGTTCAAATCCAAAGCCAATTCATGCGGGGAACAACCAGTGGCGGTCATAATGGATTTATGGTTTTTGCAAGCCATACCTGTAGTTAGGAATAATGATGATAAGATCGTCGAGAAATACAAGGAGTCCCCAATAGATCCATTAAGGAAAATGAGTACATCGTCAACAAAAAGGAGGTGATTAAGTGAGCATCCTTCTGTGATCTTGATGCCCAATAGGCGACCATGTCTTTTCTCCTCAGTGATCAGTCGGCTGAGTGCTTCCATTATGGAGAGGAATAGCAGGGGTGATAACGGGTAGCCCTAATGGATACCCCATTCGGAGTGGAAGAAGGGGCCGACGGATCCATTGATGAGTATGTTAAAGGAGACATTGGTAATGCAACACATAATCGAGTTAATGAACATGATAGGAAATACCATATGAGTCAGGAGCATGAAGATGTAGAGCCAATTGGAGTGGTAAAATTCCTTACGAGATTGATTTTCAGAATGATGCCTTTGATCTTTTTGATGTTGATAGAGTGGTGAGCTTCCTGAGAAGTACCAATAGCCTCATGGTTTTGACGATGGTGAAGAAAATAAAATTTCTCAGGAGAGATGTGATTGGATAAGATGGGCTTGAGCCTGCTGGTGATGATATTGGGAACAATCTTGTAAATGTAATTGCAGAGGGATATGGGCCTGTAATAAGATAAATTATGGGGGGAGTCTAATTTAGGAATGAGTGTTATGATGGTGGAGTTGAAAGAATTCTGCATACGACCATATAATCTGCAATCTTCAACCACTTGTAGAATGTCCTGAACGAGGATATCAGAGAAGGCCAAATATAATTCGATGAGTCATCCATCAAGCCCAAGACACTTATCCTTCTTGAACCATTTCATGGTAGATTGTAGCTCCTGCATTGAGACAGACCTAGTAAGTATCTCATCCTTATATTGGTCCATAAACCATGGAAACACACCAACAACCTTGATGATCTCGACCAAGAGAGCAGTAGGTGGAGCCTTGAAAAGATTACAGAAATGTCCAACGTCCATATTAGCCAATTGGTGAAAAGTCTGAGCTTGGTTACCCTATTCATATTCCAGCTTCCACGAGGTATTAATAGCTCGCCTACCATTTTCAAATTGGTGAAAGAATTTAGTATTATCATCGCCAACTTTTAGCCAAGTGGCTCTACTTCTGAGGTGCCATGTTTCCTCATGATCTTTCATGATTCAGGATCTTTCTGCCTCCAAATGAATAAGGTGTGCTTTCATACCCTCTGATGAGAATCCACCATCCACTAAAGCCCCAAAGGATTCAAGTTCCATTTCAGTATCCTGAATGGCGAGATCATCTCTGGCCTTTTTCTCCTTAGCCTATTTCATTGTTAGTTGCTTGACATTAAAAAACTTATGAGAAAAATATGCCGAGGGGTATAAATAATGGGAAGGTGGGTGAGAAGTCTAGCATTGAGTAACTAGATTGATATTGTCAACCTTCATTAACTAGGTTGCATTGAATTTGCAGGGGCTCTTGGGCTTACAGGCCTCCTCAACAAGCTCCAGATAGATAGGATAATGATCCGATATTCCCCCTTGCCTCGGCTCCTTGATCCAACCCACTAATGGAAAACAAGGGTACCGTCCACAAAAGATTCATGAAGTAGAAAAATTTCCAGTCTTATTGCTAATGAGGCTTCTCCTGCCCTACAATTATGCCAAGTAGGAAGAATACGTGACAAAGGTATATCCACGAGGTGATCATCCTCTAGTAGGTTCGCCAATGTTTCTGATAAATGATCGGTCTGGGCCGAGTGGCCCCATGATTCAACATGACCAAGAGAGAAATTAAGTTCTCCTCCCAAGATGAGATTATCGGCAGACATGAAGGAAAAATTGAAGAGATGCTCCCAGAAGCGTAACCGGGTAGTACAAGGCCCATATACATTCATAAGGTGGAAATCCAAACCAATTTAAGAGGAGAAGATGCCAACCCCAAGGAATCCCTATCCCCCCCAAAAATATTGAGGAGGTTAATCAAGCGAGGATTTATCCCAAGTGCGAGACCCCGAAATCAACCCAGAGCATCCAATGCATGAAAAACCCGACCCTAATGAAGGGCTTGTAGAGAACGAATAATGGAGTTCGTAGGAACAAGGGTTGTTTATCAGCGGTTGTCATTGATGTCAACCCAAGAAGTACCAGGGGCTGCCCCGATATTTCATGGGAATTTGGAGTGGAAAACTTACTCTATTTAGAGTCAAGGATATTTTGGATGGTTTCTACTTGTCGATATGTTTCCATTAATATATGACATGCCACATAATTCTTCATGGTTTGAGAGATATTCGTGTTTAAAGTTAGTAACCCCAGTTAGTGGGATATTCGTGTTTGAAGTTAGTAACCCCAATTAGTAGGGTTGTGGCATGAAACTAATCATTGGTTGTGGTCATTGAATTTTCGATAATTAATAATTTTTTAAGCACCTAAATTCCTTCCAATGTTCACTTTTTTAATACCCTCTCAACCTAAGCATTTATATAAATTGTGACCATCATATCCTCCTCATAAAAAGATTTCACTACTTATAATAGGTCATCATGGAATTTTCATTATAAATATTTTTCTGCGATGCTTCAGATGTTGAAACGAAAAACCTTTTTGGGAGAAATCATGATGAAGAACATGTCTGAATTCAGACATTGGTGTGCTATATTTTCAGAGATATGATTTGAGGAAGTTAGGGTTTTTGCACACTCCCGAATTTCATGTCAAACAGGAGACCTTGGGAAAATCGTCATCAATTTCTCTCTGAGGATTGAATTAAAATTTCGTAAATATTAACAGAAAGAGGATGGGCTGTAGTTTGTTTTATATCATTTTTAGGACCAAAGGTTGAAACATGGACATGTGGTACTTCGTACAATTTTTCTCTACTGAACTAGTCTATAATCAATTCATCGTAGGAGATTGGCCATAACTATTTCTTGAACAATGCAATGTTGATTATGCCTATGGGGTTGGAAAGAGGACTCAGAGGGCTACCACAAGACAAAATTTCAGACCTTGGAGATTTGAAATTACATGGATACAACAAATTCAATATCGAGCTTCTAGAAGGCAAGAGAAAATATCAATTCAAGGATCACTGCAGTAAGGACAACACATCAACAGTCAAGGTTAAGTCTGCTACAACAAGGTATTTATGATTAGTGTTTGAATTTTAATTTTAATATCATATTTGACATGTGTTTTTGCATGACAGTGTAAGTATTTTGTATGTATGTTTGATTGGGTTTTGTTCATAAATGTTGAATGTATTTACATTTGAATTTGGAATATTTCTCTGACATATAATTTGCAAGGCAATGTAAGTATTGTGTTTGTATATTGGTTTGAGTCTTGTTCATTAATGCATGTGTGGGAAGGAGGACACAATATGACAACTCATACACATACTAGAAGTACAATGCAAAACCAAAATACCATTACTTGAACCAAGCACAACAATACCTCAGCAACTGCTAGTGTTCAAACAAGCAATGTTGAGTCAAGTATTAGGTCGTGTCAAAATTCAGTATTGTAAAAATCATCATTGTAAAATTGTAAAAGAGTCATTATTTTAAAAGAGTCAATCTGCCTAGATTTGGAGAGGCATTTTTGGGAGGTATAAGTGTCATTATTGGATAATCTTATGGTTGGGTTGTAGGTCATAGTGTGATTGGGTGATTGGTCTAGTTCAAGAAAATCATTGTGAATCATATTGTATCATGGATCATTGTGCTTGGTATGAGAATCCACACTCTTGTCTTATTTCTGATCATTATACGGTGGCAGGGAGGTGCTAGGTTGGTGCATATGTCACCTACAGGTAAGAGCTTGTGAACACTTCAGGGTGGTAGGTTGATCTAGGATGTCGGGGCATCCATTCAGTTGACTACTGAAGAAACGAGGGCATTTTGGCATCGTTCCAGTGGGAGCTGCAAAATAATGATTTTCTAGAATTCTAGGAAGTTGTACCTTTCATTTTAGTTGGGGCTGAAGATTAAAGAATTTATTAGAAAATCATTCGGTGGTTTTTGAGGTGAAGGTGTTTTTCCACCTAAAATGCATGTTCCCATTGTGTTCTATTTTTTACTATTGTTATTGGATAAACATCAAGAATAATTGAATATTAACTAGTGCTCTTAAAATATTTAAAAGGTGCTAATTGATAAGAAATATTGATTCCCCCCCCCCCCACCCCCTCTCAATATTTCCAACAATTGGAACCAGATATTGGTTCCTTCAATAATAGTCTAACAACTGGAATGAGGTCATGGAGTATACTAAGAATAGAGTTCCTCTATTCCATGGAAATAACTATGCACTTTGGAGTGGAATAATGCAATTTCATTTGCTGGAAAAAGGATACGAAGTATGGGAAATCGTTGAAAAAGGCTTTACAGCGACGCAGGATGAACAAGGAAAGAAAAATATGGCATATGATGCAAGGGCTAAATATCTCATTATCATTGGAATTATTGATTCTGTCTATCTTTAGTTAGTGAGTTGAAAAATTTCTAAAGAAGTATTGGGAAAGCTTAAGAATTTAAATGCAGGTGACTCAAACGTGAAAGAAGAAAAGCTTCAAATTTATAGGGAAAATTTTGAGCAAAACAAAATGAAGGAAGATGAAAATATTGATGTAGACTTACAACATTTTGATGAAATAAAAAATGCATTGGAAGCTTTGGGCGAACCTATCGACACGAAAATTGTTGTCTGAAAGATCCTTAGAACCTTGCCGGCAAGATTCAACCCAAAGGTATGTGTCTTGGAATATAATTCAAATGTAGCCAATCTCAACAAAGATGAATCAATGCATGGATTGCTTACGGAATATGAAATGAGGATTAAAGAAGAGAACAAAACATCTCACCTAGAAACAACATTCACCATATCGAAGGAAACTATTAAAGACAAACATTCTCCGAAAGCGAAAACTTGTAGTTGTAAGGAAGATGAAAAGGAAGAAGATGAAGAATATTTTTCAGATAAATAATTTTCTTACTTCATGCCGAAAATGAGAACATTTACATGGAAATTCAAAGGTAAACTTCCATTGATATGTTTCGATTGTAGTGAGGTTGGGAATTTTGTAGCTAAGTGTCCTCAGAAAAATGACGTTGTTATGAAAGGAAAGAAAGGTCCGAGGAAGTTCAAAAAGCAAGGAAAGAAGAAATGGTTTAATAAGAGTTTATTATCCAAAGAAGATAGCTCCTCATCTGATGAAGACATTGATAACAAAGAAGAAATCAAAGAAAGAGTATTGGTTATGGCCAATCATAATAAGTAAGAAGCATCTAACAAAGAAGAAGAGATGACTAGTTGAATTTCAAAATGAAGTGATCAAGGTTATCAAAGAGCTCAAGGTCAAGAAGAATCATGTCAACACTCTTGAAGACAAATTAAATATAGAAAGGGAACGTGTCCTAATTCTTGAAATCAAGGTTGAAGAATAAAAGAGAGTTGAAGAATCGCTCAGGGAAGAATTAAAATAAAGCGACAAGGAAAGAGAAGAATTGGAAGCTAAAATAGTTTCTCTTCAAAATAAAGTAAAAATGAAAAAAATCTTCAAAACTACACCAACAGCTCCAAGGCATTAGAATAAATCATCAACAAGCAATGATCAAACAATGAAAAGAGAGGTTTTGGTTACAAAGAAAAATCTGAAAAGGAGCCAAGTCCTTCTATGATAGCAAAAGAAGATGGATATGCAAAATATAACAAGCGGGTAGACGTTCCATCCAACTCAAGAGATCGGGACTCACAGGAAGCAACATGGAAGACAATTCCTTGAAGAACATTTCCTCCCAGGTATCAACCTATCTTCTATGGTCATTGTTATTCATGTGGAAGGTTTGGACATAGAACTATAAAACGTGGCACATATGTTTGGAATAAATACAGTTTCGGGAGATATTTCGGAAATGGGTATTCCAGAACTCAGTAGAATATTAACAGATTTGACCATTTGATAGATGATGTTGAATGTTATGAATGTAAAAACTTTGGACACCTCGCTAAATATTTCAGACTTGGAAGTTCCTCAAAGGAATTCTCGCAAAATTAGAATGAACAAATATGGAAAAAGAAGACTAAAAAATGTGCCATTGTTCCCTAGGCTCAAAGAAACAGAAAAATTTGGTATGTTGATAGTGGTTGCTAAACTCATATGATTAGAAATAGGAATAAGTTCATATCATTGAAGGAAAAGAAGGATGGAACAATGTATTTTTGAAATGACCGGTCTTCAAACATCATAAGAGTAGGTACAGTCACACTTGGAAACAAGAATGCATTAGCAAAAGATGTGTTGTTGGTTGAAAATATGAATCACAATCTGCTCGGTGTTGGAAAAATGTGCAATCAAGGACACATGATGCTATTTAACTGTAATAAATGTGAAATCAGGAAAGGAAAGTTCAGTAAAATTATGGCTACAATAAGTAGAGATCCAAATGACATATATATTTTGGATGAGACACCTGAAGGGTGCTTTTTGGTGAAAGAAGACAAAAGTTGGTTGTGGCACAAACGAATGGGACCTATAAATTTCGAAAACTTGGTCAAGATCAACGAGAAGGAAGCAGTAAGAGAAATGGATAAAATTTCAAAACCCACCAATACGATATGTGAATCTTGTTGGCACGACAAGCAAACAATATTTGAGTTCAAGACAAAATAACACTTTCAATCACATCCATTGGAATTAGTACATACTAATCTATGTGCTCCTGTGAGAAAAAAAGGTTTATATGGAGAATCTGTGAAGGATGAATAAGAATATCTAGAACAAGACCAATCAAATAAGGAAACAACAATCAACCAAGAGGAAATAAGAAATGATCAACAGGATGTACAAGAAAATTCTCCAAAATCTTTAAAAGTCTAGTGTCCAAATAATCATTCGTCAAATCAAATCATCGGTAACATAATTGAAGGAGTTAAAACCAGAAGAAATAGACATCTTCCTTCATCACAACAAGCCCACCTTTATTGTTTAGAAACTTTTGAGCCTCGCAATTTTGAGGAATCTAGTCAAGATGAGCATTGGGTAGAAGCTATGAAGAAATAAATAGATCAAATTAATAAGAATGATACTTGGGAATTCGTTCCACAACGAAAGGATAAAAATATTATTGGAAATAAATGGGTCTTCATAAAAATTTAATGAGGATAGAGAGATTATGAGGAATAAGGAAATATTAGTATGCAAAGGATATGCACAACTTAAAGGAATTGATTTTGAAGAAAAAATTTCTCCCATTGCCAGAATGGAAGCTATTTGAATGTTTCTCGCTTATACATGCTTGAGAAAAATCAAGGTCTACCAAATGGATGTTAAGTCAGCCTTTCTAAATGTTGAATTGGAATAAGAAGTTTACACTGAACAACCCTAAGGTTTTGTACTCTCTGAAAAGGAAGGCTATGTCTGCAGATTAAAAAAGGCACTATATGGTCTCAAGCAAGCTCCTAGAGCTTAGTATGCTCGTCTTGATGGATATTTACATCAAAAAGGATTTAAGAAAGGAAGCGATGAAAAAAATATCTATGTGAAAGTGGATCAAGATAACCTAACAATTATCGAGATATCTCATCATGATAAAGGAATATTTATATATCAAACAAAGTACATCAAGGAAATGATCAAGAAATTCAAGATGGAATATTGAAAGTCTGTCCTTACCCCAATGGTAACATGTTGCAAGTTAATTTTAGTTGATTCATCAAAGGATGTGGACGAGAGGTCATATAGATCTATTATTGGAATTCTTCTATATGTGACAGCTTCTTTGCAGGAAGTTGGACAAGTAGCAAGATTCCAAGCAGCACCAAAATAATCTCATATTATTTCTATCAAAAGAATTCTCCAATATCTTAAGGGCACAACAGAATATAGTTTATGGTATTCCAAAGGAAATAATGTAGTTATCCAACCTTATACAGATGCAGATTGGGCAAGAAGTGTTGATGATCAAAAGAGTACCAGTGGAGCATCATATTGTCTAGGTGGTTGCCTTGTTTCATGGTTAAGTAAAATGCAGTCTTCAATCTCGTTATCCACAATAGAAGATGAATATATCATGACAGCCACTTCTTGTGCTCAATTTTGTGTAACCAGCTCCAAAAATAGAAGAAAATAGATATCAATGCCTTAGACATAAGCCACTTCGAGGGGGCAACCTCCAATACATTACATAAATGAACAATTCTTGGATGATACAATTTACAAAACCTCCTTTCTATATATAGGAGTCCATGGGCCATAATGTAATCCTAGTGGGCCACAATGTAATCCTAGCTGACCTAACAATAATAATTTAAGGGCACAATAATAACAAAATGGGGGTTACAAGGGTACAATAATAACAATAAGAGGGTTACACTAATAACAATAAGGGACTATACTAGTAATATAGGGACCTAACATGCCCCTCTCCTTCAAAAAAGTGTTGTCCTCAACACTTGAGTAGCTCTAGGTGCTTCTGTATAAAATTCTCATCCTCCCTTGTAGAATCTTCAGTGGGCAAGTTCTTCCACTTGATGAGATACTCTACAATTGATCGATTTCGTAGCTGTCGAGTTCTTGTTTCCATGACTGCTTCAGGTTCCAATATGATTTTTCCTTCCTCATCAAGTTCTGGCAATATTGTTTGAACCGGAATATTTTCACCTATAACCTTCTTTAAGCATGAAACATGGAAAACTGGATGTACTCGCGAAGAAGCAGGAAGCTCCAATTTGTATGCCATAGAACCAATCTTTTGCAACACCTTGTAAGGACCATAGTACTTTGGTGATAATTTATTATGCTTCTTAGCTTGCTTGAGGGACATTTGTTTGTATGGTTGTAGCCGTAAACATACCCAATCTCCTACATCAAAACTTTTCTCGTTGCGATGTTGATCTGCCTGTTTTTTCATTTGATTTTGTGCCAATTTTAGGTTATCCTTTAAGAGTTGGAGAACTTCTTGCTGATGCTCGATGTGATCTTCCACTGCTTGAACCTTCGAATTTTTCCTTAAAGATGATGTGATAGATGGTGGATGATATCCATAAAGTGCCATAAATGGGGTCATCTTTGCTGCAGTATGGAAGGAAGTGTTATACCACCATTCAGCGAGAGGTAACCACTTGACCCATTGTGTTTGTTTATCAGATACAAAACAACGAAGATATCCTTCCAAACATTTATTTACTATCTCAGCTTGACCATCAGATTGAGGATGATAAGATGAGCTATGAGCTAATTGAGTACCCAAACAAGAAAATAACTCCGTCCAAAAATTTCCAGTAAAAATGGGATCTTTGTCACTCACAATAACTCTTGGGCTTCCATGTAGCTTTTGAATTCTGTCCATAAATGTACTAGCAAGTGTACTTGCTTTAAATGGATGAGATAATGCACAAAAGTGTGCATACTTGGTAATTCTATCAACTACCACCATGATGACACTCTTTCCTTCGGACTTAGGTAAACCTGTGATAAAATCCATTGAAATCTCCTCCCAACGTTGACTTGGAATGGATAAAGGTTGTAGAAGTCCTGGGGTCTTAATTGTTTCCACTTTATTCTGCTGGCAAACCAAACATTCCGCCACAAACTTTCGAATATCAGATTTAAGGCCATCCCAAAGAAATTCTTTCTTCACCCTGTGGTAAGTTTTTAAAAATCCTGAGTGTCCTCCTAAAGGAGAAGTGTGCAATTCCAGAAGAATCTTTTGTTTTAGTTGGGAATTCTTACAAAGATATAAGCGATCTTTGTACCATAAGGAATCATTTTTCCAACTAAATGTATTATATGTACTAGGATCTTGCTGCAAATTTTGAATGAGTGCCCATACATCTTTGTCCTTCTTCCATTCATCTCTTGCTTCAGTTATCCAATCTGGTTGGATAATAGAAATGGCACAAAGCAATGCTTCCACCTCTTCATTCTTTATTGAGAGTGCATCTGCAACAACATTAAGCTTTCCTTTTTTGTAGATTATTTCAAAGTCATAACCCAACATCTTTGTGACCCATTTTTGCTGCCCTTCTAAAGATAGTATTTGTTCCAAAAAGTGTTTAAGACTATCATGATTAGTTTTTACCTTGAAGTGTCTTCCCATTAGGTAAGTTCTCCATTTCTTTAGTGCATGCAGTATTGCTAACATTTCCTTCTCATAAATAGGTTTATGTAAATACTTTCCTTTCATTGGATGACTTTCAAAAGCAATGGGTCTTCCTTCCTGCATTAAAACTGCACCAATTCCATTTCCTGAGGCATCACATTCCACAATAAAGGTTTTTGTGAAGTCCGGCGTAGCTAAGACCGGTGCTAGGCACATTGCCTCTTTAAGATGTTCAAAGGCCTTAGTTGCTTCAGGAGTCCATGAAAATGCATCTTTCTTCAATAATGTTGTTAGAGGTGCTGCTATTCTCCCATAATTCTTAACAAACTTGCGATAATACCCTATTAACTCGAGAAATCCTCGCAACTGCTTTATGGTTGTGGGGACTTTCCATTCCTTAATGGCTTTAATTTTGTTAGGGTCTACCTTAACACCCTCGTGAGATACAATATGACCCCGATATTCCACCTCTTGTACTCCAAAGAAACATTTGGATGTTTTTGCATATAATTGTTTCTCCTGCAATAGTTTGAGCACCCTGTCAACATGTTCAACATGATCCTTCCAAGACCTGCTGTAGATTAGTATATCATCAAAAAATACTAGCACAATTTTCTAAGGAAGGGTTTGAAAATGGAATTCATCAACCCTTGAAATGTAGAAGGTGCATTGGTAAGGCCAAAAGGCATGACCAAAAATTCATAATGACCCTCATGAGTTCGAAATGCTGTTTTTGGAATATCTTCACTCTTCATTCTAATTTGATGATATCCTGAACGAAGATCCAACTTGGTAAAATAAATTGCTCCATGTAATTCATCCAATAATTCATCAATCACAGGAATGGGAAATTCATCTTTAATGGTGAGCTTATTGAGCTCCCTATAATCCGGACACATTCACCATGATCCATCCTTCTTGTGTACCAATACTACAGGAGAAGAGAAAGAACTTTGACTAGGTTGAATTATACCTGCCTCTAACATTTCTGTAATCATACATTCAATTTCGCTCTTTTGGACGTAAGGATATCTATAAGGCCTGATGTTTGGAGGAACACTTCCTGGAATAAAATGAATAGCATGATCATTATCAAGAATAGGTGGGAGTCCTTTGGGAGTTTCAAACACCTTCGAATGATTGTCCAAGACTTGTTGGAGATCTGCAGAAATAGATGATTTTGATGTTGGAACTTCTAGTGAGTATAATCGTGCAATTACACCTTGTTTTTCTTTCTTTAGAAGCTTTTTCATGACATTAGAGCTTATTATCTTTCTCGGCTTCCCTATAATACCCCGTAGTTTGACTTCCTTTCCTTCTGAAAAAAAATTCAAGAAAAGTTCTTGGAAATTAAAAGCTACCATCCCCAAAGATTGTAACCATTGTACTCCTAGTACAACATCAGCACCTTCCATAGGAATGGAAAGCATTGGACCAGTCAATACATATTCCCCCATGGTTAGCTTAATATTATGGCATTTTCCAGAGCAATTTATAGTTCCTCCATTTTCCACCATCACTTGACATTCAGGTGCTGGGTATAAGAAACAATTTAATTCCTTAACTACCTTGCAATGAATAAAATTATGGGTGCTACCTGAATCAATCAACACTATTAACTTTTTCTTCTTGATATTTCCTTCTATCTTGAGGGTTTGAGGAGTGGTAATGCCTACCAGTGCATTACACGATATGGTCGGATTCATTTCTTCCTCTTCTAGGGCTGGTTCCTGGTGTATATCCTCTTCTTGTTCATTTTCTTCTTCCTCTTCACAATCTATGTAAAATAATTTCTTCTCAGCATACTTATGACCTTTAGTGTATTTTCTATCACAACTATAGGAAAGCCCTTTTGCTCTTTTTTCTTCCAATTGTTGTGATGTAAACCTTGGAAGTCCTCAATGTGCTGCCCCACTAAACCCTTTTGTTTGAGATTGATCAATTGGCTAAAGAAGGTGTTGCTCTTTGTATCCTCATAATGTGCTATCATTTCCTCCGTAAAAATTGACCAAGTGACAGGTTTTTTACGAGAGCAAAGCCATCGATACCATACAAATGCATTTTGTTCTAAATGTAAAGTTGCGATGCGTACCTTTTATGTGTTTTGCACATTATGGAAATCAAAATATTGCTCCATCTGTAGTATCCATGTTACAGGATCCTTTCCATCAAACTTGCTCATATCCATTTTTGGAATATGGTGGTTCTTCCCGCCAACATTAGAGTTTATGAAATCACGATTAAAATTTACTTTGTTCTCATCATGAGTTTCCTCTACTATCTTTTCATGATTAGGAAACATTTCTTGTATCAACTTTGTCAAACCTTCTATGTCTGCTTTTAGATCATTCTTCATGCTTTCCATTTTAGATTCCATGCCATCTTCCATGTCATTTATCTTAGATTCCACATCCTTCTTCAAACCATCCATATTATTCTTCACACCATCCATCTTTGCTTCCACGCCTTTCTTCAAAACTTCCATTTCATTTTTTGCTGCTCTTTGCGAGAGCGAAATTTGGTGCATTTTCTCTTGTAATTTTGTTAGATCATGTTGCAATTCTTCATCTTCATGAGTCATAGTAGAGCGTTCTGAAGGCTTAATGGGTGTTGAATTATTTTTACGAGGCATTTTTTAGAACCCAATACTAATATCTATTCTACAACATGCCCTTGGAATCAATTCAAATTGATTTTTCAAACAAGACTTATGCAATTCGGAAAAAAATACACACCTTTTTCTTGCTTCTGAGGAGCTCGATATTGAAATTTGATTATCTCTGTGATTGCGGCCCTTCAATATCTAAAATTTAGCATTGAAGTATCCCGATGAATTATATTTTGAATGCCATAGGTCTGACCTGATTTTGATTCTCCAAGACAAAGTTATGTCCAATCTCCCACAATGACCTAATTATGGACTGGTTCAGTAGAGTGAACTTGTACGACTTTCCATGTGTCACTATTTCATCCTTCGCCTCTGAAATTGACAGCCAAGAAACTAAAGTGTGTTTACTTGTGACCACTTTTTACGGCACTCCAATCTGATGCTCAGAGAGAGAGAGTTATTGAAATTTTCCCACGATCACCTCTTTGAGATGAAATTCGGGAGCCTGAAAAAGCACCACCTTACACAGATCATATCTCCAAAAATATTACGAATCAAGATCTGAAATTTTTTGACACGTTTCCTCAGGATTTTAGCTTCGCACCCTAAAAATTTCAGATTTTTAACCTTCGTATAAAAAACGTTATAGCGAAAATTCCACGATGACCTGTTTAGGAGCCTGAAAAAATACCTAACTTCCACAGATCATATCTCCGAAAATATTGCGAACCAAGCTCTAAAATTTTTAGACGATCTTCCTCAGGATTTCAGCTTCGCACCTTAAAAAATTCAGCTTCTAAAACTTCATAGAAAACAATTTATAGCGAAAATTCCACGATGATATGTTTGGAGTAGCAAAACCCTAGAATCCAAAGCTCTGATACCAAATGTTGTGTAACCAGCTCCAAAAATAGAAGAAAAGAGATATTAACACCTTCTAAATAAGCCACTTTGAGGGGGAAACCTCCAATACATTACATAAATGAACAATTCTTTGATGATACAATTTACAAAACCTCTTTTTTATATATAGGAGTCCATGTGGCCATAATGTAATCCTAGTGGACCACAATGTAATCCTAGCCGACCTAACAATAATAATTTAAGGGCACAATAATAACAAAATGGGGGTTACAAGGGTACAATAATAACAATAAATGGGTTACACTAATAACAATAAGGGACTATACTGGTAATATAGGGACCTAACACTCAAGTTCTCTGGATGAAGAAAAATTTGCAAGATCTTCAAGTCAAGTTTGATGAGCCTATTTGCATCTTCTCCGATAACACCAATGCCATCAGTATCTCCAAGAATCTTGTGATGCATTCCAAAAGAAAGCATATTTTGATCAAATGTAATTCTTTTAGAGACCGGGTTAGTGAAAATAATATCAATCTTGAATATGTTGCCACAAAGGAACAAATTGATGACATATTTACCAAAGAATTACCTCATGAAGCATTTGATTATATTCTCCTAAAGATTGGGATTCTCTTATCTAAGTAAAAAAAGCTTGGTATTCTCTTATCTAAGTAAAAAAAGGGGAGTTGAGGTGTGTGCAGGTCCGCAGGATGACGTTTGTTAGGGTGGGTTATGCTTTTCCATTGATGAAAAAGGGGGAGATAATGATATAAGAAGTGGTTTCATGATCACAAGGGGAGTTATTTTGTTGCCATCAATGGCAACATTGGATATTTTTGGTCAATGGTTGTCATTGATGTCAACACAAGAAGTACCACAAGCTGCCCCAATATTTCATGGGAATTTTGACTTTACAACTTACTCTATTCCGAGTAAAGGATATTTTGGATGGTTTCTACTTGTCAAGAAGTTTCCGTTGATATATGCACCGCGACGTAATTCTTCACGGTTTGAGAGATATTCGTATCTAAAGTTAGTAACCCCACTTAGTGGGCTAAAACCCCATAGGGTTGTGTCATGACACAAATCATTCGTTGTGGTCATTGAATTGCCAATAGTTAATATTTTTTTAAGCTCCTAAATTGTCTCCAATGTTCACTTGTTGAATACCTTCTCAGCCTAAAAATTTATAAAAATTGTGACGATCATATCCTCCTCATAAAAGGATTTCTCTACTTATAACAGCGCATCATGGAATTTTCACTATGATTTTTTTTCTACGAAGCTTCATATGCTGAAGCAAAAAAACCATTTGGGAGAAATATAGATGAAACCCTTGTACGAATTTCAAATATTGGTTGGCTATATTTTTAGAGGTATGATCTAAGGAAGTTGGGGTTTTTACACGCTCCTGAATTTCATGTCAAACATGTCACCTTGGGAAAATCATCATAACTTTCTCTCTGAGCATTGATTAAAATTTCATAAAATTTGACAGAAATAGGACAAGTTATAGTTTTTTGTGTATTTTTTTTAGGACCAAAGGTTGAAATAGTGACACATGGCACTTTGTAAAAGTTTGCTATACTGAAACAATCTATAATTAGGTCATCGTAGGATATTGAGAAAAAATATTTCTTGAAGAATCCAATTTTGATCAGATTTACGGGGTTGGAAAGAGGACTCAGAGGGATACCACAGGGCACAATTTCATACCTTGGAGATCTGTAATTACATAGATACAACAGCTTCAATATCGAGCTTCTGGAAGGCAAGAAAAAATATGCATTCAAGGATCACTGTAGTAAGGATAAGACATCAGCAATTAAGGGTACGTCTGATACAACAAGGTATGTATGATTAGTGTTTGAATTTTAATTTTGAATAACATCTTTGACATGTGTTTTTGCATGATAGTGTAAGCATTTTGTATGTATGTTTGATTGGGTTTTTTTCATAAATGTTTAATGTATTTACATTTTAATTTTGAATATTTCTCTAACATATGGCTTGTAGGATAGTGTAAGTATTTTGTTTGTATATTGGTTTGGGTATTGTTCATTAATGCATGTGTAGGAAGGAGGACATAATAGGATGACTCAGACACATATTAGAAGGACAATGCAATGCCAAAGTACCATTAATTGAAGCAAGCACAACAATAACTCAACAACTGCTAGTGTTCAAAGAAGAAATGCGAAGCCAAGTATCAGGTCCTCTCCAAAGTTAGTATTGTAGAAATCATCATTTTAAAATTGTAAAAGAGTCATTATTGTAAAAGAGTCAATCTTCCTAGAGTTGTAGAGGCATTGTTGGGAGGTATAAGTGTCATTGCTGTATAATGTTATGGTTGGGTTGCAGTTCATAGTGTGATTGGGTGATTGGTCTAGTTCAAGAAAATCATTGTGAATCGTATTGTATCATTGATCACTGTCCCTAGTACGCAAGTCCGCACACTTGTCTTATTTATAATCATTATAGGGTGGTAGGGAGGTGCTAGGTTCGTGCATGAAGTCACCTACAGGTTGGAGCTTCTAAACACTTCAAGGAAGTAGTTTGGTCTAGGATGTCGGGGCATCCATTTAGTTGAATACTGAGGAAACGAGGGCATTGTAGTGTCCTTCCAGTAGAATCTAGAAAATAATTCTTTTCTAGAATTCTAGGAAGTTTTAAATTCCATTTAAGTTGGGGCTGAAGTTTAAAGAATATATTAGAAAAGTGTTCAGTGTTTTTTGACCCAGAGTGGGTTTTCCACCAAAAATTTGTGTGCCTATTGTGTTATATTATTTACTGTTGTTATTGAATAAACATCAAGAATAATTGAAGATTAACTAATTCTCTAAAAATCTTTAAAAAGTGCTAATTCATAAGAAAATACTGATTCGCGCCTGCAGCCCCTCTCATTATTTCCAACAAGGGTTTCTTGGAGGAATATAATGTCAACCGGAAGACAATAAAAAATTATACTAAGGGCTAGATTTTTAGCAGATCTAGCCAGTATGCGGTAGTTGAAGGACATAATATTCATGAGGAAACCTCAAGGGCGGTTGTCTATTCTCTAAGGACATGATCAAGTGTTTTCTATCTACCATCAACAACATTGTGACCCGCTCGAATGATAGCTTTAGGGATAAAAGAGTGGCAACCCCTCGTTAATTTGGCGATGTGGGGAGAGGGAACGATAGCAAGCCCACCAGGTGTACCCGAGGATAATTTGGATAGGGATTAGAGAAAGTAGGAGTGACTACTCTTGGAGTTGGTATAAGTCTTAGATACCGAACTAGGAGGGGAATTATCAAGGATGATAGGAGGGATGTCCAAATAGGTGCGAAGGGGTAGGGAGGGGGGATAGGAGATATGGGGGTTAGAAGAAGGTGACAAAAAATGAGACATGATTGGATCTATAACAAATACACAATAATGAAGAGATAAGGAAATATGATGAGACAGAGGAATACCAAATTATTTTTCAGTCACCGCAGCACGTGCTCAAGTGATTTGAGGGGATGGAGGCTGAGGAGGAGGAGGAGAAACCCCTGTACCAGTAGTCGATTGCTTGTTCCTTCAACCTCCAGAGTAGAGAGCATGGGAAGAGGGAGGATCCATCGGAACAACAAACTCCTAAGTAGAAACAAGGATAGTTGGCTCCTTATAAGATGGATGAAGAGGGAATTCCTTGTATAGATGTCCCACAACATGGCATCTTCTGCTTGAATAGGTACCCCTTCATAGTCAAGGATCTACATATGAAAAAATTTCCTCCATTTGAGGGTAATTGATTCCACCATTCCATCTCTCGTATTTAAGTGAACAAGAATGCATGCCAAGTACATATTTCAAGTGGTCATATAGGATTTATCATTGTCCAGGTAGGTGTTGAGGGAATTCCCAATATACTTTAAGATGTCGTTTGGCCAAAATTAAGAGGTATTCCAGGAAGGAGAACCTCGATCAGGCCAGCCACTAAATGCTCACGTCCAGGATCAAAAAGTGGACTCCACATCTTCAATAGTATAGGAGCTTGTTCAATATGCCAATACATAGAGAGAAACCACTGAATGTGATTGGGGCACTGAAACCTGAGGGAAAACCATCCACAGGGGAGAATGTAAACCAGGGGAAATTCCTCCAAAAAATGACCCCAAAACTCAATAAACAATAGTCGAATTCGTGTCAGATTGTATTTGCGACCACAAACACAATCAACCAAAACCCGATCTATAGTGTCCATGACCTCCCCCATGTGAATTTTGTCTCCTTTAACCAGTTCTATCTTCCTCGAACTAGATTTGACACACTTGGATTTCTTGGAGCCCTGATCGAAATTGTTAGATAGAGGGTGATCCAATTCTACCTCTAACCCTTTCTCTAATGCACCCCTAGAGCAGTCTCCCAGAGGAGGTTCAGAGGATGGCCCTGCGAAGCATACCAGGAAGGGCAGGCATGAAATTGACCAAGGAGTGATGTTCTGATTAGAGGGATTACGACCAGAAGGAACGTTAGGGGGGAATAGATCCGACATCCAAAAGTGGAGGAGAGGGGGTCACATGAAGGCAAGAGGATAGAAATTTAAAAGTCACCGAAGAGAATGGAGGTTCTTCAGAAAGCTGTGGGGCATTAGGAATAACGAGAAATAAATCAAACAAAGAGTATGGGGGAGATTATGAAGGGAGAGGTTAAGCTATGATGGGGAGTCATGAAATGTGAGGGTAGATGCCGATGATAACGTAGGGCCACTCGTCGATGAGGAGGGTATCAATAGAGACAATGGGGTGGATGGCACAAAAATATGTGATGGGGAGGTTGTCTAGATCAAAACCTCCTCATAGGGATCCAAGGTGTAATCCACGATCTCTACATCCAATTCCACCAATAGAGAAATATGGCAGGATAAAAAACAAACGCTTGATAACAGTCTACAACGGACCCGACAATACCCAAGAAAAACGGACGATGGAATGACAGCTGCAAGAGGACTTCAGGCGGAAGGATCAGAGTTCAACATATTTCAAACCATAACCCTAGTTGATAGACCTAACCGTATGTAGATGGACAGGATTTCCGCAAAAACCGCAGAGCCATCCTTATCGATAATTTCCATTTATTGACTCAATGATAATTGAGAAGTCATCAATATGCTTTGTCTTATAACGATATGTTGGTCTATTTTCCAGGAAGATTGCATTATTACTATCACAATCTATCTTCACACCTCATTATATCAACCCAATACTTGAACACAATCTTTGTAACCATGCTGCTCTATTGCTTGCATGAGTGGCTCCCACATTCAACTTGTGATCTGATTGGAAATTGGAGTTTATCTATGTTTTCAGAATCAATGTGATTAACCTTTTATTTTTCCATTCACAGGTAACGAGCACATGGTTCTAAAAAACCATGGTATTCACCCATGGCATTCACCATGGTATTTAATATTAAAAAAATAATGCAACTACATAACTCTTAAGTGAAAAGGCACCATTATATCACATAACTATGAGCTTCCACCTTTGTAAAATCCATGAATTTTCTCATGATGTCGTTTTATAACATTTTCAGCATTTAATAAAATAATTAAGCTTTTCACATATTATTATTTCCTATACGTTGGTTTATATACGCTTGTAACCTATTATATTGTCAATATTTTTTCTCATTGCTTAGAAAACTGATATCAGTGGTATAAGAGCAATATGCTCCTTATGTTTTCTCAATTCATCTTAATTTCAAGGTTAGAATATAGAGGTTCTATCTCAAGCTAGTTTCTCTTAAGCTAAACCACACTCGTCAATGCAAGTGACCTCCCATGGTAAGAGAAAAAGATATGTCAGAGTAAAAAATCATATCATGTTATTGCTCGAGGACACTCATGCAATGGAGGAATGAGATGATATAAAATTTCATTGAGATGCTTCAGTGGCTGTCAGTAGCAACCACAACACCTTCAGTGAGCATAAATTATGGAGGTGTGACATCCTTCAAGGTATAGCTTAACTTTCATATCCCATTATTCAAAGGTTAACTAGATGCATATGCCTCGAAGAAATTGTTAAATCTATTAGAGGTAAATCACTTTGTCCAAAAACCTTTTGACAATGAGAATATCACCCTTGTGCCTCTAAAATCCATTACTCATCTCAAAAGTTAGTGTTAAAGTTACTAAAAGAGCCACAACAAAGACGGGTCTTGGAAATTTAATGCAAGACTTAATTGGGATACTTTCTTTGATTCCCTTAAAGAGGAATTATACCCTATAGGAACTATGATGACTACTACATGAGATGGACAACTTACAACAAGAGAGAGACAAAACAATGTTAGAGTACACCAATATTTTATATACCTCGTGCTTATACAACGATATCAAAGAATCCAAGAGGAACCTAATTTTGAAGTATTGTAGTGACCTACATAGGTATATCCAAATAGATATATACTTCATGGATATCTTCTCATTAAGAGCTACTTACTGATATTTTTTCAAACTAGAGAAAAAAATGAAGCAAAGGAATAAGTAGGGTTTTGGATCTCCAAGTCAACTCAACATAAGTATAGAAAATGAGTCCCTAACTCATATAATAAGGGACAAATCAAGGAGAGACAACCTTAACATAACTAGAGTAAGTTACAAGAAATGAATGTTAATGGAAAGTAAAATAAAGACACTGTGACTTGGTATGAGTTCCATAAAATCCCTTAGCATGCCACTTCAAACGGTCATTGTTAATTGAGCTTAAAGAAAAGGAAATAGAATTTGGCTCTGATTCTATTTCAGAATGAGATTAAAGAAAGTGGATCATTGATGGAGAATATAGTGCTACCATAGATGCTATGAAGATTGAACTAGAATAATAGAAATTTGGTGGCCTATTTTTAATAGGAATTAATGTTGACAGTTTTTCTAAATGTCAAGCCATATTTTATGGGAAAATTTGTTGTCAAATTTGTTTCCAGATTGATGATGGTTTTCAATCTGGCTCATTTGGAAACCCTTCCAAGGTTTTTCTTTCACTCCCATTGAAATATCAGTCCCTGCCGAAATAGCTCCTTTCTCACGAAAGATAGATTCATTGTGGAATCTTAATATGACACTTCATTATTTTCTAGAAACCAATAGCCAAGGATATTCCATAGGCATGAGGACTTGTTTCCTTTGTATGCATGGGTTATTTTGAAGGTTTTTACAACTTTATTGAATGTGTTTGGTATTTTTTTTTTACGTTATTATTTTTTTTTCCATTTTTTTAACTCATTTCAATATTTTTCTAATAAAATAACATGTACTATATAATAAAATTTTAAATTAAAATCTAATTAATTTTTTATAGTTAATGGTTGTAATCATATTTTTAATAAAAATAAAAATATAATTGACAAAAAATTATTAAAAAAGAAAATCATGTGATGGAAAATGTCAAAAATGGGCACAAAAAAAAACCCAATTATTTTTTGAGGGTGTTCTCCCAGCTCCAACCCCCCCAAGTAGGGAGTCTTTGGTTCCCTTTCCACCCCCTATGACCCCATGTTTCACACAACACAATATACAATGCATGGAGGTAGCCGTGCAAAGAATTTAACACATACTAAAAATTCTGCCATGTTTTCCATAGTGAGGGTCATAGAAGCAGTAATGCTCATTCTTTTTCTACACCAAGAGAACCTTTGAGTGCTAACAAATTTTTCCAATGAATCATCAATATTCTTCAAAATATCCACCTTCACAAATAAAACCTTATTTCCTTGAATCACATCTCTCACAAAGTGATATTGGACATCAATATGCTTTGTCTTATAATGATACATTGAGTTATTTTCTAGGAATATTGCACTATGACTATCAAAATCTATCATGAAACCAAATTGTATCAACAAAATACTTGAACACAATATTTTTATCCATACTTATCCCTTTCTTGGATCAGTGGCTCCCATGTATTCAACTTCTGATATGAGTATAAATTGGTGGCTATCCATGTTTTCCATTGAATCAATGCGATTAATATTGGATTTTTTCGATTCACACGTTACAATCCCATGGTTCTAAAAAACCATGGTATTCACCCACAAAATTCTCCATCGTATTTAATATTAAAACAAAAATGCAACTAAATAACTCTTAAATGAAAAGGCACCCTTAAATAATATAAATAAAAGCTTCTATCCTTGTATAATCCATGAATTTTCTCAAGATGTATTTTTCTAACATTTTCACTGTTTAATAAAAGAATTATGATTTTTTCATATTATTATTTCCAATATATCTTGTTTATATACAATTGTAGCCTATTATATTTTCAATTTTTAGTCTCACTCCTCATGCAATCCGGATTCATGGTATACAATCAATCTTCTCCTTATGGTTTCTCAACGCATCTCCGTTTCGAGGTCAGGGTATGGAGCATTGAATCTCAAACTAGTTTCCCTTAAGGAAAACCACCCTCGTTGGTGAAAGTGACCTCCCATGGTAAAGTAAAGACATATGATGAAGTAGGAAATCCTATCATGTTATTGCTCGAGGATTCACTCACCCAACAAATGAAAGAGATGAGAGAAAAATTCACCCACATCCTTAAATGAATTTTAGTAGTGATCGAGGCACCGTAACCAAGAAAAAAATTTGGAGGTGGGACACCCTTCAAGGTATAAATTAACTTTTATATCCCATTATTCAAAGGCTAAATGCATGCATATGCCTCTAAGAAATGGTTAAATATATTAGGGGCCTATTAATGTATCAAAAAACTTCCAACAATGAGAAGATCACCTTTGTCCCATTAAAATCCTTTCCTCATCTCAAAAATTAGTAGTAAGGTTACTAAGAAAGGAACAAAAAATACGATTCTAGGACATTTAATGCAAGCGTTATCTAGGCTACTTTTTTTTGTTCCCTCAAGGAGGAATTATATCCTATAGGAAACTATGATGACTAGTACATGAAATGGAAAACTTTGTCACAAGAGCAAGACGAGACAATGTTATAATGTGCCAATTGTTTCTATACCTTTTACTCAAACATGGGTATCAAAGACTCCAAGAGGCACCTGGTCTTGAATTTTTTTGCTTACCTACATAAGTATATCCAAATGGAGATGGATTTCCTAGATATCTCCTCATTAAGAGGTACTTATCAATACGTGGTCAAACTAGAGAAAAAATTAAAGCAAAGGTATAAGCGGAAGTCAAGGTTTTCAAATAAACTCAATATAAGCATGGAAAAGGAGGCCCTAGCTCATAGAACAAGGGACAAATAAATGAGAGACAACCTCAAGATAACTAGTCTAAGTTACAGGAAATGAACGGTAATGGGAATCCAAATAAACACATAGGAATGTGGTATGAGTTCCATAAGACCCCATAGCACACCATCGATGGATGTCACTTGAAACAATGATTTTTAGTTTAGAATAAACAAAAATAAATAGACTCTCCATCTGATTCTAACTCAGAACGGGATAAAGGAAATTGGATAATTCATGTAGAACATAGTGCTACCATAGAGACTATGAAGATCCAACTAAAAGACTAAAAGTAGCTTGATGATTAGTGTGCCTCTTTCATTTACAGATGTTGCAAAATTTTTACCCCATTACATTTTACAGTTACCAGTGGTAGCTCGAGGACTATGATCTCAGCCAAGGTCATCAAGAGATTGAAGCTAACAACAATTCCACTCCCCAAAAAACACACCATTTTTAGGTTAATCCATAGACGAGACATCCATGTCAACAAACAATGTTTCATGTCCTATGGCATCAAGGCCTTCAAATATGAGGTATTGTGTGATATTTCCATACTTGAAGTTTGTGATATTATTCTAGGAAAATAATATATGTGGAAACACCATGATATCTACAAGTCCCATCAATTTGATGTGAGTATTACTCTATGAGTTCAAACCTATAGGGTACCTAAGAGAACTACTTAAATTTCATTGATCTTAGAAAAAAAGTTCTGAAAGGTAATATCCCATACATTCAAAATTTTCCTCTTCGTGGTTCAAGGACAACAAAAGGTCACTATGCCCACCAAAAATTTAGCGAAGTATCCCTCTACTAAGCATAGACATGTGGAAAAATTTGGATAAGGGTCCATACAAATTACTTGCAAAGGTTTATTTACACTTCCAGGTCAACACATCCACATGCATGGGATGGTAACATTCCATATTCTTAGAAATTACTTGAATATAAAAAATATCTCTACAACAATTTTTAGACGTGTTCATATATATATATATATATATATATATATATATATATATCATTGTCTTGAATGCATCTTCACCAAAATAGTCCTCCCATGCTAAGGTTAATGTAGATCAAGCAATGAATATTGTTGAACGAATCCAATTCCTACAACAAAAATTTCATGAGAGGTTTTGAAAAATCCAATGCCAATTATAGGTAGGAACATCATGACCACCAAGTTCCACACATGTTTTGAGCTATAGTGGATCAAATCATGGACACCATGGTGAAAGATATCTACGAGTAGAACATACAACTCTATTAGGCTGTCAAAGTGGGAAATAATATTCTTCAAGGAATGTGTCTCACCATGAGTCAAATTCAATAGAATTTTATCCATTTTATGAGGGGACTTGACATAATGGGGATTGTTTCTTCCTAAGGGGGAAGGAATCATCCTAGTGGAAATTAGTGGATATCCATATTTTTCATCCAATAAACATGGTTAATATTTTTTTTTTATTATATTTGATAACTATGAGATTGTTTGCCTAATTTTTAACCCTTGTAATTTGATTTGGGTGGAAATTAATAGCCATCCAAATTTTCCGTTGCATCAATATGATTAATATTATATTTATTCCGTGCATTAGTTACAAGCCCATGGTTTTGACAAACCATGGTATCATCCATGATAATTTCTCCTAATGTTCACCCATCACATTCACTATGGAATTTTCCCATGGTATCCACACATAATATTCACCTATGGTATTTAGTATTAAAACAAATAATGCAAGTATATGACGGTTAATTGAAAATACACCCACAAATAACATAAATTTAGGTTGTCAACTTTGTAAAATCCATGAAGTTTCTCATCATGTAGTCTTATGATATTTTATCCATTTAATAAAAGGAATTAATATATTTTCATATCATTATTTCTTCTACATTATATCTATATGTATGTGACATATTCTATTGTTAATATTTAGTCTGTGGGGTCTTGGTTAAACGGTGATGAGGTGGGCTATTATAGCACTCATCACAGGTTCAATTCCCCTCCTCGATTGGGGTGGTGATGTATCTGGACATGTTGACGAAAATGGAGTAAAAAAAAAAAAGAGAGAAAAAACTGAAAAATGAAAGGAACTACCAAGCTTACAAAAAAAAATATATTTAGTCTCATTCCTTAGAAAACTTAGATCAAACTTTGTAATTAATAGTTCCACTATAGACTAAGTTTTTGCTCATCGAACCGATTTCTCCTCCAAATATTTTAGGTTCTCCTCCAAATATTTTAATAACATACCCACTTGTAGGTATTTTTTGATGTTTATCTCCAACCAAATCTACATCAACAAATCCATGCATATCAAATACTATATCAAATCTTTGTCTTCTTTCATAGCACAATCCATAACTAGTAGTGCCACAAATACCTAAAAACACTATTTATTGTTTTTTAATGTTCCGTCCCCATTTTTGACATATACATGCTCAATACTCCCACGACATTTTATATGTCTGGTCAAGTACAAACCACTGCGTACATCAAACTTCCAACTACACTAGCATATAGAACATGGAACACGTCATCTTACTCTTGTTGTATCTTCATACATTGTTTTTCAAATAAATTCACACCGATAATAATGAGTATCTTTACTAATTTAAATTCCTATATATTAAAATTTTGCAATATGCTCTCAACTTATTTCCTCTGATTTAAATCAATCTTCCTATTTTCCGTTCTCTTTTAATTTCCATGTCCAAAATGAAATTTCAACCACAAAGATCCTCCTTGTTAAATTTAGAGGAAAACCGAGTTTTCACTTCATGGATGATTTCCTTATCATTTGAAATTAGCAAAATATCATCCACATATAAGACCAACTAAATAACATGATCACCAAATAATTTGAAATACACCTACTGATTAATGTTTTGCTTGTGAAACCAAGTACTAATATATATGTATCGATTTTTTGATGCCACATCCGTGGTGGTTTATTTAGCCCAAATATATACCCCTTTTACCTAGATATCATCTCTTTCTCTTCCTTCACCACAATTTATTATAGCTTCCTCATGTTGATTTCTTCTCCTAGATCCCCATTCATGAATTTTTTCTTTTTTTCCATATGGATTACACTTAAAGAAACAAAAATAGATAATATAAATCTGTTGGAAGCTTAATGAAGAAGGAAAAGTGAATAAATATAAAGTTCATTTAGGAGCATGGAAAACGCCAAAAGAGAAAAAATAGCTAACAAATTTTTAAATCCCTTGGAAAAACCTAGACAATTCAGTAAAATGAGCATTGACTACTCACCTCCTTGGCCAATGGGCACGAAATCACAGATAGCTATTTAACTATTTTCTCAAAATAACCATTATTGGTGTAACAAATTTGACTCTTTTATCAAGTCAAGTTTAACCTAAAATTCTTGTCTCTGAACTTGACTTGGGGTTTCCCTTGAAAAGGTTCAGTTAAACCATCCATAAGATCCAACACCACTCATCTCGAGGTCCTACCTTGCTTAAATATTATATCTAGGGTGTCTCAGAATCCAACATCTCCTCCATTGTTACCTAAAATTGTATTCTAGACTATATCAATAACTTACGAGATGTAAAAATTCCTAAGAAAGTATTGCATTCCTATGCCCATTTGCACACAATTACAAAGATTCAATTCCATTACCATAATTATTTATTTTTCTTTCAAAATTATCTCACTACTACTTTAGCACATCCCTTAGTGTCACCATCACAATGGGTCTCTATAGCATTAAAATAGGAAGATTGATTTAAATCAGAGGAAATAAGTTGAGAGCATATTGCAAATCAAGATTTGTTTCGAAGTTGTTGAGGGTGAGGTGAATACATGTATTTTCTTCTTTCAATTTGTGATATTATGGTGTATGGTTCTTACATGGCATTGTAGACTCCTCGGTCAAATCCATTTATGGCTATTATTTTAGTAAATAATGAAGTCCCTGGTTAACTCCCCATAGTTTTTCAAGGACTTGAATCTTAAAATTTGATGTTTTTCCACCTCTCTTGGCCATTCTCTAAAAATATTCCAAAGCATAGTTGTCAACCTCCATGTGAGGCAATGTGAAGCATTATTGTAATTTTTTTCATCAACGAAATGACCATTGAGTATTTTGATCTTGACACAAAGGATTGTTCTAAATATTTCAAATATGACCAAGTGGGCTAGCTCACACACTTTTGTTTCCCATGGAAATTGATTTCTTGACCTCTACTCTATTGTTTCTATTCGTATATCCAAAATCATATCTCATAGTCAATGAATGAATAATGAATCCATTATTAGAGATATACCCAATCCACTCTTGCTAGAGTTTGGGACAGCTGTGCTTTGATACTAAATGTAGGTTCTAACTCTCTTTAGTTAATATTGCAAATAGATTATTAATAAAACAAAAAAGATGCAATAGTGAACACACATATTAACACATAGATTTTACCCTCGAAAACCGAATTGGTAAAACTAGAAATATTTTTCAATATATTTATCATGATAAGTTCAAATATAGTGGAGGGTAGAGTATCTACACCTTCGTACACTTTAGGAATCAGATCGCTATGCTTAGGTGGGTCCTCATTTTGACCTTAAAATTAGATGCTTATTATTATTAGTATTCAATGACCTCCATAATTGCCAATCTATTTACCCTATATTAGAATAGAATTGTAACTTCTTAATAGAAACTAAAAATTCATGGGCTAAACTACCATGTGCCACAAAATTACTATAAGTGAAAACCATGTGCCAAAAGATGTCAAAAATAGACATAAAATATTCAAAAAATAATTTTCAAGGGTGCTACTGTGAAACACTTATGTAAGGGGAAGAAAGATCCCTTGCAAACCTCCTACATAGGAGGGGCATCACTCCCCTATGAACTCTTCGAACTCATCAAGTAGAGGGTGTTGCTTCCCCCTCCAAAAAGTTCAATTTTTAATTTACATTTCAATTTGAAAATTAATTATTTATTTGTTACTATATTATTTAATATTTTTATAATTCTTAAAATATTTAGAAAAAAATTATTCCATTTTAATGTTTTCAAATAGATACAATAAAAATTAAAATGATGCACTATCATCATTCCAAAGAAAAAATCTAAATCATAGAGGCTAGAGGTTTATTCTACAACCCAATATTAAGGCAATGTGTAATTACCTTAGTGCTCAACTAGAACCTTATAAAATACTTTAAATAAAATAAAAGTGTTGGGTGTAATGAAAACATAAATGATTATAGTTAGATCTAATTAAAAATATTAAAAAACATAAATAATGACATTCTAATTGTGTCACTTGGTTCATTGTTAATATTACAATCCAGTATTAATATATGCCATAAAAATATATTTCACTTTCATTATTGGAGTTATATAAAAATATTTAGATATCTATATTAAATAATCTAATTATATATATAGAGAAAGATAAATAAAATATACACATATGTATAGAGATATATATAGAGGGTATGCGTGTTGGTGTTAGTAAAATATTTCAATGTTAAAGAATAAACGGTCATTAAAAGCAAAATAATTTAGTTAAAAGGAAAATGTGTAACTCATTCAAGTTTTAATATAATGAAAAATTTCAAATGATTTATATAGAGAGATAAAAACCTATTATAGCACTAAAATGGATTAAATCTATTGGCATGTTTTGTATTTTAAAAAGAAGTTTGCATATCATAAGATTTGATGTTTCTAGGCTCTCAGTTGATTCATGATTAAGATGGATCTACATCAAGAATAATTCCAATTATTCGATAGATCTATAATAAGTATAATTCCAATATTTCAAAACGAAGAAAATCTAAATCATCAAAAATAACAATCTTAATTTTTTTTTCAATATATTAATAAAACCACAAAAAATTCAACAAAACTGTATATTTTATTTAAGAAACTAATCATAAGTCGTGTCCCAGTAAATCAACCAATTAAGAAAAAAAATTCGGAGGTAAAATGACCTAGGTTCAAACCTTAGGGAGCTGATACGCATGAGTTGGGAAAAAACATCTGACCTAAAAGAATATATATATAAAAAAAAAAAAATTCTACTAAAAAAATTACATTAAAAAAAACCAGCCAAATACTATCGTGATTAACTCTCAACCACACAAACTACACCATTCAAATAACAATCTCATACATAAATATAAATATATCGTAATTTCACAATCCCCAAAATATCACAAAACACGTAAGACGTTGTCACCTTCCGGAATATCTAATTTAAAAAATACAAAATATAAAGCAATTTCTAATTTAAAAATTACGAGTTATCCGAGTCTGTCCAAATCTACTCATAACCTACAAAAGACTTCTGCAACTTGAGTGTCAGTTATCATTACAAAATGAGCACAAAACTTTTAAAACTAATTTCAAATGCCCATCAACGTAGACCTTTGAATATGCGTGTAGATAGTGAAAAGAGGCTGCACTCATATTAATATCGTTATCCATACATCGCTTAATTTGACTTTATTGGGCGAGATCCACCTTTCATTTCTTTACTGAGCTGTTCAAACTGGCAGGATCCCCATTTTGAATTCAGTCTTCAATATAACTGATGTTGCTTCATGATTACCGCATTGAAAATTGTAAAAGAGACTTATCTTGGGAATAAATTAAAACCTAGAGTTTAATATGATTAAATTAAGAGTCGAAGCAGACTGAATTAGGATTTTCGGAGATGCGTTTAGATTTTAATGAAGTGATTCTTAAGGTGGGAATAAACTAAAACCTAGAGTTTAATATGATTAAATTAAGAGTCGAAGCAGACTGAATTAGGATTTTCGGAGATGCGTTTAGATTTTAATGAAGTGATTCTTAAGGTAATTTGGATTTAAACTTCTTAAATGTGTAAAAGTAAATCTACAATGCAAGACCATTTCATGATTGATGATGTTATATTTGTATATATTTACTGAAATTATTTATATATTTATTATTAAAAAAAATATTTATAAGGAGTTGATATTTTTTAAATAAATACATTAAAATAATTTTCTTTTCAGTCCATTCCAAATTCAGAATCTGAGTTTTCATTTTAAAAACAGAAAACATGATTCATGCATCTCCAAAAGCATTATTTGTGAAGGGCCACATAAGGTCATGTTCAGTTTAAAGAGATCACCATTTAGAATATAAATGAGGAAACATTTATATAAGTTTTGGAATTGACATGTTTAATTTTTAAATTCTTTTTATATTTGACGAATGACATTTGGTGGACATTTGTATTTTCATATATAAATGAAAGGGCCAAGACTCAAATATCGACTCTCTCTAAATTCATTCGAACACTAGGTTTGAAAGTGGTACCATGGGGTTTACGATGTGCACATTTTAAAGGATTCTGTCATGTTTTATAAATTTATGTTCTCATGCAATTTTTTGGTTTGGTTGTTGTATAGATGCACAGATCATGTTTTATAAATGGGAGTGTGTAATCTTTTAAATGGTTATTAAAGTTAGTTTTATTTTATTTTATAATATTAAGGTTTATGATTTTATCAAGTTGTAATTTTAATATGTATAAAATTTTTTGAACAATAAAGTTATATTCTTATATATTCTTTTTTTTGGTTGTTATATAGATGTAAGGTATTATATTTTAGAAATGAGACTATGTAATTTTTTAAGAGTTTGGTTGTTATATAGATGTAAAGTATTATATTTTATAAATTGGAGTATGTAATTTTTTAAATGGTTCTTAAAATTAGTTTTATTTTATTTTATAAGATTAAGGTTTATGATTGTATCAAGTTGTAATTTTAATGTCTATAAATTTAATTCAATAATATGTTTCAAAGTGTTACTATGGGGTTTACTATGTATACTTTAAAGGATCTTGTTATGTTTCACAAATCTATGTGAGTTATTTTTCATACATTTTTTTGTTTGGTTGTTTATAGAGGAAAAGATCATAGAAAAACGTATCTGAGTTATTTCTCATGTATTTTTTTGTTCGGTTGTTGTTTATAGATGCGAATATCATGTTTTATAGATGAGAGTGTAATTTTTTGAAATGGTTTTTAAAATTAGTTTTTTTAAATGAGAGTATGTATTTTTTTAAAATGGTTCTTAAAATTAGTCTTTTTTTAATGAGAGTATGTAATTTTTTAAAATGGTTTTTAAAATATTTTTTTTATTCTATAAAGTTAGTTTTTATTATTTCATCTTAGGGTTTATCATTTTATCAAGTTGTAATTTTAATATGTTAAATTCATTTAAACAATATGTTTTAAAGCGGTACCATGTGGTTTAGGATGTGCACATTAAAGGATCATTTTATGTTGTATAAATATATGTCAGTTATCTCTCATGCTTTTTTTTATTTTTATAATTAGGTTGTTTTATAAATTCAGAGGATTATATTTTATAAATGAGACTATACAATTTTTTTAGTTAGTTTTTTATTCTATAAGATTAGGTTTAAGATTTTATTATAGAATTTATGATTTTATCAAGTTGTAATATATATATATATATAGTATTTTAAAAAGCTTTTTATAAACTTGTATTATATAAATTTTATTAATTTAAATATATAATTTTGATAATTATTCTTTATTTGAATAAAATTAATTGGAAACTATGTCATAAAGAAACATAAAAAATAGTACATTTAGTTTATTTTCATTTTCTCCTTAAATTTAGTGACATATTTTTTTGAAGGGTTATAATTTCTTTTTTATTTAAATTTCATTTTAAAATGATAGAAACTTAATTGACTATCACCATGTTATAAAGTATTACCTAAGCAATGAGATGAAAAATTAAAATCTCTAAGTCAAACCAAATGAAAAATATAATTTCATAAATAGATTAACAACTACAACTTAAAAATAATTTAATAAAATAAAAAAAACTTTATTTAATATTATAATTTAAAATTTAAATAATTAATAAAATTATTCATTTCAAGTATTAAAATCACATAATATATTGTAATTCTTCTAATATATATGCCTATTTTGAAATCGCGTATCCAAAATTTTTATTTACTTATAAAAAAATATTGGGTGATTTAACCTCTACGGAATATTTTAGTAGCATTAAAAAATAAAAGGTTGAGTATTCTTAATACTATTCACAAATAACACATGCTTATGTCATTTTTTTAATCTTTTAATTAAATTTATTATTTAAAAAAATTATATGGAATGTGTTATGATTTTCCAGCATGATATCTCATGGTATTGCAACAAATGCAATTTACAAATTAATAAAGTGGGGTGAATTCCATAATTAAGAATCTTGTTACATGTTTATATATATGTGTGTAAAATAATTA
The DNA here is from genome assembly GCA_034641835.2 of Pinus albicaulis. Lineage (NCBI taxonomy): Eukaryota > Viridiplantae > Streptophyta > Pinopsida > Pinales > Pinaceae > Pinus > Pinus albicaulis. The sequence goes on along the minus strand of CM076572.1, from coordinate 30,266,776 downwards.
TTAAAAAATAACAACAAAGTTAAAATTTAGTTAACTTTTATTATTTATTTAATTTTAAAAATGTGAAATGTACAATGAAATAAGTGTTTTTAGCTTTAGCATTAACTAACTTCTATGGTTTCTAGTCATTCCATATATATATATATGGTTCTCAGTCATTCCGTATATATGGTTCACCTAATATATTTATAATTGTGAAATTATCAACCTTGAAAACTATAATACAAAGTAAAAAAATTAAAGAAAATCCAAAAAATTCTAAGTTTAAAGTAAAAAACAATAGGCTCTATCTTATCCTCCTTATATAATTTTTTTCTAAGTAAAAATGTGATTTAAAAAAATAAATAAATATTAAACAAATTTCTACAATTAAAATAAAAATCCATACACTTTATTTTATCCTTATTTTTTCTACTTAAAAACATGGCTATGATTAGAAAATGAATGTATAAAAAGCATAAAATATATAGAAAGAAAAAAAAAACATTCTAATATCAAATGTAGCCCAGTTGACATGAAAATTAAAATACTTCAAGTGATGTCGACATGAAAATGTAGCTTTTCTTTATTAAAAAATAAAAATATCAAATGTTAACTAAATTACTAAAGAACAAGAAAATAAATCAGTCTTAACCATAATATTAAAATATTTATATCTATAAAATAGAAAACTTATATTTTTATTTATAATTAATTTAAAAGAATAAAAACAAAAAAACACTTGTATTATATATTTTTAAATCTAAAACATTAAGATCAATTTAATTACTATATACATAATTGTTATTATGTTATTATTCATATAAATTAACCAATATAATATTTTCAATCATTTTCTCCATTATTACTAATGTTGCTCTGAGGATTATAATATAAAGCTATTTTTAAATCTTTTTAGATTAATTTAATCACCATATCTTCTTATCTTATTAAATCACCATATACCTAATAACAATTTTGTTATAATTCATACAAGTTAACGAATATAATATTTTCAATAATTTTCTCCACTATTACTAATGTTACTGTTTCTCCATGGATTATAATATAAAACTGGTCCTTATAAGACTCATAAAAAATACTCTTCATCTTTTTCAAGGAAAAAATTAAAACAATTTCCATATAATATGTTCCATCATTTTCTCCATTATTACTCAGATTAGTGTTGTTCCAATAGCTTATAATATAAAATTCCGTTCAATTGCTCACGACTTTAATGCTATGATTATAACTGCATTGATTTTTTTAGAGATTCGAATAGAATTAAAATAATATGTCATCATGCTTGTATAAGAATTTAATACGGTAATGTCAAACTTATATTATATTTAATATGAATTAATATGGTAATGTCAACAATACTCTACTTATTATTTTATTATTTTGCGGTGTATGATTATTTTGCGCTTATTTTCCAAATTCTGGAATTTAGTTCAAATAATTCATGTCGATTAAATTAAACTAATGAATGCAAAATACTGTCCACTAATTCATGTCAGCTTAGGATTAAATTAAACTAATGAATGCAAAATACTGTCCACTTATTAACTTGTCGTGTCTAATGAATGCAAAATACTGTCCACTTATCAAGGTGTGGAATCAAATATAAAATATCTACATCTGCAAAGTGCTGGTCGCAATCTCTACAAGTAATCTATACGCATTGGAATATAAAAGCTTACGAAAAATAAGGGAAGTTGAAAATTTGGGCAATTCATGCACGCCCATCAGTATATTGCTTTGATAAATTAAAATATTTACACGTGATTCATCCAATGCCCCCACTTCCCTGAGGATCGCTGCGCAAGCCAAAAGTTTGTCGACGATGCAAACGAACATGGCAGAAGAACTATTGGACCAGGTAGGTTTTCCAAAATAAACACCCTAGTGCCACATCTGAATTTCACACACACAATAATATAAGTTGTGGTTGTTTTATTGATCACACAAACTTGATTACAATGAACTTTGTGAGTGGTATTTACCATTTTTGAGGAACAATTCACTCAAAATAATTTGGATATGCAACCAAACACCAAATTTGACTTTACAAAAAATAAAACTTAACTTCAACTTACTCACACTTGACTCAATTAACCTACTCTGTAAATTTAGAGAACTTTGCATGGTAGAATAATTAGCTATCTTTAACACTCCCCTTAACTGTGACCACTAAATTAGGACATGACTCATAACAACTCAAAGATGTCTACTTGTCTAAGTATCAACTAGGCTTACAATATCCAAGTTTCCTCTATGAAACTCAAAAACATCTTTTGCTAATGGCTTAGTGAATATATTAGCCAATTGATCACTCGATTTAAAGTAGATTGTTGTTGGGCGTTGTTGTTTTTGTTGAAATCTATCGAAAACTATTCTTAACCATAATACTTGATATGTTGTTGATCATGTTTCTATATATTCTTCTTTTGTTGTTGATAGTGTCACAATAGGCTGCTTCTTAGATCCTATGAAATCATACCTTAATAAAGATGGAACAAATAGCGAGAAGTGTTCTTCCTATCCTCCAAACTGCCTATAATATTACTATCGGTGCATTCAACCAAATCCTTCTTCTCTATGCTTGCATAAATTATGCCAGAATCTATAGTTCTTGTTATGTATCTCAAAATTCTTTTTCCTTCTTTCCCATGTGAGCCTTTTCGAGTATCCATAAATCTAGAAATTAAACTGACTCCTTGCATAATATCTAGTCTTGTAGCTATGTGATACATAATTTTTCGAATCAATCTTTTGAATACAGTTGGATTGACATTTCATCATTCATCATCCTTACTTAACTTTGTACTTGTTGCATCGAGTGTTGGAGGAGGTATGAAACTCTCATTTCTCAATCTTTTCAATAAATATTTAGCATACTTATTTTGACAAATAAAAATTCATTTATGAGATTGCTCAACTTTTAAGCTAAGAAAATATTTCATAAGGCCAAGATCATTCATTTCAAATTCTTTCTTCATGGTTGCTTTAAATTCATATAATTCAAGATCACTAGTATAGATCATGTCATCCACATATAAGCAAACAATAAAAAAATTGTTCATTCTCATTTAACTTTGTATACAAAGTAGACTCAATGTTGCTTCTACAAAATCCATTCTTGATGATGTAGCTATCAATTCTTCTATACTAGGATCTTAGTGCTTGCTTGACTCCATAAAGTGCTTTCTTCAATTTGTAAACCTTCTGTTCTTCGCCTTCAAATTCATATTCTAGTGGTTGTTGCACATAGATTTTTTCTTCTAGAATTCCATTCAAGAAGGTGGATTTCACATCCATATCATACACTTTACATTTGTTCCGCATTGTTGTGGCTAAGACTGTTTTTACAACACCCACTTTCACTACCGAGGAAAAAGTTTCTCCAAAGTCTATTCTCGGTTGTTGAGAGAATAAATTTTCTACAAGCATTAATTTAAATTTATCAATTTCTCCTTTTTTCATTCAACTTTGTCTTGTATATCAATTTCACACCAATGTGATTTTTTATTTTATTTTGGAAAATCAACCAAATCCCGTGTATCATTCTTTCCAATAGCTTCTATTTCTTCTTCCATATCTTGCACTCAATTTTCACCTTTGATTTCTTATTGAAACAATGAAGGTTGAAAAGACAACAATGCAAAATTTGAACTTGTTGGCTCCCTATCATTTGCAAGATTGGCAAGAAAAAACATTGCACAGGCCACATTAGAACCGCTTTGGAATCCTAGGACCTAGCCTTCCTGGATTCAGAGAGGGATCTCTCTATTTAAGGTGTTTTTAATGATTTACCTTTGTGCTCTTTCTTTAGGATTTTAGGATATCTATTAAGTTCTAAGGACTTGTTTTGGTTTTGGTTGAATTAAATCATAGATTGAAAGATTAGTGGTGTGACTGATTGAGAAAATTTTTCAGCTGAACAAATAGACTGTGAGAAGACATAAATTCATTGGGCAATGTAGTCATAAAAGGATTTAATTGTTCATCAACTCTACAAGGACTTTCATAGGGCAAGCTAACTATATCAAGTGGATTGTTTAGGTTAGTTTGTGATATGAAACAATAAGAAATTGTGAAGGCAAGAAAGTTGTAGTGAATTAAGAATCTTCTAACTTTAGTTAAACAAGAAAAGCTTTCAAAGTAACTGTTTGGAGCAATTCAAAGGGCAGGACAAACCATAATCCTCTTTAGAAAAACTTTAATAAGCAAACTTCTAAGACAATAATCCAGTAATTGAAGAACTACTTTCAGACAATGAAAACATATAAGATAACAATAAGAGTGGTCTAAGATCAAACAGAAACATTTCCAATCTTCTTTTGACAAACTCTTAAAATACTCTTCAAAGCAACATTTCAAGATAGTCCAATGGGCAGGGCACACCATAAAATGTCACCGGTTTAGACTCTAATAAGTGTACTTCAAAGAAAGGTCCTAAAAACAATCTCTCAAGTCTTACTCAAAGGAACATGGATTCACCAGAATTTCCTTGGTTTCACTCTATTGAATCATTTCCAAGACAACAAGCCAAATATAACTAGAAGGCAATTAAGAATCTCCTAATCAAACCCATGCAGAAGAAAATATAAACATAAAGAAAATAGACAGAAACAGGGTGTTGAAACAACAAATCCTAATCTATCAGATAAAAATGAACATAATGAAAACATAAGGATCACAATAAAAATTAGGAAAACTTCACCATTGATGTAGCTCAAGCATCCAGTGAACATGCTTGTATTATTGATGATCAAACCAGTTACAATACTCCATGAAAAAAAGCTCTATGTAACTCAAAGCTTTCTTCACTTCAGTCTAGCATACCCGAATTAACTCAGCAACAGAAATCAGTTCAAAAACCATCAAGTAACCAACATTTTCAATGAGGCTCATATGCACTATTTATATGAAAAATGAGGAGGTGCTGCTAAGCAAGGGTGTATAAATGTTATTTATTACAGAGTTAAATATTTTTTACCTTTGAGACCATGCAAGGCCCAAGGAAAAAATATCTGAAAGAGTTACTCTAAATAATAACTTCTGCCTTAATTCCTTAAGTTATTAAGTTGAAATATTTGACTTTTAAGGTTTTGTGATAACTTTGTAATAACTTCTGAGCTACTTCAAAATATCTCTGACTGAGTAATAACTTTTTGAAGTCTTTATGGAAAGAAGTAGCGTTGTAGGTGGCAATTTTGTCTTTAGAGAAGTAATTGATTCATGGATTTGGCATTCAAAGCAATCTTTGGGCCGATCTGTCTTGATTTATTTCTTTAAACTCTGTCTAAGGACTGTTTCTTGCTTTTCTTTGATTTCTTCAATTGAGCCTTTATTCTCTTTGTCCTTCATTTTTTTTACTAATCTTCTTTGTATTCTTGTTTGCAGGGTTTCTTACATATCAGAGGGTTTCTTGACTGGATCCATGGTCATGTATCATTTACTCAAACCTTTTCGGAATCAAACCATTATCCCCTTTATTTACGTTTTTTTCCTTGGATCGTCATCTAAAGACCGTATCCATTTATATGATTGTGGGATGACCTTTGGACTCATCCGCCATTAAACCTGCAACCATAAACAAACATATTAAATAAACCTTCATTTTTTGGTTAAACTATGTTTTCAGAAGCTTGGGAGAAGGCGTTGGAGTGTTTGCAGAAGGAGGAATATGTGTAGAGGAAGGGTTCCATAGGCGGAATCAGGAAAAACAAAAAAATAATTTTGAATTTGGGTGCGAAATGGAAAAGGCGGTTTTGTGGGAAAACTGGGTGGTATCGCGTGAGGGTTAGGTGGTAAACAGTTTTTGGGTGGGAGCATGTGATACCATTCATCGATTGCCACGTGTCCCCAGAAAAACCGCTTATTTTGCATGGAAGTTGGTCATTAAACCCAGATAATGAAATGTGCACGAAAATGGTCGGGAACCGTTGTATCTGGGGGAGCCATATCAATGGTGCGGTTGATCTTGATTAGAGAGGATGATCGAATGGACGTGGTAATGGAGGAAAAGTGTTGGAGAGGGATTGGATGGTGGTAGAGTAGTGGATGGCGGGCCAGTAGGGTGATGTTAGCTCTTTTCTTGGGAGCGGAATGTTATCGGCGGGGTTGAAAACTTCGGGAGTCGAGAGTCGTGAGATCTGGAGGATCTACGGTCAAGATTTCTTTGCAGGGTGAAGGAATAGGTTATGGTCAGGAGGATGGAGGATGAGGGGGAAGAGATCACCGCCAGATCGAAGGTGATCAACAGTTAAGATCATTTTGGAGAGAGAAATGGCGCGGGGTAAAATATAAGGAAAAAGGGCTAAAGTGAGGTGGAGAAGGTGGTCCCGTGGGGAATAAAATAGGGTTAGGGATAGAATGGAAATGGGTTTAGGCTTAGCGAATGGTCACGAGCCTTGGGTTATATGTAGAAAGGGGCTAGGGCTTAAGGCCAAAAAGGGCTTAAGGCCTTATTTTACAAATGGTCAGATTTAGGCCTAAAATAAGGTGTTTTTAGCCTTTTTGAAGGATTCTGATAGGGTTAGAAACGGGTATTTAAACCAAATAAAGGGGTTTTATAAGGTTTTAAACAAGTTTTTCAATGGAAATGAAAGATAGATGGAGGGAAAAAAAATCAGTAAAATGAGGGGAAAAGTCATGAAGGTAAAATGATGGAGAATTTTCTGAAATCAGTTTCTTTTGTAATCAGTAGGATAACTTGGAAGGTTTGAGTGAATAATTTAGTAAAGGAATAAATTTGAGGATAATGAAGGCAGTGAGATTTCTAGAACTCACAATGTTTCGTCAAATATTGTTTCTATAAATCTGGGAACCTATTTAGCCATCATTTGATATGACAAAATTTTTATGGATGGCTAACAGTGGCTCCATTTGGGGAAGGCAGCTCCTTGGAGGTGTCAAGAACCTCAGAAAATAAATCTCTGGAAAGTGGACCAGTGTCTTGTCTTTGTATTTTGAAAAAATTATTTGACTTGATGATTTTGTTGCTTAGAGATGATTTGTAGGCTCATAACAAGACTAAATTTACCCAAACTCCTACCTACACAACAAACTTTCCTAACATTTTTCTTCAGTGGGTGCATTTAGACTTGCAAACCCTTGTAACATCAGTTTTTCTTTTTATTTCAAGCAAGCAACTATCTATTTCTGCTCTTATATCATCCAAGAGTTCAAATTAAACTGATGAACTCATTATTTCTCTACCTATTCTAGCTACCTATCAAGATTAAACTGTTTGACAAATTTTCATTATCTAGTTATAAAACAGGAAATTTAAAACATAAAAAAAATTAGGATTAGATAGTTTGATTTGCTATGGGGCTATGACATTTTGTACAAGCTGCACATAGAATTTATTTGAAGAAATTTTCAAAACAAAACTGTGAAGGCTTAAGATCTGAAATTGATAAGCATCCTTGTTTCTTTCTTTGGTTTAGATTTTGATCTTTTTAGAGCCATTTCTCTCTTATCCTACTATATTCTACTGATAAGCCAAGTTTACATTGTTTGGAAGATCTTCATTCACTAACCTATCAACAATAAATTTAAATTTATTCAATCATGATTAGGCTGTATGATTGAATAACATTTCATCTTTCAAAATAGTGGCATTTTGACTTTCACACTTTCAGATTTTTCTCCTTTTTTTTTCTTGGTATGGGGATGTACCTTTCTTTTTCTCTGCCCTCTTTTCTCTTTTTATTCTATTTTTGTGTTTCATTTTTCAAGTCTTTTTATTTAAACAAATGTTATTTACAATGGAAAAAGCTTTGAACTGATATTTATAATGGAAATAATGTTTGAGCATCCTGCTATTGACAGGACCTCCAAAAAGTTCTGTTCCATCCATCTCTTGTAAGAAAAATGCATTGTTGCCTCTGGAAGAATGGATAATATAGGGACCCTTCCACATATTTTCAAACTTACCATGTTTTCCTTTTTCTTCTCTCCTAGAATCTCATTTGAGCACTTTGTCACCAATATTGAAGTCATTTTTCATTGTCCTTCTGTCAAACAGCTTATTAATGTTTTCTTGCACTAGATGTGTTCTATTATAGACTTCATCTCTTGTTTGTTGTAATTTTATGGTCTTATTTATCCTTCTCATCATGTCATTCTCTTCATACTGTACTTCCTGGATCAGCTTCATGACTGGCACTCCTAGGCTTGTTGGAAAAATTTCATCTGATGCATAAACTAGCTGATAAGGAGACATCCCAATTTATTTTTTACATGTTAACTTGTCTACCCATAATGCATGTAAAAGCTTGTTGTGCCATGATTTTTTATTTCCCTCCACCAACTTCTTGATGATGTTTGCCAAAAAAAAATTTGAGGATTCTACCAACCTATTACCTTGAGGGTAATAAGCTGTAGAATGACCCAATGTGATATGATATTTTTTGCAAAAGTCCACCATCCTTTTGGATCTAAATGCAGCTGCATTTTCAGTGATAATCTTTCTAGGATAGCCAAATCTAGAAAAAATATGGTTTTCAAGGAATTTGATGATGACTAAATTAGTGGCAGTTCTAGAAGGGATGGCCTCTATCCATTTTGTAAAGTAACCAGTTGCTATGAGGATCCATCTATGTTGGGAAGATGAAGAAGGATGGATTTCCCAAATGAAGTCTAGGCTCCATTGTTGAAAAGGAGCTTCAACAATGATTGGATGCAGTGGTAAGGTTAGGAATTTTCTTTTGCCTTCAAATATTTGATGGTTATGGGAGGCAATTACCATTTTATGCATATATTGAAAGAGAGTCGGGCAATAATAGCTAGCTCTAAGGATTTTATTAACAGTTGTTTTCAACTAGAGGTGGCTTCCACATTCTCCTTCATGAAATTCATGCTTGATGTTTTCTGCATCATTCTCAGGAAAACATTTAAGCAATAATCCACTAGGATTTTTCCAATATAACCATTTATCTATAATGCAGTATTTTACAGCTTTCAACTTTAAAAATATTGCCTTTGTCTTAGACAAACCAAAAGGAACATTAAGATAAGAAAGCACGTACAAAATATCAGCATACCAAAGTGAATTTAGAAATACTTCTTCAACAGGAAGGGCTGTGCATTATTCTTGTTTTTCTAAAACATCAACCAAATTCATATCTAAGGCTTTGAGGTTTAATTCAGCCATTAGTTTTGCAAGTCCTTATCCTTTGACCAGTTTAGTGGGTTTGATTTCTAAATCATATTCTAATATAACAACAATCCACTTTTCTCTTTTTCCATCAGGATCCTGTGTCAAAATGTTTTTGACAACAGTGTGTGGAACAAAAGTAATAATGTGTGAGTGTAAAATGTAAACTCTGAAATATTTCAAGGCTTTGATTAAGGCAAAAGCCTGTTTTTCCATTATGTTTTATTTAAGAGGAGCATCTCTTAAGGCCTTGCTAAAAAATGCAATTGGCTGCTCTTGTCCTTTTATGTTTTTCTGAAGTAGGACAACAACAACTGTATGTTCTGATGCAAAGGAGAAAATGAAGAAATCTTTGTTGAAATCAGGGTTAATGAGGACTGGTGTTTGAGTGAGTGCTTGTTTAACCAGTTCAAAGGATTTCTTTGCTTCGATGGTCCATTTAACTACTGTTTCCTTTTTAAGCATGCTTTTATGTTTCTAAGGAGTTCAACTAATTTTGGTATAAACCTTCTTAAGAAATTAATCTTTCTAATGAAATATTGCAGTTCTTTGATGTTTCTAGGATGACTGATTTGCATTATTCCTTCAATCCTCTTTGGGTATATTCTTATTCCCTCCTCAGATATGATATGACCAAGAATTTTTCCTTCTTGGAGACCAAACAATGTTTTATTAGGGTTTAAGGATAAATCATACTTTCTACATCTTTCAAAGATTGTTCTTAAGTGAGCAAGGTGTTCATCATCTGCTTTGGAATAGACAGTGATGTCATCTAAATATATCACAATGAAGAAGCCTATCTCTTCCAAAAAAGCAATATCCATGGCTCTCTAGAATGTGGCACTAATATTCATTAAACCAAAAGGAATTTTCATATACATCAAAGTGCCCCACGGTGTAGTAAAGATTGTTTTAAGTTGATCATCAGAGTGTACCAGTACTTGGTTGTATCCTAAAAAGCCATCTAGCAAAGAAATTATTTTTTGAACCTACTACCCTTTGTAAGATATGATCCATTTTCGGCAAGGGATAGTTGTCCTTTAAAGAGGCTTTGTTTAAGTTTCTGAAGTCTATACAAAGCCTTATTTCTCCTGTTTTCTTCCCCATAGATACAAGATTGGATACCCAGTCTGAATAACTAACTCGGACAATGATTCTAGCATCATACATTTTCTTGATTTCTTTCTCAACCAGAGGTAATTGCACCAGGTTTATTCTACGTAATTTTTGTCTAAAAGGTTTTTGGTTTTCTTTGAGGGGTATCTTATGCTAGATTATCTTTGTATCATATGATTTTAGATCTTCATAATTCCAAGCAAAAACATCAGAAAATTCTCTAAAAAGCTCAAAATATTTCAGTTTTATGTGAGATGGCAATTTTTTGGATAATTTTATCTTCTTAGGCTTTGATTCACTCCCTATATTACATCCTTCAACATCAGTTTTAGAGAGCTCTATTTTTGGCTTTTTGGCAACATCATTAAAGTGAAATGATTCCTCTAGAGGCACTAGTCCCTTTGGCAAGTTTTCATTTCTAGACTACAGCACTTCTAGATCTTGTTTTCCTGAATCAGTGCATATTTTTGTTTTATGCTTAAATACTTTGGTTAACAGATTTATATCAGCATGATTAGGAGCTTCTTCTTCATAAGATTTTTGCTCAGTAGGGCAGTATTTTTCATACTCTGAGTCTGAATTTGGCACTTCAAACTCATTTCTTTACTGTAGCAAGTCTTCTATTTGTTTATCTCCTTCAAAATCTTGCCAATATCTTTCATTATCAGGGACTGCTAGCCTATATTTAACTTGGACTGTATATTGTTTGTTTTCATAAGGTTTCAGGCATATACTAGTAGCAAATGCTAAACCATTGGCAAGAATGTTTTGATTTCTAGGGACAAAGGTGAGGTCATACTCTGTGAATGTTTTTAAAAGGTCTAGAGCGTCATCTCTATAAGCTTGTAATCTTGGATGCTTGGTAGTATATTCTCCATTCACTTGTTTAATAATCAGTTCTGAGTCTCCATGCACAATTATCCTTTTGGCTCCTAATTTTCTTAATAATTATATTCCTAAGAGGAGAGCTTCATATTTAGCTATGTTATTTGTGCATTGAAAGTTTATCTTGTATGAATGACCTTCAACATGATTGTTTTCTGTGTTATGTACCCATATGCCTGCTCCTGAACCAGTTTTTCTACAACACCCATAAAAAATCATGCTCCAAAGAGGACTATTTTCATATTTATCATTAATTTACTCTCTGTCCTTTCTGTTTTGTTTGTTGCAGCTGCCACTGTGTTGTTTTTGAGGGTTTCTACTGTGTTTACTTTTGTTTTTCTCCTCAAGGTTTTCAGTGTGTTGAGGATTTTCTCTTTGATTCTCATGGAAAACACTAAGTAGATGGTTGTTCTGTGGTGTAGGATCTTGGCTCTGTTTGCTGTGATTTTCTGAATTAGAAAACTACTTATGTTTTTTCCCCTTCCCTTCCTCTTTTTCTATGGTTGGTTTCTGATCTTATAATCCTTTCTCATTAATATTTTCATCATTATAAAGGATGGATGAGTCAAGGTGTTTATGAATGGAATAAAGAGGGGAGCTGTCTGGTCTTTCTTGACTACTCACCATGTACTTCATGTGGGCTTCGCTATATAGTTTTCTAGGTTGACTGAAGACAGGGATGGTGGCATAATTCATATCTATTGGCATAATGCGTTGAAGCTTGGCACCCCAAGATCTTGAAAGGAGCATGCCATACTTTGGAGGTATATCAGCCACTACTATGTCCATCACTAAGCATTTGGCTGGGATTTGTGCTAATTTGACATAAATATCTTATACTAGACCTAGGAATTTGACTCTGTTGGAGTCAAAGGAGTATAAATATTTGTAGGGCCTAGTTACCTTAAGGCCTAATCCCTCCATTATTACTTTTGGCAAGAGGTTATGGGAAGCTCCTGAGTAAGGCATGGCATTATGAAAAATCTTATCATGGATGTTTAGACTGGCATAGAAAGGAGGAACACCTCCTTCTTGAAATATTCCTTCTACTTCTAGCCCAAACAAAAGCTCAGGCTTGTCATTAGTCACATTGATAGAATCATTTTTCTCTCCTATGTTTAAGCTCTCAAAAGTTGGGTTTTATATACATCTTGGGTGACTAATTTAGTAAGAGGAATAGGGATTCTGATTTTAGCAATTTCACTCTCTATGCTGAAAGGAGTTTGAGTTTTGGAAGTATTTAATTCAGCCTTTTTAGTCATTGTTTTCTCAGCAAAATCAACTTGCTGGTTTTTATTATGGAAAAAAGTCAAAATGGTTTTTTCACGAGCATTAACTAAGGTGCTAGTGATGGTAGGGTCACCACTATGTTTGTCATGAATTTGGGTGTTCTTTTCCTTGTTTTTATCAGAACATTCAACCACTGTTTTTATTTTCTGCTGTCTTTTTAGAAGTGTTTCTAGAGCTGTTTTTAGCAGAAATTTCAGAGGTATTTTTCTTTGGACTTTATTGGTTCATTTTACTCTTTAAGTCATATTTTTTGTGTACTTCCATTATGGAATTTTCAAAGCCTTGTCGATAGTCTTCGGATTCTAGGCTCTCTTCTTCATAAGATGTATATATGACTTGTTCTTCCTCATTGAGGAAAACAGTATCCTCATTGTCTACTCCCAATAGGTTTATGTGACTTCCCTCTGCTTCTTCAATAACTCCCTCATCTTCATCAGCATAATTCTGTTGGAAAGGAGGTCTGATTTGCTGATCAAGACCTCTTTATCTAATTTGAGGGGGATTCCTTCTAAAGTTTTGGTTCTAATTTTTATTTTTGTTTTGAGGAGTTGTTTGGTTTTCTTTGGGATAAGCTCTATCATTCATGCTTATTCTTTCCATCACCATTTCCATGTTTCTAACCAAATTATCAATATTGGAATCTAATGTGGAGGGGCCTGCTTCATCTTTGTAGGTAACCTTTTTCTTTGCTTTCAATCTAGCTCTTCTCTCAATTAGTTTTGCTTCTACACTTATGGCTCCCCTCTGCATATCTTCTAAAGTTAAGGGGTCTCTTTCTCTTACCTGGTAGGCCATATCTTGATCAAATCCTTCAGGAAACTTAGCTAAGGCTAGGCCTAGTGGAGGTTTCATGTCTGCGGGAAGTGCATTGTAAACAATATTGAATCTAGTGCAATAATCTTGGACATTTTCCCCAATGTTTCTTTTGAGGTTGCTATATTCTTAAAGGATTTGGAGAGGGTTTCTCTTGACTTCCCATTTCTTTAGGAATAATTGATGGAAAGTAGGGAGGTCATTGATACTATTAGGGGTTAAGCCTTTGAACCATTTTCTTGCTTTTCTCCCTAAGATTTTAGCAAACATTATAAGTTTTATAGTTTCATCATATATTTCTTGTTTGTCAAGGTAGTCATTCATTCTATCAACATGTTGTTGAGATGTAGTAGAACTACTAGCATCATATAATGGAATCTTGGACTGATAGCCCTGTGGTAGAGAAACTAAAGGTAAAGGAAGGACTAAGGGAGCATACCATGTTGCCATGATATGTAGTTGTAGAAAACATCGGGGGTTTACAAGTGGAGGATTTGTAATAGGAGGTTGCTGATGAGTTGGAGTGGTTGGAAATGTGGATTCGTGAGTGGATGTAACAGAAGTACTTGGACCAGCTAAGTACCGTTGAGCATATTTAGGATGGGAGAAACAAAAATTATGAATGAAATGAAGATCAGGAGGTGTGGAAGGCATGGGTTTTCTACTTCTAGTTTGTAGTGTGTCTAAGAGCTGAAATTTGTCTGATTTATACCACCTTGTGACTTAGTTCTAGATAATTTTCTTATATGGGGTAAGTCAACTTGGGTATATTGCAAATTTATAAGGTTTTTAGGGACAAAACTTTCTCTGTGGATTGGTTTGACAACAGTTGGATTTTTTGACATAGGAGACTTCCTAAGGATGCTTTCAAGATTCTCAACTATTTTAGGATGATTTGGGTCAGGATAGGGTTGGGTATGGACGCTTTTAGAAGCCAAGATTTAGAGCCAAAAAATCAGAAGGGTTTTTCAGAGATATAACAGTCTTAAGGCACAAACCAAACTGTAAAAGAGATACTTAATCCTCTAAGTATTCTTAACTGGGTATTATTAAATTTTTTGATGATAGGGTAGGTTTTACACTGAAGTCTAATGGAGATCAGTGGATATTAGTGGAGTCACCAGGTGGAAGATATTTACTTATTTTATGGCTAATTTTTGTCCACCATAAGAAATCAGAAACCTTTCTTGGGAAACATTTGAATTATCTAGTTTAAATGAGGTCTTCAGAGTTTAGAGTTTATCTGCAATGTTTAGAACTCAAGTTCCCCATAATGGTCGCCACTATGTTGGCTCCCTATGATTTGCAAGATTTTCAGGAACGAACACTGCAGGGGCCACATCAGAACCTCTTTGGAATACTAGGACCTAGCCTTCCTAGATTCAGAGAGGGATCTCTCTATTTAAGGTGTTTTTATTGATTTACCTTTGTGCTCTTTGTTTAGGATTTTAGGCTAGATATTAAGATCTAAGGGCTTGTTTTGATTTTGGTTGAATTAAATGATAGATTGAAAGATTAGTGGTGTCACTGACTGAGAAAATTTTTCAGCTGAACAAATGGATTGTGAGAAGACATAAATTCATTGGGCAATGGAGTTATAAAAGGATTTAATTATTCATCAACTCTACAAGGGCTTTCATAGGGCAAGCTAACTATATCAAGTGGATTATTTAGGTTCGTTTGTGATATGAAACAATAATAAATTGTGAAGGTGGCAAAGCTGTAGTCAGTTAAGAATATTCTAACTTTACTTAAAAAAGAAAATCCTTTCAAAGTAACTGTTTGGAGCAAGTCAAAGGGCAGGAAAAACCATAATCCTCTTTAGAAAAACTTTAATAAGAAAACTTATAAGACAACAATCCAATAATTCAAGAACTAATTTCAAACAAAGAAAACATATAAGATAATAGTAAGAGTGGTCTAACATCAAACAGAAACAATTCCAATATGTTTTTGACAAACTCTTAAAAGACTCTTCAAAGTAACATTTCAAGATATTCCAATGGGCAGGGCACACCATAAAACCTCACTGGCTCAGACTCTAATAAGTGTATTTCAAATAAAGGTCCTGAAAAAAATCTCTCAAGTCTTACTCAAAGGAACATGGATTCTCCAAAATTTCCTTGGTTTCACTCTATTGAATCATTTCCAAGACAACAAGCTAGATATAACTAGAAGGCAATTAAGAATCTCCTAATCAAACCCATGTAGAAGAAAATATAAACATAAAGAAAACAGACAAAAACAGGGTGTGAAACAACAAATCGTAATCTAAAACTTCTGCTTCTTTATCAGTGAAAAATGAAGATAATGAAAACATAAGGAGAAAAATAACAATTAGGGAAACTTAACCATTGATATAGCTCAAGGATCCAGTGAACATGCTTGTATTTTTGATGATCAAACTAGTTATAACACTCCATGTACAACAGCTCTATGTAACTCAGAGCTTTCTTCACTTCGGTCTAGCATTCCTCAATTAACTCAGAAACAGAAATAAGTTCAAAAACCATCAAGTAACCAACATTTTCAATGAGGCTCATATGCACTATTTATATGCAAAATGAGGAGGTGCTACTAAGATAGGGTGTATAAATGTTATTTATTATAGAATTAAATATTTTTGACCTTTGAGACCATGCAAGGCCCAAGGCAAAAATATCTAAAAGAGTTACTCTAAATAATAACTTTTGCCTTAATTTATTAAGTTATTAAGTTGAAATATTTGACTTTTGAGGTTTTGTAATAACTTTGTAATAACTTCTGAGCTGCTTCAAAATATCTTTGACTGAGTAATAACTGTTTGAATTCTTTATGGAAAGAAGTAGTGCTATAGGTGGCAATTTTCTCTTTAGAGAAGTAATTGCTTCATGGATTTGGCATTCAAAGCTATCTTTGGGCTGATCTGTCTTGATTTATTTCTTTAAACTCTGTCTAGGGCTGGATTTTTTTTTTCTTTGATTTCTTCGATTGAGCCTTTATTCTCTTTGTCCTTCATTTTTTTACTAATCTTCTTTGTCTTCTTGTCTGCAGGGTTTCTTATGTATCAGAGGTTTTCTTGACTGGATCCATGGTCATGTATCATTGACTCAAACGTTTTCAAAATTAAACCCTTATCCCATTTATTTATGTATTTTTCCCTTGGATTGTCATCCAATGACTGTAGCCATTTATATGACAATGGGATGACCTTTGGACTCGACCGCCATTAAACCTACAACCATAAACAAGCATATTAAATAAACCTGCATTTTTTGGCTAAATTGCGTTTTCAGAAGCTTGGGAGAAGGCATTGGAGCTTTTGAAAAAGGAGGAAGATGTGCAGAGGAAGGGTTCCATAGGAAGAACCAGGAAAAGCAACAAAATAATTTTGAATTTGGGCACAAAATGGCAAAGGTGATTTTGTGCGAAAACTGGATGGTATCACATGAGGGTTAGGCGGTAAATGGTTTTGGGGTAGGAGCACGTGATACCAATCATCGATTGCCACATTTCCCAAGAAAAACCACTTATTTCGTGTGGAAGTGTGTCGTTAAACCCAAATAATGAAATGCACGTGAAAAAGTTTGGGAATCGTTGGATCTGGGGGAGTCAGATCAATGGTGCGGGTTGATCTTAACTCGAGAAGATGATCAAACGAATGTGGTAGTGGAGGAAAAGTGTCGAAGAGGGATTGGATTGTGGTAGAGTAGTGGATGGTCGGCCAGTAGGGTGATTTCAGCTCTTTTTTTGGGAGCGAAATGTTATCGACGGGGTCAAAAACTTCGGGAGTTGAGAGTTGTCAGATCTGGAGGATCTACAGTCAAGATCTGTTTGCGAGGTGAAGGAATAAGTTATGTTCAGGAGGATGGAGGATGAGGGGGAAGCGATCACTGTGAGATCGAAGGTGATCCACAGTTAAGATCATTTTGGAGAGAGAAATGGCACGGGGTATAATATAAGGAAAAATGGCTAAGGTGAGGTGGAGAAGGTGGTATCATGGGGAATACAATAGGGTCATGGCTAGGATGGAAAGGGGTTTAGGCTTAGAAAATGGTCATAGGCCTTGGGTTATATGCAGAAAAGTGCTAGGGCTTAAGGCCAAAAAGGGCTTAAGGCCTTATTTTACAAATGGTCAGATTTAGGCCTAAAATAAGGTGTTTTTAGCCTTTTTGAAGGATTTCGATAGGGTTAGAAATGAGTATTTAAACCAAATAAAGGGGTTTTATAAGGTTTTAAATAGTTTTTTCAAGGGAAATGAACGATATATGGAGGGGAAAATTAATCAAGGTAAAATGATAGAGAATGTTATGAAATCAGTTTCTTTTGTAATCAACAAGATAACTTGGAAGGTTTGAGTGAAGAATTTAGTAAATGAATAACTTGGAGGATAATTAAGGCAGTGAGATTTCTAAAACTCACAATGTTTCTTAAAGTATTGTTTCTATAAATCTGGGAACCTATTTAGCCATCATTTTACATGACAAAATTTCTATGGATGGCTAATAGAACTAACATCCAAATCATCATAAATATCTTTCAAACTTCTCTTTTTCTCTTACCATTTCTTGATTCATGACGTGATTGATTGCTAGGAGAATTCTGATTTGTTTATGTTCTTGAAGATCCATGTTGTTAAGAAAATCTTGTAGTCCTTGCTAGTGTGACTTTGCTAGGTGTCTTATCTTGTGATTATAGATGTCCTTTTTCTGCTACATCTTCTTCTTCCATCAGTGACACTTTTCAATCAACTATTTTTTCTACAGTATCATTCCATGACTCTTGTTATTTGAAACAAAGATAATCATAACACCTCTGTTGGTTATGGATTTCTTGCTAACAAGGTTATACAGTTTCTAAGGTTTTGGTTGCTCACTATAACCAGTAAATATGCATTTTTCACTTTTATCATCCAACATGCCTTTTAGCTCTTTAGGTACATGTGCATAGGCTACATATCCAAACAGTGTAAGATGAGATACAATGCAAGACATACATGACCATGCTTCTTCTGGTACTCTGTTCATCACGCTCTTTGTAGGGTATTTGTTTATAACATAAACAACACATGTAACTACTTGTGACCAATACTCATTAGACAAGTGTATTACTTTCAGCGTGCTCCTTTCCATGCTCATAATTGTTATGTTTTTTCTGTCCCCTACACCATTATGTTGTAATGTGTATCTTGTTGTGAAATTCCTTTTGATTCCATGTTGTTTGAAGTACGCATGGAATTCCTTCAAATCATATTATGCACCATGATTACAGTTCAATACCTTGATTTGACAATCACTCAGGTTTTCTGTTACAATTTTGAATGCTTCAAACTTTAAAAAAGTTTCAAAATTTTTCTTTAGGAAACAAACCCAATTCTTTATGCTAAAATCATCAATGAAAGTGAGGAAGTAAGAAATTCCACCAATTGATTATGTCCTCATAGGTCCACACCAATTTGTATGAACTAGCTCTTCTGGTTTTTTTCTTTGTATGGAAATCCCTTCGGAAAAAATTCATGGTGTTTCTTTATTAATATGAAAGACTCACATGTAGTAGAAGGTCCTTTTATGGTAGGTAATCATCTAACCATCTGTTTCTGCTACAACAATATTAAACCATATAAGTGCAAGTGTCCAAACCACAAGTTTCATAACTAATGATCATTAGAACATAAAACCATAAAAGAACGCACCCTATCACTATAATTCATGATTAGAGGAAAGAGCCTATTCCTCGTCATTTGCACCTTGGCTATCAACTTCTTGCTTGGGGGCTTGTTATATATAACACACTCTTTTCCTTGAAAAATAACTCTATATCCCTTTTGCATCAATTGACGACACCTAAAAAATTATGTTTCATACTAGGGTCATAATATACCTTTGATATTGTCTTCAACTACCCCTACTGGGCTAGAATGTTGACAAATCATTTTCTATCTACATCCACAGTCCTCTTAGTGCCCAACTTTACCCATATCTTAATAGATTGATCCAAGTTTGAAAATAAATTCTTGTTCCTTATCATGTGGTTACTACATCCATTTTATAATAGAAACACATTATCAAAATGTTCATTAATGTTATGGAAAGATAGGAATAGGGAGTCACTATTCTTTATAGTTACATTATCTCTTTTCTTTCCTTTGATGGGTGTGTGTTATATTCTTTCCACGACTAGTCGCGGTAGGGTTGAGGGGGTGTAATAGCCCCCCCTATTCATTGTGTCAAGCGAAACAGGGGGGTAAAAAGTGGGGTAACATCCCCCCATTTGGGGGAGGTAGCTCCCCTACACACATTCCATGAAAGTGCCCCAGGATTATTTTTTTTGGACCCTATATTAGGTGGGTGGACCTACCTACGGTTTTGTTTGTGAGTTTTGCACATTGTTTGGGGCACGATGGTTTTATCCAGTCAAGGGAACTACAATTATGTTCTAATACAAGGCTAATGGATTGGGTTTTATGAATGATATGACATGTATATATATATATGTATGTATGCATATATATTGTAACATGGAAAGGAAAACAATGAAAAATAAATCTAGTAGTCTCGGTTTTGGGATCCATGGGAAAATATCTATGTATATGTGTTTTATGTTTATGTTCTTTCCAATACTTATTTTCTATTTTTAAGAATTCATTTACACATAATTTCTATACACGGTTAGAACCTACATTTGGAATCAAAGCAGTTTCATCATCAAGGGGACGCCTTTGCTGTTGAGGGGTTTAGCTCGGGCCTGTGGTAGACCCTGTTTAGTGGGAGATCTGTGGAATCAATTCTTTCAATGAAAGAATATTGTGAGATGGAGTGGAAAGATAGAGATCTATAATTTAATGTTTAGATTTTTGAGTTTTGGAAGATCAAGATGGGGGATCTGTTGCTGGATAACGATCAGTGGATCGTGGGAGATACAGGTACTAAACCAATGGCAATGTCAGATCAATACTGGGTGAAGTTGGATTGGAAAGAAAAGAGCAAAATACAATCGTGTACCTCAGATTCGATATTGTTGAATGTATCATGGGAAGCTATGAAGAAGGATTTATGGGACAAATTAGGGACTTTGTACCAATCTAAGTCTTTAGTGAACAAACTATTCCTACGGAAAAATGTATATAATATAAGGATGAAGGACGAGGAATCGATGATATAGCATTTGAATGCCTTCAATACTGTGATAATTCAGTTGTTATATATTGATATTAAAATCTTAGATGAAGATAAGTGCAAAAGCTTGTTGTGTTCTCTACCAGATTTTTGGGATAGTCTGGTTGTTGCAATAAGTATCAATACAACTACCTTTAAATATGATGAAATAGTGTTGCTACAGATTATTTTGTCACCGTCCCTGCAATCACCATCCCAAAAATTGGAGGACCATTTAAATGACCTCTGTGAACAGTCATACATTGCTATAAATGTCATTCCAACATTTCACATGTCAGGAATATAATCTTTGTTGATCATTTCTCAAGTAGACCTTCATAAACCTATTCTTTTGGGTTGGCACTAGTAGGTATTTATTTCCTCGCTCCCATGAACAAATTAACACTGAGCCTCGTGCCCATCGACACTCTATCTTAAAAAGGCACTCATGCCAAGCTACTTTTGGAAAGTTATTTAAAATAGAAACGAAGATTCTATGGTTTAACATCTTCGTGAGTGGAGTCACGATGATTTGTTCGACTGGATCAGTCGAGTTTCTCCCTTTGGCTTATTAGTTCCTAAAAATATGAAAATCCCCAAGGGATAGACCTCTCCTCCACCTTATGTGGATCCCAAACCTTATCCTCCTCTCCTATAAATTCTTTTTCGTCACATTGATTCAGCTAGCTGAAAAGTCATTAGTTATAGCTGGTGTGTTGAAGAAAGCAGAGAAGATTCAATTGTTGAGAGAAAATTTAATCCCATTGCCTCATTGAGGCAAAAAACAAATGAATGCTTAAGACGTGCCTCACTGAACCCGTCGAAGCTAATATAAAACGTCAAGGCATAAGGTTGTAAACTTATTTTTCACGTATCCATAATTACATGACTCGTTTCTGGTTCCAACTTTATCTCCATTTATATTCGAAGTGTTTAACTCTCCTTGACTAGTTGAATAGCTGTAAATGAATATATGTGTTTCTAGGCTGTCAATTTTTTCTAGATCTTTGTGCAGGTGCATGGACATCATCAGCAACAAAGCTTAAGGCATGAGGACAAAGATTGAAGGATCGCTGCTGTGTGCCACGATAAAAGAATTGGACTGAGGTAGGATATTTGTTCTAGTCCATACTTCATTTATAAGCTA
Source organism: Pinus albicaulis (assembly GCA_034641835.2). Classification (NCBI taxonomy): domain Eukaryota; kingdom Viridiplantae; phylum Streptophyta; class Pinopsida; order Pinales; family Pinaceae; genus Pinus; species Pinus albicaulis. The sequence goes on along the minus strand of CM076572.1, from coordinate 30,245,241 downwards.
TGAATTTAGGAATTCAGCGTGTTCCCTTATTTCTAGACCCACCCTAGGGCTAGAGGGATCTCCTCTATCCGTAGAGGGGATTTTCCTACTCAACAAGTTGGCGACTCTGCTGGGGATAATTGTGTCTATCATCTCTCTTTGTATTTTTTGAAGTTTTTCTTGTCTGTCCAACTTTGGTCATATTGTCATTTCCCTGATTGGTTTTGCTTCTTTGACTATTTCAAGCCACTTTACCTATCCTCAAAGTGATAAGCTTGGTTTTTCCTCAGCTTCCTTTTCTCCTTTCTTTGTTTTCCTTAGTCAACGCTATTGTTTTCCTGACAGTCGTGCCGATTGGCATGGGTTGCCTTTGGCACGGGTTTGATTTTCCCTGTTCAGTGCGAATTGCTGTTGAAAAGTCGCACTGAATCCTATATGTTTGGTTTTTAGGCTTCTTGTCTAAGTTTCCAATGCATCTTACCCTCTAGATTGGTTTTTTATCCTTGTATTTATCCACTTGGATTGGTTTTTGACTTCCCTGTCTCGTTCATTTCGGTTGATTATCTCTCATATGATTAGTGTGGATTTTTCATCCTAGGGTTTCTTGGTGTCTTTGATTTCTTGTTCGGTCACATGTTCGCTAAGTCTCTGAGCTGTGTATTAGTCCATTTAGTTATTCATCTTTTCAGCTTATTGTCTTATTATTTGGTCTTTTCTTTCAATTCTACATATTGTAGTATTGTCGAACTGTCATCCTGGTGTCAGTTTGACCCTCCAGCTATCACCCTCACCATAGATCACGTTTCTCATTGACTCGATTTGAAAGTCGTTTTTCTGCATGAAGAAATGCATGTCTATTTTTTAGTGTGTTTTACATTCGCTTTGAATTGGTCTCTTTGTGTTTTGATCATTTCATTCAAAGTTGCTCAAAGCTAGTGTTTTCTTTGTCATTTTAGTGTAAAGTTGCATTATTGCTTCTCACTCATACCAAAGGACACAATTTTCATTCTTCCTTTTTGTTTGAAAAGAAAAAATACTCTTTTGCAGCAGTAGCTTTCTTTTTCATTAGAAAGCGAAGAAAAAGATTAAATTATTTTGTTTTCTAATTTGGCTATGTTAGTAGTATAAAGGAAAGTGTCCTTATTGCATTAGATTGATTGTTACTTTGTTGTGAACTTATATCACTCTTAGCTAGATTTTCATCGAATTGAAATGATATTCTTTCTCTCATGTAGTTGTGCATTACAAATTTGAGATTACATTTGGTAAGGCCTTGAAACTAAAACATAATTTCAAGATAAACTCTAAAAGTAACTCAATCAACCTAAGGAAGAATTGAAAATTAACACTCACTCTTAGAGGTATAGGCTAGTGACTTGTTTTGGCATCATTATACCTAGCAGTTGTCACTCGACATCTAAAATTAGAGAACGGTAGTATGGAATTGTGCTCCTAGTACTGTCGCGTATATAAAGTGACACCCTCATAGGTTTCAATCATTTATCCATAGGAAGCTGAGTCTTCCGCCCTGTAACCATGATACACCGAACAAAACATTCAGGGAGACTACCTGCACATACATTAAGTCCTTGGTCATTTCTCTTTCATTGTATCACCAAGGTGTATATTGCAATTCACAGGAGCTTGGTACACCCTTTTGCCTAGAGTTATTGAGTAGTCATTTTGATCTTTTAGTGAATCTTTAAATTTGAAAATTTCATCGAGCACCTGTCCTTTCGAGCTTGTTCACACTAAAAGTGACAAGAGCCACCTTTTTTACTTCTCTCAACTCTTAAAACATGGAAAGACAGTCTTGTTTCGATGTTATAAAATTAACTTCCCACAAAATATTCCTGGTTAGAGTTTTATTCCTCAGTGATTCTTAGGGTGAGGTCAATGGCTACATTTCCTGGATTTACTAATTAAGGATCCTGGTTTGATGGGAGTGCTAGTCCTTTTCCTTATTTTCAAAATGTTGGCTCCCCTTATATGGCGACATTATCCCTTCCTGGGTTAACTATCTGTTTACCCATTTGGTTATTTTCAACCTCAGTGGTACTAAGTGTTCCAACCTCTGTCCAACCAAGTTCTTCTCCGCCTGAGCCATGTCAACCCCATGTTGATCTTGAGATTTACCCCTCACCTTCTTCGCTTGTTTCTTCACCTCATTCTTCGTCTTTGCCTGGTGAAAGTATGGATTCTAAGAAGAAGAATAAGAAGTCGAAGAAGAAGAAGGAATACAAGTTAGCAGGAAAACTAGAAAATATTGCTACCCATGCAGCTAATATCGATAAACCTCCCACTCCATCTCGTAGAGTCAAATTCCCTTGCAAGCTATGTGAGGGTGACCACCTTCTTCGTGATTTCCCTGGTATTCCCAAGGTACAAGAAGTGCGGTCCATTGGCCTGATTCATCCTTTATCATAAACCTCTAGACATCATGTTGATCATGAGCCTTCAGCTAAAGATAATGAGACTCATAAGAAACAGGGTAAGATCAAATTTCCTTGTAGGTTGTGTCAAGGGAACCATCCCATTCACCTATGTCCTTGTATGGATGAAGCCTATAAATTGTTGGATACCCTTTCGACTTCTGAGTCCTGTCTTCTTGTTGGTTACCATAAGTGTTCTTTGAGTGCTCTGATAGTTGATTGTCATTGATCGGTATTCATCCCCAGTCAATTCCACTCTCTCTGAAAGTCAGCCTCCTGAGTCCATTCCCGACCAATAATTGTTTGAGAAAAAGATCGACCTGGTTCCACTTACAGTTCATCAAGTCTTTTCTGTCGAGAGTGGGTTTGATCCCAGTCAGGTTATTTTTATTTCCACTTATTCTTGAGGATCAGAGGGTGATCCTCCCATTTCCATGATCCAGGAGGGTGATCCTTCAACTCTCATTACCATAGTTCTAGAAAGTGATCACCCTTCTCTTGTTCCTAGAGTTTAGGAGGATGGTATTTCCACTCCCATAATGCAAGGGGATAATCCTCTTATTCTATGGCACCCCCTCCATGTAGTTTGGTCGCTTCTCTTGATTGGATTTGATTCACAAGATACCGTCTCCCTTCTTACATGCCCTTTAAGATCATTGTACAGGCATACAATATAGTCATATCAGGAAAAATTATATATGTATGTGCCTCGGTTAGTATTTTGTCCTCAACGACTTGGAAAGATTTTGGTTCTCCGCCGCTTGTGCCTATTACCTTAAATTTGTTGGATTTTAACAGAGGAACCAGTTAACCATTAGGGATCCTTCCGAAGTTGTTTATTAATTTGGGAGGGAAAATTCTCTATATAGACATGATGGTGGTACAAGGCCCCTTGGATATTAATTTACTCTTGGGGCGCAACTATGCTTATGCCATGTGTGCGCTTGTCTCTTCCCTCTTTCATGTGATCTGTTTTCCACATGAATTTCAGATCATAACCATTGATCAAATTTCATTCTTTGGTCTTGATGTGACATCTGGTCTATCATCGTCCCTTCCTTGTCCTAACCTGTCGGTGATATCTTCCCCACCACAGGTCAATAATGTGGCCACCTTTTCCATGTATGAATCCAATCATAATTAAGTTAGTGAGGTAGTACACAATGTACTTGGGGCATTGGATCCTAATTTCTAGAGTGTTTTTCTCTTGTTGGATGATAAAATCTTGGAAGCCATGACTTCTTATTCATCATGATGAGATCTTCGGAGCATAGTTCATTTTCTTGTTTCAAGCTCCTTAAAAAATGAAACAATATCTTCAAAGCATATTTCATTGTCATGTGTCAAGCTGCTTAAAAGATGAAAAAAGATCTTCAGAGCATAGTTCATTTTCTTGTGTGAAGCTCCTTAAAAAGTGAAACAAGGTTTTTGGAGCAGAGTTCATTTTCTTATGTCAAGCTCCTTAAAACATGAAACAAGGTGTGATGAGGATTTCACTATGTCAACCTCGTTAAAAAATTAACCAAGTTTCCCATTCAATTTGAGTCTTTTATTAGATCTTAAGTCTTTCACCTGACCTCGTAATTGAAACTTCATTCCATCCACCTATTAGTAACTAGTAGTCTACTCCAGTGAATGTGCTAAAGCTTGGGGGGAATGTACTTCCAAATGAGTCACCATGCTCGGGGAATGCAAACACATTTCAAGCATATTTTGTTTCCGTTTCAATATTATATAAAAATGAAACTGGTTTCAAGAATATTTTTCTAAAAAGTTTCAAGCTTGTGTAAAAACGAAACCAACTTCAAGCAGAGTTTCTAGATTTCAAGCTTGTGTAAAACTGGAACCATTCCTCTTTTAAATCTCATGATTTCAATTTTATCAGCCTATTTTTCAGATGAGACTTGGTTTTCTCATTCCATCGTTACCATCCAGTTGGCTGATCATATGCCCTCACTTGATTATTTTTCCCATTCCTAAGGAACAATTGCAATGAGTGGTCTTGTTAGCCAACCTCTTGACCTTTACTTGTTCTGAGTAGCTCCACCACCATCAGAACCAATTGTTACCCTTAATACCATTCGTTCCTCATAGAGGGGTAAAAATTCGGCTCTTTTCTGACTCTCAAAACATGAAAACATTGCCGAGTTCTTGTCATTTTGAACTCATTAAAGGTTGCAAAACGTCGTTTACCCAGTATACGTTTACACCTTTCTCGGTTTGGGCTAAAATATTTAGAAAAATGAATACATTAGCTAATCGCAGCTAACAGGTTCTCTTAGATATTGTTTTCTACATTTTTGAATCTGTGAGACTACCTATGAAAAGGGACCTCCTGGAGTTTTCTTTTCTGCTTCTTTTCAAACTCTCTAAAAAGGAAAAGACATCGATTTATCCCTTTTTTAGACTTGTTAAGACAAAATGACATCGGAAATTTTCATCGTTACGTTACCGAGTTCCTCCTTCCTAGGGCTCGTAAAATGTACTAGGATGGATATTTCCAAAGGAAAAACTTTCAAAACAAGCATATGCTATCCTCTTCAAGCTTGATTCAAAAAATAATTTGGGTACTCACCAGAAATGGTGGAGGCAAATTGAGCTAGTTCTCAATTATGTCAGCAGTATGTCACTCTTGAATAGGAAACTTGTCTGGAATTTGTGTCGGGTTAGGGACATCACATATTCTTCATTTTTCCTCCATGGGTTTGGGTTATCCATTTTGACCTCTCATATGCTCTTTTCCTTGTCACCATGAACTCAGATCCCTTGACATCAAATACTGCCAAATTTCGGAGTCGCCTCGCCAATACGTTAAAGAGAATTTCCTTCTATAGTTTTCAACCCTTGATGCTCTGTCTAGTCTTAATTCATTATCATCTTATACCTTGGTTTCATGTCAATGATGTGGGAAACATTATGGCCCTCCTTCGACCGGTCATTTCCTATCGACTTCAGCTCATTATTCAGGAGGTTAATCTAGAGACTCCCTTCTAGTACCTTAGAGCTTGCATGCCTCAATGTAAAGTTCTTCACGTTCGACGACATGTTCTCATCATTGGCCTTCGATCGAGTGATTACGTGGGTGTTCGACTACAGCTCATTATTGACATTTCGTGGATTGTACTAGTAGTACCTTGAGAACCATTGTCATTATTGATGATCTCTCTCGTGCCTATTAACCACTTTCATCATTGGCTAGTAATTAGGTGACTTTCTTGCATGTTTGAATTCAAGTCATTCTTTCACATGCCTAAATTTGTAGTTGTTCGGGTCGAGATGGAGCGCAAGACCCTGAGTTTTTTCTGATAAAATATAGGCTACAAGACGATTTGGTTTACCATGGCTATATGCATGAATCTTCTGATTGGATGGTTGCGACCATAGTTGAGTCTATTTGATGATCCTTTTCACTAGATGGCTGCGTCCATACCTTGGATCTTTTTATATGTTCTCTATTGTGGATGACTGCGTCCATACCACATATTCATGTATCAGAGATATCTTGATCTTTATCTTGTAGGTCTTCCGACGATGACAGTTTGGTTTGGGCATATTCTCACAAAGGATTTCACCCCTCCCTCTTTCTTAGACTTCATGTTTTAGGGGGAATATGTCACATAGTACTTTGTCACCATCCTTGCAATCCCCATCCCTAACATTGGAGTATCATTTCAATGACATTTGTGAACAATCATACATTGCTATAAATGTCATTTCAACCCTTGACATGTCAGGAATATAATATTTTTTGATCATTTCTCAAGCAGACCTTCATAAACCTATGCTTTTGGGTCGGCGCTGGAAGGTAATTATGTCCTCATGCCCATGAATAAATTAACACTGAGCCTCGCACCCATCGGCGCTCTGTCTCAGAAGGGAACTCATGCCAAGCTACTTTTGGGAAGTTTTTAAAATAGAAACAAAGCTTCTATGGTTTAACAGCTTCGTGAGAAGATTCATGATGGTTTCATAGACTAGATCAAGTTGAGTTTCTCTTTTTGGCCTATTATTTCCTACAAATGTGAAACTCCCCAAAGGGATAGACCTCTCCTCCACCTTATGTGGATTCCAAACCTTCTCCTCCTCTCCTATAAATTCTTCTTCCTCACATTGATTCAGCTAGCTCAATAGTCATTAGTTATAGCTCGTGTGTTTAAGAGTGAAAGGAAGAATCCATTTTTGAGAGAAATTTTATGCCCATTTCCTCATTGAGTCGAATGATGAACGAATGCTTGAGACATTCCTAACTAAACTCATCGAAGGAGATTTGCAATGTCAAAGAATAAGGTTGTAAAATTCTTTTTCACATATCAATATTACATGACTGGTTTCTGGTTCCAACTTTGTCTCCATTTATATTTGAAGTGTTTAACTCTCCTTGAATAGTTTAATAGCTGAAAATGAATATATGTGTTTGCATGATGTCAAAATTTTCTTGATATTTGTGTAGGTGCATGCACATTGTGACATACGGAGCACAAGGCGTGAGGACAAAGATTGAACGATCATTGTTACATGCCATAACAAAACCATTAGAATAGGTACGATATCTGTTCCAGTTCATATTTCATTTATAAGCTAGGAATTTAGGAATTCACCATGTTCCCTTGTTGCTAGACCCACCCTAGTGCTAGAGGGATCGCCTGTGTCCATAGAGGGGATTTTCCTGCTCCACAAGTCTCATCATTGTTGTTAGAGAAGATATATAAAAATATGGAGGGCCAGAATGGAGATGCCTTTTTTGTACAAGGATGGTCCTAGAACAGAAACAAAAATAAGTTATCGAGTGGGAGATATAAATCTTTAGGACATCCTGTAAAGGTGTTTTTGAAATGTGGAAAGGAAGGACACTTCAAAAAGGATTATAGATCTAAATCTCTTGAGAAAGGAAATGGATCTAACTTCTTTAGAGGTGAAAACCATCTGAAATTAAAGTGGGGATGTGTACATTGGCTTATTCTTCAAGTACACATGTATATAATGAGGCATGGTTGATTGAATTAGGTGCATCCTTTCACATCACTCCCCATAGGGAGTGATTCCATGAGTATGAAAAATATGATGTGTTGTGATGTATTCCTAGGGGATGATCAGAAGGCCAGAATCAAAATATGTGGAAAAGTCAATATGAAGTTGCAAGGAAAAAGGATTAGAACACTTCATCATTTTCTACATACTCTTGCATTGGTGAGAAATATGATTTCTGTAAGCAAGATGGATGATGTAGTTGTAAAACTAGTGTTTGTGAAGGATAACTGCAATATGGGTCCGTGAGAACTGGTATTGTTGTAGGGAGTTTAGATTGGAAATTTTTACATGCTTTTGGGTACTCTATTATTAATGGGTGCAAAAATTCTGTGGTTCCTAAAAGTGGAGCTTAAAACCTTGTGGTCTCTGGAGAAAATACCATGTTGTGGCATCAAAGTCCTGGAAATATTGGAGAGAAGGTTCTTCAAATGCTTCATGGAAATGGTATGGTAGAAGGTATGTCTAATTTATATATAAATTTAGATTTATTTGAAAATTGTGTATATGGGAATTAGAATCGAGTGAGTTTCCCCTCCGGTGCTAAGAAGGAAAAAGGGATATTAAAGATTTTTCCCAATGGTGTGTTTTGATTTGTGTCGGTTCCATCACTAGATAAGTTCATGTACTATGTGTCATTTATATATGACTTCTCAAGGAATAAATGGATATATTTTCGTAGGAAGAAATATGAATTCTTTGATAGATTTAAAGAATTTAGTGCTCTAGCAGAAAATGAGACAGAGAAGAAGATAAAGATGTTGAGGACAGAGAAGGGTGGAGAGTTCTGCAAGAATGAATATGAATAGTTATATAAGAAGTGCAATATATCATGGATTAAAACTACTACATAAACACCTCAAAAAAACAGAGTTGAAAAAATAATGAACAAGATGTTAATGGAAGAGACAAGAAGCATGCTCAGTGGTGTTGGGTTAGGATAGGAATTCTAGGCAAAGGCAATGGAGATTGCATGTTACCTGGTTAACATATCACCTTGATGAGTTTTGGAGAATAAGACTCCACATGATGTATGGAATACTTTCATGTCTGAGGGTATCTCGATGTGATGCATATATACATGTTCCAAAGGCGAAAATACCCAAGTTGGATAGTAAATCTAAAAGGTGCATATTTATTTTATATAAGGTTGGTTTAAAAGGTTATAAGATTTAGAACCTAGAAACAAGGAAGCTTTTGTACAACCAAGATGTGTTGTTTAGTGAGGTGAAAGGTGTTACTTAACATGAATTCCTACCAAAGAAACCTAAGAAGATAGAGTTTGAGATAAAGGAGAAAGAATAATACTCTACAATAGAACAAGATTCAAAAGAGGAAGAGCCACAAACTCCAGCTTTGAGAAGATTAGTTCTAGAAAGAAGGAAACAAGAAAGGTGTAGTCCATCTAATTTATGTTCACTTTTTTCTTTATATTTAGTGACGATGATCCCTGAATTGTCAGGGAGGAAGTGGATTTAGAGGATGGAAAACTTTTAAAGGAGGCCATGGTTGATGAAATGGCATCTCTGCAAAAAAATAAGGCTTGAGATCTGGTGGAGTTGTAGGCTAGAAGGAAACCCATTGGAAGCAAATGGGTGTTTAAGAAGAAGATGAATGAAAAAGGAAAGGTGGAGAAATACAAAGCTTAGATGGTAGAAAAAGGTTATTCTCAGAGTGTGGGGAATTGATTTTGGTGATTTTGTTTCTTTTGTTTCCAAGGTAGCTTCTATTAGATTAATTTTATCTATTGCTAGTACATTTTATTTTGAGGTAGAAAATATGGATGTGAATACATTTTTTCTTCACAAGGATACGAAATAAAATATTTACATGAAGCAACGTGAAGGATTTACGGTGAAGGGTAATAAAGAACCAGTATTTAGATTAAAAAAGTCTCTATATGTGTTAAAAGAGTCACCAAGGACGTGGTATCAGAAATTTGATACATATATCTAGGGACTTGACTTCACCAGAAGAAAAGTGGATCAATTTTTATTTTATTTTGAATTAACTGGTGACGATGTTATTTATTTGGTCTTGTATGTGGATGATATGTTACTGATTGGAAATGAAAAAGAAATTATCCAGTATTTGAATACCCAATTGTCCTCCAAATTTGACATGAAGAATATTGGTGCTGCAAAATATATTTTGGGATTGGAAATTGAATGAGTATTAGCAAAGAGGAAGCTCTCATTAAACAAAAAAAACTATTTCAAGACAATATTGTAGAGGTTTAATATGCAGGATAGTAAACTATTGAAGGTTCATATTCTTGTATGTGTAAATTTTTTTGTTGAATAGTGTCCCAACACATACGAAGAGGAAGAGGACATGTCCTATGTTCCATATGAAAGTGTAGTGTTTTTCCTCATGTATGCAATTGTATGTACTAGACCATACATTGCACATGAAGTGCGAATATTGAGCAAGTTTATGTTAAAACATAAGAAGGAACATTCGACAATAGTGAAGCAGGTTTTAGGTATTTGCATGGCACTAGTGATTATGGTTTATGCTGCCAAGGAATACAAGGATTCTACAGAGTTTTCAAAATTCATAGATTTTTTGATGAATATTGGGATGGATATATAGATCAGATAATATTTACAAGTGAGTATTTATTTTAACATATTTGGAGAAAAAGTCAGTTGGATGAGGAAAAGGTAATCTGTAATGGATATTTCAACTATAAAGGTTGAATACATGGAAACCACTCATGCAAGCAAGGGAGAAGTTTGGTTGCAGATATTGTATTCAAGTATGGGGTTGGTACAACGAGCTATAAGGATAGATTGTGAAAACAAAAGTGCAATTTTCATGGTAAAGAACCATGCTTATGATTGATATACAAATAAAATTGATGTTCAGTGCACTTTGTGAGTGATATGGCTAAGGAAAAAAGGGTGTTGGTGGTAAAGGTGGACACTTTGAAGAATGTTGCAGATAAATTGAAAAAGTATATGAGAATTGAGAAGTTTTATTGGTGTAGAGAATCAATGTGAATTGCATGGATGGATGAATGACTAAGCTCTCTTGTGACCCATTGTGTTGAAAGGAAAATAATAAGTGGGAGAATGTTGAGTGTGTGTTATATTCTTTCCACGACTAGTTGAACACGTGGGACGGTAGCGAGGGGCAGAAGTCCCCCATGTTCATTGAATCGGGTTTAAAAAGGGGTTTGTAGGGTGGAGGTAGCCCCCCTACACGGGGTCCGAGGCAGGTCCCTGGGGAAATGTTTTTGGACCCTCTATTAGGTGTGTGTAGCTAGCTATGGTTTTGTGTGTGGGTTTTGTACATGGTTTTGGGCATGATGATTTTTTTTCCATGGTAGTTTGTAGATACGGTCAAGGGAACTACATTTAATTTCTAATCTAGGGTTAATGGATTAGGGTTTATGAATGCTTCGACATGAATATAAATGTATTGCAACATTGAAAGGATATAATGAAAAATAATTCTGGTAGTCCTAGTTTTAGGATCCATGGAAAAACCATTGAGTATGTGTGTTTTATGTTTATGTTGTCACCATTATTTATTTTCTATTTTTTAGAATTATTTTGCAGGTAATTTCTGTATAGGGTTAAAACCTACATCCTTGGCAAACTATCCTCTTCTTGAAATCATGGGAATAGTGAAAAAGATTATTGTAGTAATAACATCTCACCATGTATTTTTCGAATGTTGGATTGTTGTTGAAGCCTATGCTATTTCATCCAATTTCTATTTCCTTCTATTCTCTATCATCTCTATTACCACGATGTATTTTTCCTCATTTTATGCCTCTCAATTTACCCCTCCCTCGACCTTTGTTTCTTGAAAAAGAAGCTTGAATTTTAAAATTTTCTTCTAAGGCTAAATCCTCATTTTTGTCTACCCTTGCCTCGTGGGATAGAATTGATCTCGTCAAATCATCGACTGTCAACGTTTCCAAATACTTGGCTTCTTCTATGGTTGTTAATACATCATCAAACTTGGTAGAAAATGATATGAGGACCTTATCAAACAATATTTTATCTTCTATGCCATCAACATAAATACTTAACTGGTTCACAATAGTCAAAACTCGATTCATAAATGAATCGATGTCCTTTGTTTCCTTCATCTATAGACTTTAAAAATATCTCATAGTATTTTTAAACTTGAAAATATTTAAATTTGCCATATCTTTATAGCTTTTCATCAAATTTTCTCACACTCTCTTTGCTGATGACATGGTCATAATATTTTGGAACACTACTAGGGCCACGTATTGCTGGATAAGCTACAATTCTTGAGAACTCCTTTTTTTTTATTCTTTTCCATTGCTCTCTCATTTCATTAATGAGGGATCATTCTTCTGCTTCATTCTTAGGTTCAGGAAACCAAAACTGGACATGCTTAAAAACATCATGAGCCTTCAATGTGGTCTCCATATTAATGGCCCACGCATCATAATACTTCCCTGTAAATGGTGGAAACTATGACTAGAAATTGTATGAAGCCATCTTGAGAACGACTCTTCTCCAAATAATAATAAAACCTTAAAAATTATTCTTGTCAATAAACCCATATAAAAAATACACCTTTTATACATCATTTTTAATAAATCCAATAAAAAACCTTTTAAATTTTTTTTATTAAGCTCTCACATCAAATATGTATTGGAGATATTGGGTTAAAAGCACCATTTAAAAAAACTTCATAACAAAACCTTCGATTCTTTTTATATAATAAATTCCTTTTGAAAAATCACTCACGTATTTGTGAACAACTCAAATCATATCAACGTGAATAAGCACCCAATTAGCTTTCAACTTTGTTTTTTTGTTTAATTTTCCATGCTAATGTGTTTTGGAATATAGTAGGATCACGTGTTAACAGTCAATGGTGGTCTAGTAGGGTCACGTGCAAATTCTCTCCACCCTGGTGAAAACCTGCATTAGTGCTCTAACGCACTAGAAGCACAAGGAACACATGTGCTCTTGATTGACGTATAAGGTAGTGTTTAATAACACCCTCGTGTGTTATAATGCTCTATATACAACCTCCAAAGTGTGTTCTAGCTTTAATCACGAGAAAAAATATATTTTCCCTCACAGAATATTGTTGATCCGCTATGCCCTACATTTTAGTTACCTCGCTCTGATACTAATTCGCTGGAAAGGGAGAGGAGGAAAGGCACAAAACTTCAGATACACAATAATTAGAGTTGTGTCTTTTCCATTGATCACACAAATATGATGATTATAATGAATCTGTTGAGGGGTATTTAAGCTTTTCGACTAGCGACTCACTTAAAATAATTTTAACATGCAACTACACACTAAATTTGACTTTACCCAAAATAAGAATTATCAAACTGGCTCACACTTGATTCAGTTAACTCACTCTCTAAATATTGACAACTCAACATGGGAGAGTAATTATCTATCTTTAACACATTTTTCGAGATATTCACTTTTAAAAAAACTGTTAATAGTTTAAAATTAGTATATTTAGTTAAAAACTAACTTAATACATATAACATATTAAAATGATAATATTAATAATTGTTTTTTATCAAATTTAATAGAAATTAGAAATTCATTGAACATTAATCTCTCTCTATATATAATTTTCCAAACTAGAATAATAACCTATAATACTATATAAAAGCATAATAATAAAAGGAATCCTAAATTTGACATCATAGAACTAATCAAGGCTTTATCTTGCATGTAGTCACGATAATCATTCACATGGTCCATATATTGATACTTCACTATATTTATTAATTTTTTAATATTATTGTGCCGAGAGGCGCATTCTACAGCCTAGTATGACCCCGATGTGTAAGTATGTCGGAAGCCAAAATATAAACGATATAAACTTAAAATATGAAGAGTTTACTAACACAAAAAAGAGATATGGTGAATAAATAATATATGGTAAATACCTAAAAATATAAATAAACCATAGGTATGGTAAATAAATAAAACCTCTTTTTATATTACTCAGGAGGTATGGTAAATAAATAAAAATATAAATAAACTCGAGGTATGGTAAATAAATAAAACCGATTTTTATATTTACTCAATAAACCACTTTATATTTACAAAAACTCAAAAACAGGTTTTATTTAGGTGAAGCCTATGTGACAAATTATTATTAATAGCATGGGCCAAATACCATGGGACAAATTATTAATAATACCATGCCAAAAAACATTATTAACCCTAGTATGTTAAAATATTAATATTATTAAATTTCATATGTTTAGATTAATACAATATTAAATTTATTATATTGTAATATATATTAATATATCATGATATATGATAGAGGTGGAGAAATAGGGGGAGTGACAAGGGAGATATGGAGATAAATTGAAGGAGAAGGGAGAAAAGGAATGAAGAGAGAGAGATTGAGAAGAGTGAGAGAGTTAGAGAAGGGTAAGAGAGGGAGAGGGAGACATAAAGATGGAGGTGGGAGAGAGGGAGGGAGAAGGAGAGAGGATTGGAGGGTAAAGAGTGAGAGAGAGAGAAAGAAGGGGGAAGGGAGAGGGAGGTAGGAGAGAAAGGGAGAGAGAGAAAGGATGAGAGGTGGAGGAGAGAAGGAGGGATAGAGAGATGGATCTGGAGGCGGAGCGAGGAAAGGAAGAAGAAATATATAGAGAGGGAGTGACAAGGGAGAGATGGAGAGAGAGTGTGTATGCTTATGGGTGGGATAAAGATACATAGGAGTGATGGAGACAAGGGGGAGAGAAGGAGAAAGGAGGAGTGATGGAGACAAGGGGGAGAGAAGGATAAAGGGATAGAAATAGTAAGATAGTTGGAGAGTGAGATAGAGTGATGGGGGAAGAGAGAGGATTGGAGGACAGAGAGAGAGAAAAAGAAAGAGAGTTGGGGGGTCAAATAGAAGGAGGTGAGAGAGGAATGATGAGAAAGAGGAAGAGAGAGATGGGGAAGAGAGGATTGTAGGAGAGAGAGAGAGAGAGAGAGAGAGAGAGGTAGAGATGGGGGAAGATAAAGGGAGGTAGGAGATAAAGGGAGAGAGAGGAAGGAAAATAGAGGGGACTTTAAAGAGAGGAGGAGAGAGGGGAGGAGAGAGGGAGGGATATAAATATGGATTTGGAGGGGGAGAGATGGAGCGATTGAGAGATGGAGAGAGAGAGAGATGGGGGAAGAGAAAGGGAGGTAGGAGAAAAAGGGAGAGAGAGGAAGGAAAGGAGAGGGGACTTGAAAGAGAGGAGGAGAGAGGGAGGGATAGAAATATGGATTTGGAGGGGGAGAGAGGGAGGGATTGAGAGATGGACCTAGATGAGGAGAGAAGGAGGGAAGAATAAACACATGGAGAGTGAGTAGTGGAGAGAGAGGGGGCGTGCAAGGGAGAGATGAAGAGGGAGTGTGTATGTTTTGGTGTGAGATAAAGAGACAAATAAGGAGATATGGAGAGAAGGGGGGAGAGAAGGAGAGAGAGAGGCATATGGTAACAAAGTTGGAAGGTGAAGATAGAGAGAGAGAGGGGAGGGGGGGCGGGGGTTGGGGGGTGGGAGAGAGATATGAAGATGGAGAGGGAGAGAGGGGAAGGTAAGAATAAAGACATAAAGGGTGAAAGGTGGAGAGAGAGAGAGAGAGGGAGTGATAAAGAAGATGGAGAGAGGGGGGGAAAGGGTAGCAGGAAGGAAGAGAGATATAAGCGAGAGAGAGAGAGAGAGTGGAGGAGGAGGAGGGAGTGATAGATAGATAGATAGATTGGAGAAAGAGAGTTTATGTTTTGGAGTTGATATAGATAGATAAAGTGAGATATAGATATAGATGTAAGGTGAAGAGAAAAAAAGATAGATGGAGAGAAGGAGGGAGGGACAAGGAAATTGATAGATATGGAGTGAGAGAGAGTGTGTGTATGGTGTAGATGTTGATTTCTAATGATATTTGATTACTTACACTAGATGGATTGATTTTAATGTAGATTATTTCTAATCCTATTTGATTGCTTGCACTAAATGCATTAATTTCAGTGTAGATGATGATTTCTAATCCTATTTGATTGATTTCACTAGATGCATTAATTTTAATGTAGATTTTGATTTTTGGTTATATTTGATTTCTTTCACTAGATGAATTGATTTCAATGTAGATTATTTTTAATCCTATTTTATTGCTTGCACTGAATGGATTGATTTCAATGTAGATGGTGATTTCTAATCCTATTTGATTGCTTTCACTAAATGCCTTGATTTCACTGTAAATGGTGATTTGTAATCTTATTTGATTGCTTGCACTAGATGCATTAATTTCAATGTAGATGTTGATTTATAATTATATTTGATTTATTGCACTGAATGCATTGATTTAAATGTAGATGATTTAACTAAATGCATTGATTTAAATGTAGATGATTTATAATCCTATTTGATTCCTTGCACTAAATGCATTTATTTCAGTGTAGATGGTGATTTCTAATCCTATTTGATTGCATGCACTAGATGCATTGATTTCAGTGTAGATGTTAGCTTTAAATCCTATTTTCCTACTTGCACTAGACTCATTTATTTGAGTGTAGATATTGATTTCTAATCAGATTTCATTACTTGCATTATATGCATTGATTTTAGTGTAGATGTTGTTTTCTATTATTATTTGATTTCTTGCATTAGTTGCATTGATTTCAGTGTATATATTGAAGTGAGGTATTTTATTGTTGGATATCAGGTGGGTGTACGCTGCAGTATTTTGATTGGTCAACAATATGATTCTTTGTCCGCATTCCTAGCAAAAATTTGAACACTTGTTGAGCACTAGTCTGAATACCATTGGCTTTTCGATTGAAGCTTTCAATTTGATTACAATTTATCATTGTGTTTTTGGTAGATGTAAAATATGAATCTCGTAAATTCATGGAGAAGTTAATTATGAGTTCAAACATTGTAGGCATCGTTGGCCATCATCTTCGCCATTCAAATATGTTTTTTTAAATGTTTAAAATTGTATTATGTAAAAAAAATTTGTCTTTATGTGTTAATAAATAATGCCACAGCAATACATAAATTTGTAATTGAATAAAGTGTTAGTATGAAAATTTGTGGTAGGTGTACCAAAATCGCTTCATTTATGTCACTCCTGAAAAGAGACCCTAACAACAATATATGGTTGTTTACGCTTCAGATATGCAATGAAAAAATAAGAAAAATATGCAACACAAAGATCACACATGATCCAAAACATAAGACAACAAGAAATAACTTATGCAATAACCCAATAGAAGAATACTTTAAATTAATAATATTTGTATTAGAAAACACATGCTAAAGGAGGTTTAAGTTAGAAATATTTAATTCCTACTTGTCTATGGTTGTAATTCCCTATTTGAGGAGTTTGTTCCTACATAATAGGAAGTTTCTAGAACTATATTCTTTCCTAGTTGAGTGTGTGGTTGAGAGAATCTCTCAACCACATTATTGTACGTCCAAGATATATTTCCTATCTTGAGACTATTTCCTATATAAATATGTGTGTAACATCTTTGATTGATATATAGAATTTGAATAGAATTTACAGTGTGATATTTTATCTTGGTATCAGAGCCCGTAAGGACCTTTGGCCCTTCCTAGGCATAGGAATATGTATATGCATTGTTTTAATTTTTTTTTTTGTTTTTCCATCGAAAACTACTATTGTTGTAAGTGATCGGCTCGATCGGAGCAAGATCCGAGCCGGTGTTCGCTGTTTCTGGTCGTGATCTTTTGGTTGGTGGCGCGGAGTAGGTGTGAGAGCAATGTTATGAGGCTGTATGCTGAACCTCCCACACTCAAGGATTTTTTGCCTCGATCTCGTTGGTGATCGCAGTGGCATTTTACACAACTGAGAAGGATAAAGCGATGGTTTGCAAGAATCTAAACAGGCCTATCATCAGGAGAAATGAATCATCACAGGTGGGTCAAGAATCCCTGCAGCAGAACCGTCTACAAGCTACCGGTGAGATTTGAACCGCACCCATCTCCAGATCCCGTGAAGAGTGAGTGGACTATGAATCTCGTTAGGGTCTATGTGGATGGAATTTATGAGTTTTTCAGCTAAGAGATCATGATCTTCGTGATGTGGCATCATGCGTCAAGCTGATCTCTGGTGCAGCGGTGAGAAGATTCATCCATCTCAGCGTGCATCTACTCTTGGCATCATTTAGAGGGCTCATCCGTTGAGAAGTGTGGATCTGCAGATTTGTGAAACAATAACAAATTGTGCCCCTGAACTCGATGACAACGATTTCGTAGGCTTTCGCCGCTTCTTACTAAGTACCTGAACCACACTGGGCTTCCACCGAGGCCGTGTTGGGCTGCTTAAGCCTGCCTCGATTGCTGGGTAGATTGTTGTTGCTTGTATCGACATGCAGATCGTAAACCGGTGAGCGTTGTTGCGTGACAAAATTAGAATCAAGTCGGATCTGTGTTATTCGTGAGTCCCTCTCTTGTGATTGGGGTTCGAGTTTTGGTTGCCTCGGGGAAGACAATGAGAAAAACTGGTTCGATTGATCAGCTACATGGTAGGGCTCTGAAGAGACCGAACCATTCACAGTTGGATTATCTGAAACAATTTATGCATGCGTTGATCAGGAAGGTCCAAGAGCCATCTTGCGGATACTGTATAGGGATCGCAGGGTTTCAGTTTGTGGAATTGGTGCTGGGGAGGAAGATGTTTGTCCATGTGACTGAGAATGGGCATAGATTTGAGCTTGACTGTGTGGCAGGGATGTCTATAGAAAGTGTGTTGTGGCACCTAGAATCACTTTCTGGCTCTGCCCCTGATGACCAGTTGCTGATTTGTGGGTTCCTGAAGATTTTCTTTTAGACGAGGCTGCTGTTGATATTATTGCGAGATGGATTGAGAAAATTTTGCCTTTCTCCTTATTGCTGTTGGTGGTTGGACAACGTCGGGGTTCGTCCAAGTGTTGCGAGCTCTCGTCAATAGCATTTTGATGTGGATCTTCTAGCATGTGCCAAATTCGTAAGGAGTTCCGTCATATTAAAAATGGAAGAAGAGAAGAACTGGATTCACGCATCTTTCGTGTGCAGTGTTTTCAACTAATCTGCTTTGGTTACTTGTTGCGTTTTGGAGAAGGTCGTGCTGATGGTGTTGGTAATGCCATTTGATTGTTTTGTTGCTACAATATTATGATCTCCTGGAAATAGGATTGGCCCAACTATCACTGCAACTGTGATGATCGTTGAGACTGAGACATATGCCAAGGATTGGCTTTCCTCGAAGCAGATGTCTCTACTCTATAAAGAACTTGCGACAAGCTACGCATACGAATGGCAAAGCAACAGTGAATCTGATGAAGCCATGCCTGGACTAGTGTAAAGAATGGTTTCTCTTTGCACTGTTAAGTGAGATTCAACTGCATTATCGAAGAATAAGATGTAGAAAATGTTGTAGAGGCACTGAGCATTTTGTGACTCATATCGGTTCAGCGTTCCAGTAATGTGTGAACATAGTGGGGTCTGCTAGATTTAATTTTTACGAAATAGAGCATGGATGGGGGAAGCCAGTGAACAAGCTGGCCGCATCTATAAATGAAATTGGAGCGATGGTTTTGTTTCCTGAAAGTATGAAGCGGCCTGGTGTAGTTCCAGAGACGCGGGGTTGTATTCTAGTAGCGGTGGTCACTCACACCCATCCTTCAATCAGGTTTCTTTCAGCTTGTATTATACGTACTTGAATTATGATTCGAGAGTGCAGTGGATATGAATTCTACTCTTGATATGATGTTGGTTGATGCTGATATAATTTTGGTGAACGCTGATATGTTTGGCGACATGCACATGAAATAAATGCGTAATTACATACAATTACATCAAGATCTTGAGCATGATTCTTTGCTTGAATGGATCTTCTTTTGTGTCTTATTAGAATAGTTCTTGCATTTTTTCTAAGATCATCAAACTATGGATATTTGTTGTTTATGAAAGAAGGCGATGTTATTGCCATGCAAAGCTAGTGAAGCCAATGTGAGTCTGTTGGGATGCACAGCGGATGATTGCTATGTTTTTTGCTGCATATCTATTCATGACTGTTGCTACCTGTGCGTGGAGCTGGGCAGTGCGAGTGAGGGTGGACCCTTGTTGAGGAGGCATGAATCCTCAAATCTACTGTGAAGTTTGCGTTTGTTGGTGCCAGGCAGTGACGTTCAAGGATCTCTCAATGGTAGTGTTGTTGTGTGTCATGTATGCCTTGATGTTGGAGTGCAGTTGCGTGAGCAGAGTGGGAGTTGAGCGAATGTGTTACTATTTTGGAGGTTGGATGGCCGGTAGTCCACTCCGCAGTGGATAGTGAAGGAAGAAAAAAATGCTTGGCTGTGTCAAAGGCATGGCAGCGATGGCGGTTACCTTGATGGTGGAGGAAGCTAGGCACAAACCTGGCATTTAGTAGAATGAGCAGTAATCCACACTCTAAATGGTTGCTGTTATGGTTGGGAGATAATCATCTGCGGGCAGAGAGAGAAATTAATGTGAAGAGTTTTGGTTTTATTTAGCTTCTTGGAATCATGTTTAAAGTTATTGAGCCTTATTGAGCCTAGCTAACTCAATGTAGGTAAAGTTATTTTGTTATAATTCGTGACTCTAACAAATGACAGGTTAAGCGTGGAGTTCCAAGAATTTATTTAACAAAGGCAAGGATGCCCAAGATGTGAACTATGAGAAGATGAGGTAAAGCAGCATCAACACTTATTATGATGGACAACAAAGTAAATGTTTGTTTGAGTTAGTGTGGGTTTGTGGAATAGACTCCCTAGTATGTTATAAGCAAGTCTAATTGGTTGTTATAATGGTCATTATATGTACCTAGAAACTCCAAAATGTTGAAGTATGGAATGTAAGCCTTATAAAGGCATTTGAAAGTTCGTGGTGATCTTAAAACCACTTTGTAATGGTTTATGGTCAGCCTGAAACCATCTTTTGTCACTGTAAAGTGATGGTTTGTGGTGAGCCAGAAACCACATATATCGCCTTTGTGGCTCATTGGTGGTGAGCCAGAAACCACATATATCACCTTTGTGGTTGGTTGGTGGTGAGCCAGAAACCACATATAGATCCTTTGTGGCCGGATCGCATTTGTGGCTAAATCACCTTTGTGGCTATGTGTACACAGGAGCTTTGTGCTCGTAGGAGCAGGTGGACTGCAGTAACGCCTGGCTCACGGTCTCAGACGTTGGTGTGTCTGAGCACAAGAGGGTCGGTGCACTTTTCTATCTGACATTTGCGTCGAAAGGCTTAATCAGCGCAACTGTTAGCGATTGTTATTTAGATATGAATATTTGGCTTAGAAAGGCGTTGATCTCTAAATGTTTTGGAGGTTCTGCACATGCAATTCGCCCGATGGTGGTGGATTTTTAGGTACATATATGCAGTGATAATGGTTGACAAAATCATGTATGCGAAGGACATCCTACAGGACTAGCGGTTGCAGCGACTGTACCCATGCATTCCGATGGATGGTTGCTCCTTTATATGGGCGTTGACATATTATTTGTTATGTTTGACCACAACCAGAATTTGTGAATTAACATCATGACAAGTAGTCATTAAGGGGGGGAGTTATAAATATTTAATTCCTACTTGTCTATGGTTGTAATTCCCTATTTGAGGAGTTTGTTCCTACATAATAGGAAGTTGCTAGAACTATATTCTTTCCTAGTTGAGTGTGTGGTTGAGAGAATCTCTCAACCACATTATTGTACGCCCAGGATAGATTTCCTATCTTGAGACTATTTCCTGTATAAATATATGTGTAACATCTTTGATTGATATATAGAATTTGCAGTGTGATATTTTATCTGTTTAGAACATTGATCTCCAAATCCCCCTATGTGGGATGGTTCCTTTGATGTCATTGTACTTCAATGATCTTTTTTCTCTCTCAATATGTAGAAAACCAAAATTCAAAAGTAGAACTCCCTTATTTATAACAATGTATTTATCTAAATTAGGAATTGGAAAATAATAAAAAATTATTGATCAAATCAAAATCTAACCTTTAGAAATACTTTATTATATTTTTTGGAGAGGGAAAGGATATTCAAAATGGTCAAATATATTTATTTAGAAAATTACTGAATTAATAAACAAATAAAATTATTTATTAATCACGTTCTGAGAATTAATAAAAATATGAATTCAAAATAATTATTAAATAGTTATTTAACAATTATTCCAAAAAAAAATTAAGGAATAATAAATAAATAATGATTTTTTTAATTATTCTCATGGGGTTTTTCAATTTTAATGAGACATAATTTAATAAAATTGGTTTATTATGTTATTTCCTATGTTGAAAGTGATTTTACTATGGTAAAATTAATTGTATAGGTTGTATTTCGATCCACCTAGTTAGAACTAGTTAGGGGATCATTTTTTGGTGATAATATATTCACCCCCAATGTACGCACATAATGAGGAAATCATATGACCAAAATACGTTGTAGGCTATACTTCCATGAGAAACCAAAGGGGAGTCAAAGAGAAGTACGGAGAGATAACTGAAACAATGCAAGGAATGGAAAAGGAATGGAGGGGACGAGACTTACAAAATTGATATAAGTCTCTTTTTATTTTGAAGTATATGATCTCAAATGAGGGGGGGGGGGGAGGCATACCCATACCCGCCGAGAGAAATAATTACAAATAATAATGGTGTTCCCAACAATGTGGGATTGAGCTACAAACTACACGATACATGATACATGATATGTTGGAATCAATGACCTAGAATGTGATACAACAATACAATGAGTCCCATATACATAATGTGTCTAGAAAAAAATATGTCTGGGATAAATATAATAAAATATGATTACATGAGATATAACTCCCCTAGGGATGATATGGTGAGAGGGAATCATATCCAAAGAAGCCATGCTAAACTAGAAAGGGCTTCGAAGATCCTAATGGATCATCTAAAGGAGGCATACATTGTGTGGATGTTGCAAGTGGTTAAGACTGAACCCATCAAATTTGCAGAACTACATATGGGGCTGGATCATAATCTGATATCATCGAGGCATTTGGGGAGATACCTGAAGGGCTAGCCTATCATGAGGTCTAGAACATCTCACACACACCCAAGAAATGTTGGGACAATCCGCTAGATCACTGACCATGAAGTGTATGATTCTCGATCGTGTGATAATGAGATGGAGTCAAGCACACCAGAAAAAACCAAGTCAAAGGGAAATGATGATTCCCTTTTCTTTATCTGACGTACCAGACAATTATGAAGGATGGAACTAAGGTACACCACCCTCTTGAACACTCTCTTGGAATAAATGTGCTGATGTCGATAGAAGAGGGCCTGCCATAGTTGAGGTAATGAGGAATCCTTAGCAAAGGCACAAGGGATCATAGTAATGTGACTGATAGACTAACACCAGGGATGATGATGGAAGGAAAAATGATGAGTGGTGGGCTGAAAACTTCCTTTTTCAGAGAATGATATGCATGGTTGACTTGCAAACAACTAATTCAATTCAAGAGGGGATCATGAATTAATTAGAAAAAGGATTTTCATAGATGGAGCAGTATAGATAGAGGTCAAATATGATCAAAATGGGATAAATTCAATGCAAAGATGAATGGAATGCTACAACTAGACTCTATGGGACTTAGAATAGACTCCGTGAATGTAAGGGTGACTCATCTCGGATGCTCTGAACAAGGGTGAATCGATGATGCACTGAAATGGTGGAGGACTGGAGGAGACCATGAAAACATGTTTAAATAATGGTTATTGATGAAACAAATTGACACACGATTTGAAAGGTGCAAAGGTAAAGTGGTAACAGAGTAAAAGTGGGTCATATGAAGAAATTCAATTTTAATAAGGCGGTAAAGTGAAACCTTGTGGAAAAAATGGCTTCCTAGTGAAGTGTTAAATTACCAAAAATAAAGGGATACCAATAATAAAACTCAGTGAGATATTTCCAACGGTGCTAGTGGTTTTTAAAACTGAGCTACGGTTTGGTCGCAATGAGAAACATAAAAACTATGGGTTTCCTATAAAATGGATTACTGCCCCCAAGTCCAATTCATTTGCATAGTGAGTTGCTGGAGAATTTGGATAGGAGAAGAAGGCTATAAAATATGAGGAGATCATAGCAGATAACTTGATTGATTGATTTTTGATATGCAACCTCTAGCTTAATGGCCTTAATTTTTTCTAAATGGTCTTAATGATTCTTGGAATGATGGTTCCTAGTGAAGGATCAAGGTCATAAAGGAATATAGGAAGGAACTACTAGAGAAGGTATACCTATTTAATTATTTCCCTAAGCATGAGATAATTCTCCCAAGCATATGTGGATGGAGGGGACTTATTAGGCATGAAAAGGTGGGCATGATGCCCCAAGCTAGATGAGTTTGTGGAGCGACATTGTGTTCCAAGTGCTTAATGAAGTGATTCAAGCATTTAACCCTATTGACACGAGATCCTCCATAGAATGTTATGGACATGCCAATATTATTTATAATAGTGGACTCTAAACAATTTTTTATGATGTGGTTCACCATTCGTTGTTTATGGTTTTCTTTTTGTGCGAAAAAGGAATAAAGGATGCAGTAAGAGAAAGGAAATGGAGGATTACCAATATCGCTTGGAACTGCATATATGAATCAAATGGACTGAATTTATGGGTTCGCATATAAGGTGTCACTATACCAAAGAGTGGTTTATCTATAACGAACTAATTATCACTTAGATAACACGATTGTTTAACAACAATAATGTATAAGTTATTGGTTTGTTGATGTAAGATGGATGATTGATTAATTGGATGATCCCTAAAGCAACATGAAGTGAAATGAGACTCTATAGGTTCTTCTAAATGGGGATGAATGATGGTACTAGAGTGGACACTACTAGATGCACAGGGAGGGATGGGAATAATTTATTCTTGTGGAATCTCAAAAATGGATGCCCCCTTAGCCATAAATTTTGTGGAAATATAATGGCCACAAGGTGGATGCGGTTTGAATTCATGGATTATAGGTAAGGGGTATTTAAATGAATTGACTTCACCATGGATGAAGTCTTTATACTCCAAAGCATATTGATCATGGGTTTTCTTCAGAAGGAAGTATGAATGATGTTTCATATCATCCCAAGGATAGTCTAGGGTAGTAATATCTTCCGTGATGTCTTCATCAGAATGAAATATGTGAGGGCTAGATGAAAAAGGACCACATGATGAGGAACTACCTGAATCGTCGTCATGAGAGAAAATTTTCACATGTGAATCACGAAAAGGTGGATATATTTTACTATTATATGGGACATATTTCTAAGATGAAAAGGACTGGGAGACATACCAACAAAAGGAAAGGGTCACAGAGGAATTATACCTAAAATTTGGGCTGTGTTGAGATCAGGAGGTTGGGGATGTGTTGGATTCTCTGAACGCGTACCAGACCGCTTATTGGAAACCTGTGATGCCTAAAGCATGAAAACACTGGAAGAGATAGTCTTTGAAGGGGTAGGAAATAGACCATAATTAACACCAAGCAGCATATAATATTTATATAATCGAGAAGAAGCATTGGTGAGGGGCGGGAAAATATTATTTCTACTCATCAAGGCGATAGTGGTATGAGGAGTGGTCTGAGAGTGAGGATCATAGTAAGTTAATTGATCGATACTGAAGATATCTCCATTATGAGAAAATAACATCTTAACAAAGACAAAATATGAAAAACAATACATGGAATAGGTATAACTATGACCCAAGAGGATGTTATAATATAATGGTGCATCAATGAATTCAATATCAATTATGATTGTCTTTTTAAAATCAGTAATTGGACAATTGCAAGAGAAGTTGAGGCGGTCGAAGGGATGATCGTCCCAGGAATGAAGAGTGATAGTGGATGGGGAGAGATCAAGGGAACAAAGTTTCTTCCAAACATTAGCGTCCATCACATAGGTGGAGGTGCCTTCATCTATGATACACCACTGAACAATGGTGTTTATTATGGAGACTTGTATTTCAAAGAAAACAGATGAAGGAAGGGGTGAATGATCAGATTTTCCAACATCAAATATGATCATACGATTGTCAGAAGGATCCAAAACACCCAAAGTAGATATTAGATCTTTCCTTTGGGATGGGAATATATGGAGGACTTCCAACATTGACATGGAAACACGAGAATGTGCTAATTCATCTTCTATGCTATAGGTATGGGTGGTTTTAGAAGAAACAATAGTTCGAAATAATGCACCCCTCTAGATCTTAGGGAAAGCCTCTATTGTAGGCGCAAGGATTTGTAAAGTACCATTTGGTGATGAGAGAAGCTCAGTGGAAACCTAAGGTTGGGAATTAGTTGCTCAATTTGCAGGGGGCTTATCATATTGGACCAAGTGAGTCTGGAGGTTGATTTGTTCAGCATGTAATTCATAGGAATTCATTATAAGGATTTTGGAATTATTTTGGCTAGATTACGAAGGTTGGGAAGTTTCATTACCCTATGTATGTTGGGAAGATATATATCATTGATAAGGAAAAGAATTGGTAAGAACAATCGTTTGTGATGAAGAAGGAGGAGGAGGAGGTGGAGCAATGGGTCGAGGTCCTCTAAATCAGTTGCTTGAGCTACCCATGCTTGGTGTATCTAAGATAAAAGGGGACACTGGTGATTATAATCGCCAAATATTCCACAAAAATCACAAGGTTGATTCATATGAAGATCCTTTTTTTCCTATGTTATCCACCTTATTGCTGGGTTGTGGGATTCAGTTGGTTTCCCCGAGGCGAATTAGGTGTTGGACCTTGTTTTCGTTGATTACCTTGAGATGGATGGTTCCGTTACCCTTCTCATTGCTCTGTCTCTTAGGGTTTCAGGGATTGGTTTTAATCTATTGAGAATACAATTGGCTTTGAGGAGGAGGTTGCTACTGTGGTAGAGGTGGAGGAAGCATAGGAGGTAGGGGTGTTGGTGTCAAAGGGGCTAGACTGTTAAATGGTGCACAAGGATGTTAAGGTGATGGGGAAACACAATAAGTGAAGCAAAAATTGGCCTTAGCATCTACTGATGCAGATGGGGATATGCATATGTTATCCTTTGACTTGAATAAGTGTTACCATGTGAATGATTGGGAGGGGGATAAGTGTAATAGGAACTAGTTCCTCCTCGGGTTGACCATAAATCATCAGAGGTAGAGTAAATGGTGAAGGTTGAGGGTGTGAAATGGATCCAATAATATCCTCCCCGACATGAGATTCCCTTGACACATTAGTATCCCAAGGTCGAGGGATATTGGGAAGGATCATATAAACATATACTGACTTTGCATCAAAGCTACTTGTAGTTCATCTTCCTTAGACTAGGGGAAGTGGGAAGTGACATATTTACTTATGGGAGCCAAAATAAATATAATGAACCAATCCATATAAACATAATCTTTGAATTTCGGGGCCCTACACATGCTCCTCCCTTTGTGCCATTCTTTAGCATGGCCAGATAGGTGAGTGGCAGAAGTTTGATGGAAAGAAGCCAAGAGTTTAGTAGAAGTGTCATAACAAAGAGGTAACTGAAAGTAAGATAGAAAATCTTTGGTGAGAGTCACGAAAGTGGAATGGGAGTCCCATGGTTGGTACCCATACCACTTTGCAATAGCTCTAGTAAGGGTGCGTTATAAGAGGAGAAGACAGATGGAGTCTTTGGTGATAGAATTGGGTGAACACCACATATGATATGAGCGAACATGATTTATGGGGTCTTCTCTACGATTTCCTTTTAAATTTTGAATTTCATAGGGAAGTTTGGTAAGGATAGTAGGCCAAGTTGTGTTGTGGAGAATAGGGTCATTGATAAGACAACTGAAATCAGGGAGACTCATACCAACCATATAAGGAAGAAATGGGAGGATAATTACCATATCGACAAAGGTTCCCCCTATGGGGTTACCTTGGTTACTACCTTGGTTTCCTGGACCCATGTTGGTGCCTGACATGGTGGTGGTACAGGTTGTGGAAGACATGGAATCAAAGGAATAACTGAAAAATAAACCAAACTAGAGTGAGAATGAGGACTCAATGGAGGACTAGGATGATGAACCCTAACTTGATGGGGAGGAGTAATATTTCCTAAAGGAAAATAGGGGTTAAGGCCATGAATTCTCCAAGAAAAATACCTATGGGGTGCAATTATGAATCAAATGACTAAAGGATGATAGCAGAAAAAGAGAAGCAAAAAAGAAGTGAACACGTAGTGTAGGGGTGCCAAGTGTAAACTAACTATATTAATATGCTACTCTAATTCAAGCAAACACATCCAATCAAAGAAAAATGACCTCTATCCAATAGGTGGTCTAAATCCTAAAACAAGTCCTAAATATACTATTTCAAATGGCCTTCAAAAAGACTTATTACTTCACAAAATTTGATCCTCGTAAAGAGAGTTGTCTAAAGAAAGGTGGGATAGATATCTTACTATTTCCCACAGCCAATCCTATAAGGTTTTTTTCAATTATTGGTCACTATGGTTACCCTCATCCCATGGGGATGGTCGAGTGTTGAGCTTCTTGGTGATTATCCAACACACCAGATTCCCCACCATGACTTGAGTAGCCTTGAGGGGGACCATTCGCATGATGACCTAGCCTAACCCCCTATGCATTGGGTTTCTGACACACTCTAACTTTGGACCGTGGGATGGTGAAGTATTTTAATATTCCTAATAATTATTCAGCTATGTCTCAATTTAAGTGATATA
Source organism: Pinus albicaulis (assembly GCA_034641835.2). Classification (NCBI taxonomy): domain Eukaryota; kingdom Viridiplantae; phylum Streptophyta; class Pinopsida; order Pinales; family Pinaceae; genus Pinus; species Pinus albicaulis. The sequence goes on along the minus strand of CM076572.1, from coordinate 30,217,083 downwards.
TGGGTGTTATTGGGAGCCTATCACAATGATCTTAAATCTAACTACACAGATTGTTTGTCTTAGGTGCCTAAGTGGGCTTAATCTATGTGTGTTAGATTATTATTATGTGGCTTGTTTTAAGTCTAGGCTTGATGATGTTAACCAATATCAAATTTTTTTAGGGTGTGCACGTGTGTGTGTAAAAAGTGTGTTCAGTGTATGATTTAATTGAGCATTCTTTATGATTCCATATGCTGCTAAAAATAAAGTTATGAAAAACTGTAAATAATGGTGTAAATGGAAAGTAAAATAAACAACCAATCCAAGCACAAAACCCAAACCTAAAAGGTACATCAAACAACTAAAAAAAATGTGCCACACAAGCTACTCAAAGACACACTGATGGCCTAAAATAATAGATGTCTAAGGGACTGCGATCTAAACACACAAGGCTTCTGAAATTGGTGTTGAAAAATAGCACAAGTAAAAGGTGAAAATGAAAAAAAGAAAATAGGAAAGAAGCTTGAAAATATAGGAAACAATAAGGGGATCCATATGGGGAAGGAAACACTAAAATATAAAGGGAGTAAAATTATGGAGAAACCTATCCTAGAGGGCTATAAAATAGTGGAAAAGACCTTGAAACCAGTGGTTGAAAATGCTATACCATAAACTCCTCAACTCAACAAATCTTATCCTAACAGGTGGAGGTGTACTCTAATCCCTAGAGGGATTTTTCCCTCCTCAAATGAAAATGTAACAAATCTCACTAACCCAAATTTGTTTCTCTTTTAATACTATTTTTGTTAATGATAATTATCCTAATTCGATATAAATATTCATTTACCACTTTAGTAATGACAATTCAACACAAAGATCTATTTTTGTTTTTATTTCTCCTCTCTCATGAATTAGTTTCTAGGAATATTTTATACAACTTACTCCCTATAACTAATTCATTAGAACTATACTTACTATTCCTGTTAACATAAGAAGTCACTCCTTGACTGCTTAAGGAGTAAGCCTTACACATCATAGTTCATTTTGAATTTAAAAGGGATTGTTTGAGTGGTGGGATGCCTTTCTCAAAGATTTTGAAATGATTTAATTTTCTTTAATGCATTCATGCATTTGGAAAGTTGTGGAAACTATAAATTGTGTGGGTAAAAGGTAGTATAGGGAGTAGACTACACAAGTGGAAGAATATGAATTGCTGGTACCAATTTTAGGAAATATTCTTATCCTAAATCAGTCACACAATTATGATGATGACCTTTAACACAAACTTTGTTTATGTTAAACCAATAGCACTTAGAAAATATATTGCATGTATAAATTATTCCGCAAATTATTTATGAGAAAATATATTGCATGTATAAATTATTCCGCAAATTATTTATGAGACCTTGACTGACATGTTCTATTACACACATATACCTTGCATAAAAATAAAGCAGATAGTTTACTATTATATCCTTTAGCAACTTCTCACTCACACTTCACTAGTTGTTGCAATTCATATTTTAGAAGAAATTAACAAAGGAAAGATAAAAACCAGACATTAGATGTTCCTTGAATGACAAAATCCTCTAGCATGAAGGAAAATTTGTTTTTTCTATTATTTTGAGTGTTTAGCTAGACTAACATCCAACCTAGAAATAGTATTTACAAGTGCTATATATAACAAGAGAGGAACCACCTCCATCTCTTCTAAAAACAAGGAAACATTAATTTTAGCATACCATATGTGTAAAAAGAGATTACATCCTTATCCCTTGGAAATCTAACATAAAGGACAAATGGGAAAATAAGAAGAGAAGAATTATGGGCTGGAATGCCGAGTGTATTGTCATGCTGCCCCTTTTTCTGCTGAATTTTCTCCTTGTGTCTTGGGTGTTTAATAGCCATGTAGATTTATTTAATAAGACCTCGAATAAACTCATAACCACCTCTCACCGTCACTTGTATTATCCATTTGGTTATGGGTTCTTATTGATCCTTAACTGGCTTGGAAAGACTTGCTGACACGTGTCAAAATTTAGTTAAAATAAGTGTTGTCGAAGTTCGGGTAAAAACCTATAATAGTGAAAATCTGGAATGCTACCAGAATTTATAATAGCGCCCTATTTATTTTTCAAAATGTATATAAAAATGATGAGAATTATGTGCTGACTTGTATTCCATGACACCTAGGCTGATGTTCAAAATATATAACTGATTAGAAAAAATGGATTAGTACCAAAAGCCCTTTTACCTTTCCTCTAAGTGTGATGCAACTTCTACCATTTTATCTAAATTAGTTTTGTTGTTATCAACTGATGTTCTGGATCTGGTTGCTCTTGTAGTTGCCTCCTTGACAGGGTTTTTGTCCTCGGCACCCTTCTATGTTTTTCTTCTTTTTTTGGGCTCTGAGTGTTGTTGTGAAGGCATTCTGTTCTTCCTTTTCTTCATCGACTTTTCTATTTTCCTTGTCTTTGAACCTTCATGTTTCCCTTCAATGTCAATGACTTCTATTATTAGGCTTGGCTTGAGTAGAGCATTGGATTTAAGCCTAAAATTATTTTTCTCTCTTCCGTACCTCTTTTTTGTGCTAGCAATAGGTTTAAATTGTTATTTCTTCTTGTTGCTGCTGATTTCATATCCAACATACTTACGGAGTTCTTCATCTGATGGTGTAGGTTAATACTGCTTCTGCATATTTCTCTGAAAAAGTGCTTTCAAAAATTCTGGCAGCACCTACATTTTTTATTTATCTGTTGTTGTAAATATTACTCTTTTGGATATATTGTAGATGTTTGGAAATGGAGGAATAGGGGGTACTATATTCATGGACTTGGGCTTTCTTGCTGAAGAGATGTCTCCTTTTTCCACATTTCTTTCAACTTTTCCTGCTAGAAATTTATCTTTCTTTCCGTTGGCCTTCTTATGAATGTTTTATTTCTGGTCCTTTCTTTTTTTTCTTCTCTTTGTAGGCTAAGGGTTTGACTGCGGAAGTGGTGGTGTATGTGCAAGTTGACCTGTTCTATAAAATATAAAATGGTCCTAATTCTGGTGTCTCTTTCCCAATTCTTCTTCAACCAGAATTTTGATCAAAGCTTGATGGCACAAGCTATACTCAGAAATTTCATTATGGGTCTTAACCCTTGTTGACATCTTGGTTAGGCTTTTGAACAAGAAAAATGGTAGATTCAATGTCTTCATCCCTGCAATATGAAAAAGAAACCTCATGTGTTAGAGTAATACCACTATATACCTCCTTTCACATGTGAGGTATATCTTGATAAGCTTAATTGCCTCTACACATTCATTCATAAGGTAGCTGCTTGGGATGCATTTTTCCCAGTTTGGATCTCTGTGAGGATCCTTTAGGAAACTGTTGAGATCACCTCCTATGATAAGTTTTCCATTGAACCACCTTTCTCCTTCTTGGGGAGGGTTAAAGGCTTCAACAATGGAGTATTCAGAAACCTACAAAGTGAGGCCATAAACTGTAGCCTCCTATCCATTAAAAGAATTAGAAAACTCTAGAGCAACTCTTGAATACGAGCTTCCCAACATGGTACAAAGAGAATGCCATCCTAACTACATAAACATAGTTCTTACCCTTCGATTAGCATCAACCAAATATGGACCCTGTGGCTCTATTTGATGTATCTTACCACCTGTTTTAGTCATCTTCAGGAAAATAAACGAGTATTTCTCCTACAAATGATTGGTGGTAGAATAGGAAGAGTTTACCTTACAGGTGTGGCCTACATTCTTGTTTGAGATCTTGTCTGAAATCCAAACTTCTTCTCCAACTATAAATCTCAAAAAATTCAAATCGAGCAACTTAAACTTCAAATGACAACATCCATGTTTTGTAGGCGCTTTAAAAACTAAATCTTGGTTCACCACTCCATATAAATCACCCTCAATCATTAAAAATATTCATGATCATGATGTGCACCATGTGACACACCATCACCACCTTCATTTCGTTGTGTTTTCCATATGGGATCTCCATATAGCTTATGGCAAGTGTCTTTGATGACATAAAGTCACCTTCACAAATTGTGCTATTGATTGGCCAGAACTTCGGACAACAATGTTGTGCATCTAGACGAACGGTTATGGTGTGTGGTGTGATCAAAACAATCCCTTTAACTCTGAAAAATATGTATCTTAATGTATGGATACCTAACTTGGCGTAGAGAGGCATGAAGGGCAATAGTTCAGTCATTAATTACGAATGACACGTGAGACTCAACGTATGAAAATACTTGAACTTAGCTAATTGAGTCTAATATGACACCTATAATTAGATAATAAAGGATTTAAAAAATATTTGATGTGCATTAACCCTACAAAATGTGGTATAACTAAAGTGGTTATGGTTTTTCACTTTATTTAAAAAAAATAGTATGCTTTTGCAAATTCCTACAACATCGACAAGTAAAAACAAAAAGACAGAAACCATAAATAATAGACTATCTGAAAGGCTTAAAAATGGGTGTTTCCAAAAATTCCGGTAGCGCCCAATATATATTTATATTGAAAATTTTGAACTTTAATCCTAAAAATAAAACTATGGAATGGACTCATGACTTAGAAAAGAGTTATGCTAACAATAGCCTTAATGGTATTATCTCCTTTATGTTATTATACATGTCTCCCACATGTATTTTATCCCATTTTCAATTAAAATTTACCATTACATATACTTCACTATTTATTCACATACACTTTTATATATTTAGAGTATACTTACATGTGAGTATACCTAAAGTTATAATTTATTAAGCTATAGCTTTCCATATACTACACCTAGGAATCAAATAATGGTTATCACTACCATTCATTCATTTGTTTCCTAGTCCTCTTTTACACTTTACCATACAAAAATTATGAGGCATATACTTTCAACCTTCATAAATAAAATAGTTCATAACCTAAACTGAAAACTGATAAACCACCATATAATTTGATTCCCTTATCATCATATTTAATTATTTCGATGCACGGTAAATTTTATACTGGTTTAATTGTAATTTATTTGTGGCTCAATAAAGTCTGGTCCTATGGTACTTCACCCATAAGTTGTAATATTCATTTCACATTAACTTGTTAAATGATGCCTTACCTTATCTTTGTCCCATCATTTAAGTTTAGTCCTATCTGTCACATGGCTCCATGTGATCAAAATTACTACACTCAGACACCTGTATGTAAGAGATTCATTTTTTTTTAGACGCTGGGGATTTCGTCCCTCGAACCCTAAGGTTTTGGACTACTCCCACACTTTGAATTTCACATTTCTTGTAATATTCCTAATTAGTCCTAAGATAATTGGAATATCCACTTCTGTTTTTATTCCTTTGCTTAAATAATAAATGTATAAAGGAGGTTCATCAAACTCCTAATAAAGAATAAATCAAGGCCAAATGTGAAAAAGGCTAAATATTGGCTATGTAAGCAAAGCACCCTCAGGTGTGAAAAGGGCTGGATAATCTGACTGGGTCAACCTTGACCAAATCTACAACACTGTCTTGGACGAGTGGCCATCAATGTGGCACAACGTAGTTCTAGAAGGAGATGGATTGTGTGAAAGGGAAGATTTCATTGAAGGTGGTTTAGGATGTACAAGCTCTTAATCTATATAAGGAAGGGGATGCTAGCATGGAAAGGTTGTTGAAGATATGATATTTTCATATATTGTCTGTTTAGACCATATAGATTTATTTGGCTATTTAGCCTAGATTGGAAATGCTTTTTAGCATTGGGATTTCATGTTTAGGAATTCCACCTCTTCTCATTGAGTAGCTCTTAGGAGATTCTTGTATTGCATAGTACACTATCTAGCTTGAGGCCAAGATTCTCCTTTCAACTACAACTCAGATCATATTGTGGGTTTGGTTGTCTTTGCAAGATACAACAAGTAGAGGCTAGATCTACTCAGATCTAGGGCATTTCAGTGCCCTTTTTTAGTGGAGGAGTCTTCTACTCCAATTGGAGGAGTGTATTGGAGTGCTTGGGCATCATTATCATATCTTGGCATGTGGCAAACATCTATCTATACCCTACAACAAATTTTCTATTCCAGATCTGCATTATTCTTGTAGGTGTTGTTGTAGGGAGTTTGGGTGCACTATTTGGAGAGCTGGTTTCTAAGTGTTGGGGACCTGCCCTTCCCTTTGAGATCCATTGGAGGAGATATACACATTGTGTATTTCAGATCTGATCTGCATATTTATGAATACTTCAGAATTTCTGAATATTTCTGCGGATCTACATTCTTAGATCCCAAATCTACTTCTTATCCTTGGTGTAATGCTCAAAACCCTAAGGGGATCTGAAAGAGGAGCCTTTCTAGTGCATGGATCTATTACGGATCTGAATTTTTATGCATATATCCACTCTAAATCTGATATGTAATCAACAACAGTTTGCAGTCTAATAAAATAATGCTTTGAAGGCAGTTTCAGTCCATTCATGTGGTTGCTAAACCTCTTTTGCGGGAATTTATTCTGTTTATGTCTTCTATTTCTAGCTATTCATATTATGGGCCTCATTATACATCTATATTTCTGTTGTAAATACTATTGAAGAAAATTTTTATTGGCCTCCTACTATGTTTTAGATGAACTATGTTATTTTAATGCATGACTGTTTAGTATTGCTGCATGTCTCCCATTTGGGATATTATAGTGGTATTAGAGCATCATCTTGGCATATCTCGTGCTTACTGAGAAGCCAATATGTATTTTCAAGAAAATAAAAGACAGAATAATAATATTGATTACACTGAGGACAAATAAGAAAAGGGTAAAACCCCTTTATCTGGAAGAATGAAAGGGAAAGAGTTCTCAAAAACTCAGTTCCAAACTCTGCATGAGCTTCAAGGAGAAATCAAAGAAATGAAGAGGGAAAGACATGAAGGTCCTTCAAGAAGATATTTACATGAATAAAGCCAAAGTTATTCATCTTATATGTGCAAGCACTCAGCTACACAATTAGATATACAACGTTATTCTATGCCAAGATTTACTGCAAGAGAAATGGAGGAAGAAGATGCACCAAAGGAGGAGACCTTAAGTGATTACCTTCAGGAGTATGAATCTAAATCTTGGAAAATAAAGGAGAACTTGAGCTTCCAAGAGTTCTACCAGCTCACTGAGGAAAGGATATCCATCAAGTACAATAGAAGAAGAAGAGGTGGATTCTTTCTGCCAAATTTTGATGGATCCTCCACATGCACAGCCAAAGAATGGATAGACTAGCTAGACTCATATTTGGATTTGCATCAAGTTTCAGAAAAGGAAACCCTTAAAGTAGCAGCACTGCATCTTAAAGTTAAAGCTTATGCTTGGTGGTTAGTTGAATCCTTTTCATTGAATAATGCAAATATATCTACTTATGCAAGATTCACTAGGAGTTTAGTGAAGAGATTTGATGTAAAACAAGTTGAAACATCTTTGATTTGGCTAGAAAATAATGAGCATGCAAAACCTTTGCATGAGTTGGAAAGATCTGTTATGCCAACAACACTTCAGATTTCTGTTGAAGGGGATAAAAAATTGTGTGATAGTTTTCCAAAGGTAAGATCCCCATTGCATGAAGATATTTCTTCTCAAAAGGAAGTCATGTAGATTTCTGTTTCAAGGGAAGGCCAAGATCTAAGGTCTCTCATTGATAATGAGGTATTCTCAAATACTGATGAGGAGAAAGAACAAGAGGGATGTAAAATTTTTTTCACTTCAGAAGAAGAACCATCACCACATGGGGATGTACATGAGGTTATTGCTTCAAGGGAAGGAGCTTTTGCATCTTTGCAATTGGTCCTGAAGGAGCATCATGTGACAGTATTAATGGGAAATAACACCTTGCTCCAAGAAGGAGGAGGAAGGATTGATCAACATCCAATAATGAGGAGCATGCACCCTTGTTTATTTCAAGGGGTTTCTATTCATGAGAAGGAGACTGAAATATGCAGCAAAGGGAGGGACACATCAGCCCACTCATTCATACAGTCTAATTTAGATCTTGATGCCTCTTTAGATGGAGGATTTCCACCAGGGAGACCCCCTGTTTGGAAGAAGAATAAATTGTTTCCTCAACTTATTGCACCAGTGACATATTTGGCTAAGAAAGGAGCATTGGGAGAATCTAGCACATCATTGAGAACCATTGATGGGTTCCAAGGAGAGATGATCAACTCTATGATTTGGACAACGCCATGTCCCACTCAGTTATCTGCGCTGGGAAATAAGGATTCATATATCTATGATGACATGAGTATGGTATCAAGAGGCCACTCCATATTTTTTGGGCAGTAAATGATATCTCTACATACAAAGAATATTTATGAAGATTCCAAGAGGTTACCAACACTCTTGTCTGCATGGGCCAAACTATGGAAGTTTTGGAAGAAAGAGACCTTTCAAAAGGAGGTTGACTTCCATGAACTTAAATCTTATCTTGAGCAAGATCAGCTACAAGAGAGGCAACAAAGATGGAGCTACAATACTCCAACATGTGACTTTGGCATTGAGCATGTCAAAGAGGAGAATGATGATGTGACAACTACTTCATTTCATAATCCTACAATGTTGTCACTGTTGGGAAGCCTAGATCCATATTGCGAGTCCCAACTCTTGGTGGAATATTCCAAGAACATCCTCACATGTAAGGTTCTTGATGGGAAAATGGAAGATAGGAGGTATAGAGTGGTTTATGGAGTCATTTAATTTCATGATCAGATCTATTTGACTAAAGAAATAAGACTCAAAGAGAAACTACTATGTGCAGCCTATGAGATCTTGCTTTCTACCCCCACTATTTTCATTAGAACACACCATATTATCTTGAATGGATTCATATGGCAAGGCTTTGAAGAATATTTATATTAGCATTACCAAAGGTGAATGTACCATATGGAGATGGAGCAGCAACATAACTCTATGGAAGAGTTAATTCAAGCCTCTATTTCTCTTTTTGAGGAAGGAGATAGATCTATGCACCACTCCATTTGTTTGAGGAGGACTATTGGTGAAGAGCATACTTATGTAAATCATGTTTTGTTTTATGATTGTATGCATTCTTTTACCATGTATATGTAGGCCATGACTCCTAAGAGGAGTGTTATACCTTATAAACTTCATGGCCAACATTGGGCCAAAACTATTTCTGAATATGGCCACTCCCTTTGTCAACAAAGGGAGATTTTGCAGCATGATGGGCGCTTTCCTAAGGCACCAAAAATATCTCCCACTTTCAGCCATGGTGAGATGTTATGGGCAGCAAGTAAGTGGTGGGAAAACCACTTACCATATCATTATATGATGCATTAAGGAGATCTACTGTGCTAGTTCCACTTGTGGGACTATGATCCACCTCCATCATTGTGTTCAAATATTTATGTATTGTTGATTTTGATCCCACATGATGATGATGCTATGATATTTGTTGGGAACATGATAGGAGGGTTGACCCATTTTTTGGGTGTGTCCTTGGGAAATGAAAATTCCCATATTTATTCATACTTCAAGAGGAGGAAGAGACATTATATGGCTACTACACCTTATCTTTTGTATGACTTATGTCTTTGGGAGAAGTCTCTCACATGGGAGAATTTGTGGCCAGACATGTGTTTCTTGAATCATGTTAAGCTAACACTTCTTATTCTCTACTATTTTCAAGCTTTGGAGAATCTTATGACAGCAAGAAGGTGGTTGGGTGGCCACTTATTGTACTATGTTTTGAGGCAGCAACAATAAGAACAACGATAGTCTCAATGGAGTGACTATTGTCACCATCCAATATATCATATTACACTTAGTCCATGTTTCTTTTGGAGCACATATGGTGATGATACTTTATTCACTATATACATGGAAGATTGGGGACGGAGGATCCCTAGAATCAATGAATGTAATCTTGAGGTTTCAAGTATCTTTTGGCTTCATGAGGACTATATTGTTGCAACCCAGGATCAGAAGCTCCAAATATATCACAAATGGAGGGAGAGACAGCATAAGTTGAACATTATTACCTCTCATTTCCATCCATGTAGCCCCCTATACATTGCATAAGGAGGGGATCGATGATTATTTCTAGGAGCTACCAAGGATGGCTCACTTTGTTTGGATGATCACATGGAGATTGGAGTATCTCATGGGTGTTGAAGTACCCAATATTTACCATCTCTCATGTCTTAAGAAGACCAATGGACAACATACGATTCTTTCTATGTATCTCCCACTTCTTCATGATGACAACTATTTGGGTTATTCACCAAAGGAAAACTTGTATTCTTTGGAGGAGAGAAATCCATTGGATATTTTGCAATGTCCTTGTGGGTTGCTTGAGGACAAGAAACATTTTGGAGGGGAGGACTATAATATTCCTAATTAGTCCTAAGCTAATTGGAATATCCACTTTTGTTTTTATTCCTTTTCTTAAAGAATAAATGTATAAAGGAGGTTCATCAAAATCCTAATAAAGAATAAATCAAGGCCAAATGTGAAAAATGCTAAATCTTGGCTATGTAAGAAAAGCACCCTTAGGTGTGAAAGGGGCTGGATACTTTGACTGGGTCAACCTTGACCAAATCTACAACGTTGTCTTGGAGGAGTGGCCATCAATGTGGCACAACGCAGTTCTAGAAGGAGATGTATTGTGTGAAAGAGAAGATTGAATTGGAGGTGTTCTAGGGTTTACAAGCTCTTAATCTATATAATGAAGGGGATGGCAGCATGGAGAGGTTTTTTAAGATATGATATTTTGATATATTTTCTATTTAGACCATATAGATTTCTTTTGTTGTTTAGCCTAGATTTCAAATGTTGTTTAGCATTGGGATCTCCTGTTTAGGAATTCCACCTCTTCCCATTGAGTAGCTTTTGGGAGGGTCTTGTATTGCATAGTCCACTATCTGGCTTGAGGCCAAGCCTCTCCTTTCAACTACAACTTAGATCCTATTGAGGGTTTCATTGTCTTTGCAAGCTGCAGCAAGTGTAGGCTAGATCTACTCATATCTAGGACATTTCAGTGACCTTTTTCAGCGGAGGAGTCTTCTACTCCAATTGGAGGAGTGTATTGGAGTACTTGGGCATCATTATCATATCTTGGCATGTGTCCAACATCTATCTATACCCTACATTACAGTTTCTATTCCAGATCTGCGTTATTCCTGTAGGTGTTGTTATAGGGATTTTGGGTGCCCTATTTGGAGAGCTGGTTTCTGAGCGTTGGGGATCTACCCTTCACTTTGAGATCCATTGGAGGAGATCTACACATTTTATATTTTAGATATGATCTGCATATTTCTGAATACTTCTAAATTTCTGAATATTTCTGCAAATCTGCATTCTTATATCTCAGATCTACTGCTTATCCTTGGTGTAATGCTCAAAACCCCAAGGGGATCTGAAAGAGGAGCCTTCCTAGTGCATGGATCTAAATTTTTATGCACAGATCTCTGCTCTATATCCGATATGTAATCAACAACAGTTTGCAGCCTAATAAAATAATGTTTCAAGGCAGTTTCAGTCCATTCATGTGGTTGCAACACCTCTTTTGAGGGAATTTCTTTTGTTTATGTCTCGTATTTCGAGCTATGCATCTTATGGGCCTCATTATACAGCTATATTGCTGCTATAAATACTATTGAAGAACATTTTTATTGGCCTCCTGCTATGTTTTAGATGAACTATGTAATTTTAATGCATGACTGTTCAGTATTGCTACATGTCTCCCATTTGGGATTTTACATTTCTTCTAGTTGGGCCTTTGGCAGAATTTCTTCCATTGCAATTGGTGCACAGAGCTCTTGCCATTTCAAGCATTGTTGTGAGAATTACTACTCAAATCTGAGATCATACTCATGTTTACTTCTATACCAATGGTGTGCCTTTAAAATCGTAACTGCAGCTTAACATCCTAGCCATAGTTCGCCTTGGCTTCTACAATGATTTGAATCATTGAATGGAGGTCAAATAAGAGGTTTAGGTAATGATACCTCTAAATTTTATTTTTCATCTCTCACCTTGGAATGTTTGATAGAATTTCATCACTGCAATATTTAAAATTTCGAATTGATTTTGGTAATCTCATTATATGTACAAGAATATATTCTGGATGGAAACCTCACGCTCGTTTCTCTTCTTCAACATATAGACTCTAGCATGGATTAGAATTGAGGTAAGGATGTATCCATGTTTCCTCCTCTTAGTTTTTATTTTTGAATGCTATTAATTTTGAACGGTTCATCTCTGTCAATGAATGTTGTAACTCATTGGTGTAAATGACAAAAATAATGTTCTATATTTTCATTTATATTTTGATTTCATTTTGCATTTCCCCCAATTTTACCACAAAACCTGTTAATCTTTCGAAAACCCTATTTTGGATATTTTATGTGAGTTAAAATCACTATTACTAACTCAATAATATGTATTCCCTTTCATATAGCCCATAATTTCTTCATAATTACATTCCACATGAAGTTAGCGTTCTGGTTATGTAAGGTTTGAATTTTAGATTATTATTCCAGCTCATCATTTTGAAATATTTTTGCCTATTACTAAGTGATGATTCCATTTTAAAATCTCTTAGGAACAGGATTAATTTATCTCTTGTATACATTATACATTTTTCGTCTTACTGTATACTTTTTTGTTATATGCTTTAACTTCAGATAGCTGATATATATATATATATATATATATATATATATATATATATATATATATATATATATATATATATAGTAATAACTTTCGATGACCTCCGTTTTAATTCTTTTATGCACTAACTTAGCAGTATAGTTAAATTTTACTATTTGTTAATTGATTTTACACCCCACAAATTTTGATGTCAGGGTTTGTCAAAGATTATACCATTTCAATGTTTCTCTATGAGAAAGCGTTATGGAATATGGTCGACTTAACTATTTTCTCTTTGTTAGTTAGTAAAATACATAAATTTTACTTTCTCGTAATTTATTTCTTATATACCATTATTTTCGTCATTGAAATTGAGGAACCTAAATGATGTTGTATCATTCTCATATAGAAGTAATTATACTTATCAATTTTACAATTATAATGACACAGTGAAATCGTTTTCTCTATCATAATTTTTTTTGAATTTCCCAGATTACAATTTCTTGTAAGTGAAGTCATAAGATTGTAATTTATAAAGTTTAATTCATTCTATCTCTCTCTAGGAATTTGTATATTTTTGGTTAGCCATACTCAGCTAGCCAAATTAGGACTTTCCTTTTTCTAAGATCCTATTTATTTTCATATTAAAATTAATTCCTTTTTGAGAATAGTTTACCATGTCACTTAATTTCCAGAATGTTATATTTGATTACATTTCATTTTTCTTGTTAAATATAATGTTTATACCACTACTATAGTGGTATTTATCATATCAATTCACTTGTAGAGTACTATTCAACTTGACAATCATACAAACATTCGTCAGTTTGTTCAAACCCAGGTTTGAAGTTTCACTTCTGCTTTTAAGTATAGTTGTAATTCTTATCCAATTATTTTCATTTAAATGTTCTGCAAGTAACATTTTTTTTTCTTTTTCTTTTTACAGCTGAATGTACTACATTCGAAATTAGTTCGTCAATTATTCAAACCTGTAACTCACCGTCTTCCAGGTTTGTTATACATTAAACTAAAATATTTTATAATAATTTGTTTAATCTGTTGATTTTTCTAGCTTTACTTATAGTCCTCTTCAGTATAGGTGCAAGGAGTAAATCTTCTAAATTAAAGAGATAATTATAGGTATCCCCTCTCATTTTACATACTCTTTAATTGGTTATACAATTTTCACAAATGAAATTCTAATTTTAACTGCATTTCTTGTTTCACGTTTAAAATATTTATCTTCTACAATTATTCTTTTTCTTGCAATCACTAGTCAGAGTGTTTGACAGTTAATATCATATCATTTCAGGTCGGTCATTAGAACAATGGACACCCTTCCACCATCTATTCCACTCTGCACAATTTATTGTCATTAATTGTACATTTTATTAGGATGATGATTGTGATGTAGTTAGAATGTGATATTGTATAATTAACTTATAATTATTTGTGTACTACTTCATCCTCAATTCCACTAGAGGGTTTTGAGTGGAATTAGATGTACATGGAAGTTAAATAATACAGATCTCTATTTTTATCTATATTATGTTTTCACATGAATGGTTTTGTTCTGTATGATTTGTAGTATATGGTAATTTCCATCTTGCAACATATATATTCATGTTTTACTTTCAATCTGAATTTTGTATTCGCATAGAATAATTTAGATATGCATCTGATTATATGCTATCTTTATAGAGTTATTGCTGTTAAGAATGTTAATGAAGGACATATGCATAAATAAAATTTTGATATGCATCTTACTATAATATATCATCATTTATTGTACATATACTCTAGCTTTACATTTTAATTTTATCTTTTAACTTGGACTTAAACAACAGATTTAGACCCTGGGAAAGAGTTTAGAGATTCTGTTTGTTTTTCACCTACTTCTAGCAAGTCTATGTAACAACACATTTGACCTAACTATATTCCTTTACAGTTAAGACACTACCAAATACATATGGCTGTTAAATTTATGAAACAAGACATTGTACAATACAGATGAAATCTATGAAATTAATTTACATAAATTCCATCATGAATTTCTAAAACAAATATATTTTCTGCATCCCACTTCATATTTATTATAACTAATAACAGTAGGCTAAACCAAAAATTTTCCACATAATGTACATACCACTGTATACATACTATTTTTCTCCCAACCTCGATCTTATTCCATAACTCTCCCTTGAGCAAAGACCAATTCTTCCTTAGTGTAGACAATCCATCTGTCACACTAGGAATAACTTATTTTTCCATAAAGGTGTCCTACTATTTTGGGATGTTGTTTCCCTTATCATAGGCTTTTCTTCTATTTTTTCCACAAAATTTCCTTTTAAAACTAGCTTTCCCTCAGTCTAGTTTTATTCTTAACACTTCTATGTAACTTTTGACTTTACAAAGGCTTTTATTAGACCTTTTTTTCCCATCAAATAATTTTATTTCTTATTTTATTTTTCTCCAAGGATTTCTGGAGAATTTTGGGAAAGTTTTAGGATTCTATTCCATCCCCATGGATTAGAATTCCTGGTCTCAATTTAATGCTATCTTTATATAATAATAAAATTTCACATTCAATTATTAATTTACATGAATAATATTTCCATACATATTTTTTTCTTAGGTTCATCTAACCTTTAGGTTTATTCACTATTTATAAAAGATAAAAAATATGGATATTAAAGAGAAATCACTAAGAGAATATAGGCCTAGGGATGGATATGGAAAGCACATAAACCCTTCTGAGTACACAGAATGAATAGGTGAAAAATGCAAAAAAATTTGAAAAAAAATCTTAAAAAGTGAAAAATGCGCATTTTGACCTAAAAATTTTGTTGGAATGCAAAAAACTACCTAAAATGTGTGTTCTAGAACATAGATAATGGACCAAAAAGTGTGTTTTTATCCCAATACTATTGGGAAACAGATCTCATGAAGATTGTGTTGTATCCTACTTGAATAGTACCTGTGACCCAAAGAAAGATGGAAAATACCAACATAATCTAAAAACAAATTCCAAAAAAGGAATGGAGATCTAAAAAATAGAAATTGAGAGGCTAAAATTATTGGAAAACACTGAAACAAAAGTCACCAAAGATCTGAATTACTACACTATTGGAGTCGCCATATGTTAGTATGAAAATTCTTGGTAGGTGTACCAAAAACAGTTCACTTAAGTCACTGGTGACAAGTGATCCTAACAAAAAGATATGGTTGTTTATGCTTCAAATTTGCAATGAAAAAATAAGAATAACCTGCAGCAAAAAGATTATACATCATCCAAAACATAAAATAAGAAGAATTAACTAATGCAATAACCCAATAGAATAATGCTTTAAATGAATAATATTTTTATCAGAAAACACCTGTTGAAAGAGGCTTAGAACATGGATCTGCAAATCCCCTTTTGTAGGATGTGTTCTCTGATGTCCATGTGTTTCAACGATATTTTCTCTCTCTTAATATGTAGAAAACCCAAAATCAAAAATTGAAGTAAAATGGTATCTAAAATGTGAGAATACTATAGTGTTGACGATGATACTGATCATGGTGGAGAATAAATGGAGAGCCTTCTTACTTATAACAAAGTATTTAGCTAAACTAAGAATTGGAAAAAAAATAAAAATTTGAGAATGTCCAAATCTAACCATTAGAAATACTTTATTATATTTTTTATAAAGAGAAAATATATTCAAAATGGAAAAATATCTTTATTTAGAAAATGGTTGAATTAATTAACAAATAAAATGATTTATTAATCACTTTGTGAGAATTAAGAAAAGTGTGAATTCAAAATAGTTATTAAATAGTTATTAAGTAATTATTCCAAAAATAAAATTAAAGAATAATAATTAAATAATGATTTATTTAATTATTCGAAGGTGTTCTTTTCCATTTGCAAGAAGGAATAATTACCAAATAATGATTTAATAATTATTCCTATAGAAAACTAAATAAATAATGATTTATCCAATTATTCTCATAAGGTTTTTAAGTTTTAAGAAGAAATAATTTAATAAAAATGGTTTACTAAATTATTTCCTATGGAAAAAATGACTTTACTATGGTAATATTAATCCTACATGGTGTATGTCGATCCACCTAGCTAGAACTGACTAGATGATCATTTTTAGATGATATTGTAAAGGTTTTGATTTGTTTCTCTATTTTGAGAGTTTGGTTTTTTATTACCATGTATTTATGTAATTTGAGTTAGATTGTGATTTTTCATTATATATATATATAGGAAAATTGAATTGGTGATATTTGAATCCAAAATGCTTTAGGAATGAGAGCTCAACCAATTAAATTAACCCTAGGAACTTATATATACAATTTTATTATCTAAATTAATTTTATATCTTCAAATATATTTTTGATATATAAAATGATTTTAACCTTGTAATTTTTTAAAAATAAATTATAAAACTCAAACTTGCAATTTTAACACTTCTAAAACAACCCATAGACCTTATAAAAGTATCAAATTTCATAAAAAACAATAAATTTAATTTACAATTAACTAAATCATAAAATAAATACTTATAAAATGATGAAAAATAAATACTTATAAAATGATGAGTCCCAAGGATGCGGTTCAATAATTAGATGGAAAAGTTTAGTCATTACAATTCTTGTGATCAAATCATAGTCAATGTACTATGTATTTCATTAAAATAAAATGTGAAATAAAAAAAACCCTTGAAACGTTCCTAATAAACATAACCAATGGCTTATATATCAGCATTTCATAACCTTAAGAGGTTCGGTGTCCAACTAATATGGAATATTAGGAGGTCTAATAAACTGGACCCAATGCTTTGTACATCAACATTTATGGAAGTGAATTAATTGTTCTTGAATTCTCGAATTAATTGTTAATTCGAGAATCCGTTTGGGGGTTAATTGTTCTTGAATTCTCGATCTTGATTCATATGAATTTCTAAGACTGCCATGAATGTCCAATCTGGACGCCTGAAAAGTTAAACATATCTTTCATTAACATGGTTTAATGAAATGAATATCTACTAATATTAACCATATTATATCCGAATTTAATTGAATAAAATGAATGCTAGTTACTAAATTAGGAAAAAAATAAATTTAGAAAAAAATCAAGAATATATATCTTACGAGTTCTTCAACATATTATGTTTCAAAATGACCATCACCATCAAATCTATTAAATCATATATAAAAAGACATTGAATAAGTAGTTATTTTCGTATAGACGTATCTATATTAACAGCAGGTGGCCGAAGGATTTTTTACTTTTATTTTTTTATTGTAATCGACAGTGGGGATAAATTTTGGAAGGAATATGGCAGGCATATCCTTCGTCTTAGTCCATGATTGACGATTGAGGCCTAAAGAGAGCCTGAACCATGGAATAAAAAAAATAAAAATGTACCTAATGATGTGTCAATTAATCAATATGTGTGTGCATGGTCAAACGGTTTCCTGAATGATGGTCGATGGTCCATTTCAATAAATCATGATTGTGCATAGTGGATCATCAATTTCCTTCTTGATGGCCAATGCTTCGTTTCAATACACCACGATGGTGCCGAGAAGGCGTAACAAATACAAGAACCATAAAAAGCATTAACAGAGATGACTTTGATCTTGAAATCCGGATATTTTTGTTTGGCATGGAGTATGAGGACAAAGATGTTCTGTGGTACCTTACTCAGAAGAAACTCATTTATAGAGTTGACGATCGAGTTCCTATTAATACGTCAGGTGATAGATTGAATGAATTCATAGGGTTTCACCCTACTTCTCGGGATTGATTGAATGAATTCATAGGGTTTCACCATACTTCCTTGGTTGTTCTAGAAACACTAAGGGAAGCACGTAAGAGAATCGAACATGGAGAAATTGATATATATTTTTTCTGATAGGCGTTTCTTTCGAATAAGTCCACTTTATTTTGTTTTCTATCCTTCTCCTCTCCATCTAACATTGGCACACATTTTTTAGGCCCACCGTTCTCTTCACTTCACATATGGTTTGTCTGTGCGCTCAGGGTCTCTATTAAACCAGTGATACACATTTGATTTTCAGTTCCAAACTGTGACAATTTTTGCATGCACGACCAAAAACTAACATCTTCCATGGTGCACCTTGAACATACTTGTTACCGTGTCGGGTCACATTTTATCATCAATCTTATTTATGTATTATCCCTCCCTCTTTCTCAATTACCTTAGTTATGTATTATCCCTCTTACCTAGTTTCGTGCGCTATGTGTTATCCCTCTTACCAAGTTCCATACATCCTCTGATCGACAATCAGAAACATGCACTGTGATTGGCCCTAGCCAAATTTTCATACTCGGAGTAAATATCAGTCGGCTTCTCTGAATTCAAGTTTTTGCCCTCCTGCATTTGAAGAGTTGGAAATCCTCCATATTTGGCGATTTTGCAAGGCAGACGCGTCAAGTCTTAAATTGCAGGTCAGTCATTCAACTAAGCTTTGTGGTTCTTTTATTATGTATTTGTGGGGGTTTGCAGTGAAGTTTGTTTATTTTGTAGAGGGCTCCACTTTTGTGTGTTTTTATTTTTTATGATGACCTAGGGATTTCATATAGTTGGATTCTTATAAAAAATGTAGTCCTACAATCCTACCATTATAAATACATCAACTATTCCAAACAATATATATTGTGGAAGCAGCAGGTAAATTCTCAATAAAATTGTTTCCTTGGGCATATCTATGAGTCCATTATCCTTTGCTACGTTGATTCTTCTAACTGCTAAGGTCATCTACATTGTATTACTATTGATTGATATTTTATAATTTTTGGATGTTTTGATTCTTTGGTTACCTATACATTTTTTGGTACAATTATTTGTAAGTTTAGGGAACATCAGAAGTAGTAACTCGCACTCTGATAAGTATCCCTTCTACAAAACTTCTAGAAAACAGCTCAGTTCATAGCAAAATTTTCTCGGGGCTCTTCGACGTCTTTAGTGTTGTAAGAATAAGGGTTCAAAAGTGCTAAATGAGTTCGAAAATAACTTGAAAAAAAACAACCCGCTATACATTTCTTGGATAATTAATAAGAGATTATTGTGAATCCTGGTTCGAATCCCACTCATGCATTATGTTTCCGTCGAAAAAATCCCTGGTTCCAATAAACAAAACTATAGCCTGGAAGAAAGAATAAATAAATATAGTAGAGCTTTGAGATCAAAGTTACTGAACATGAGCAGATCCGAACACGCTTCAACGAAGGAGGGATAGACAAATACCTGTAGATTAATATAGAGACAAGAATCCTATTTTCCATAAAACTCCAATTCTCAAGGCACCCCCTTCTCCCCCGCCATTGAATTCATGTGCCATCTATCATTTTATCTCCCATACATCTAAACACATATTTTCATCCTAACCATTTCACCAGAACGAGGTGTCCTCTACGAGAGAGCCACCTCTTACACCATGTGTTAATTTTTTTTCTCAATTTTGGCAATGGGACACTTTTAATCAGCTTTGAGGTATATATTGCCTTTAGATGAAACTCTAGGCATTTCAATCCTATGTCAAAAGTTGTTATAAGAAAGTGGAAAATGTGATTTATGTGTTACTTCTTAGGTTATGTAAGACCCTAGCAGGTAATAACCATGGAGAGGAATATTCTCATTTTCTTTCTAAGAAAAATGGGTCTGCGGCAACAAAAATTAGCCCAATCTTCTAAGTCATTTTTATATGCTGAAGAAAACGTTGATGAATTGGGTTCTAGGTTTGCAAAGTTGGCCATGACCACTTGAGAAATTGGAGATAATCTTCTTGGTTCTCTGTTTCAAGTGACATAATCCTAGTCATCTTGTTCTTGCTCTTGTTCTCTTTCCGATGGTGATGATTTTAGTGAGTGTGTTGTGGTTAAGGAAATTTCATGGAGAAGAGAAAATTTGTTTCCTTCCCTATCGTAATGTATTCCATAATATTTATGTGGACAGATAGATTCTATATTATCAGAATATGACATGTCATATTTGCAGAGTATTCTTTGTTTTTACTATAGAAATTGGAATTTATATATAAATGAAATAGGTGAAGTAAATGAACGCCACATCAACTTCTTAATTTATGGATTCGATTATTTTAACTAAAATTCCTATGCACTACAAATCTAGAGGAAATCACCGATGATTATAATCAATATTTAAGTAGAGAGATTACCTTGGAGATATACGATGCAAAAACAAAAGTATCGCTGTAATTTTCAATTTCATATATACCAAAGTAAACGAAAGTGAGCTTTCTAGGGAAAAGAGGTAAACCACACAAATCTTATAGCCATACATATATTATGCAAAGATGGATAACATACACAATATGTATTTTATAGTTATATAATATGGATGTTTACATATTGTCTTGAAGTTCATGAAAATCCACATTGAATTTATGCATTGCATTGTTCAACATCTCCACTTTATAGTCACTCATCATCCTACAAGAACAATCAAGGACCGGATAATTCCAACATAAAAATAGGACTGTATCTCTTGGTTAAATCAATAAGCATACAATAGAAAATGAAAGGACGATTTTAAGAAAAATAATAATTAATTCTTGCAAAAGTATTCAATGGGTACTTGGTCAACAAATGCATATCTACATTTCATTTAAATTCAACCAATCGGGCTATAATGTAGAATGAAAAGGGAAGAATATAAAACAAATTTCCAAAATATTCTTGCTGGGAATCCAAAATATTATACAATTATAAATAGTTGATTGTTTCATACCAATGACTTTTTTAATGTTAATTTTGGGGAAATGTGTATCGAATTTTACTGTGATACAATAGATATGTACATAAGGAGTGATACATCGTCGAAGCAAAAGACGATCACATGGGATCCCGCCTCCCTACATCAATAATGAGAGCTAGAATGTTTTCTTTGTATTTCAAACATTTGACCTTTATTTCCTCAATTTTTCTCCCATACCAGTTATTAAGACAAAAAAGAGATTGAAAAAAATATAACGAAAGTTACATAGTAGCATCGAAATGCCTAAATACTTATAAGGACATTTTAGGATGATAGAGATATATATTTTGGGGATTCCTTTCTATCTACCAACATTCATAATACAATTATGCCAGTAGGAGTGGCACCAGATAGACTATCCTCTAAAAATTCCAAAGGGTTAAGCCAAAACGACAACTTTTCAAAAACATGGAACCATTGATAACGATATGAAACTTTGAGGTTGGATTGCTCCCATTTCTTTGTGAAAATCGTTTTGGATATCCTTATCTAGTGTTTACAACTACTTTTCTGCTAATTTTATTCTATTTTCAGAGGAAACTATGTTTACAAATACTTTCCCAATACATTTTTTTCTATTTTCACGAGAAACTATCATTCGTAATGCTCACGAGGGTGTAGTTTTCTCAACGTTGGTAATTAACTCTTGGTATATTTCAGAGCTGGTATAGCTGCAATTTATGCATATTTCAACTACTATATGCTAACAAAATATTTAGGGTATGCTCAATAATAGGAGAAGAGATTTTTTTTAGCTTCGATTTACAGCTTGTGTGCACCTTTTATTGAGTAAGGCTACTCCCCTCACAAAAAATAAGACCTTGCTACTCATCAATTTTGTGGGGTACTAGGAAGGGTCATACATGTCATGAGGACATGGTCATATAATTGGACAAAAAAATATGCAAGTGCATTTTTCCAATCATAGTGAAATTGATAGCTTTGATGTGGTCTTTGTAAAATCAAATGGAATAAAGGACATTATATGCAAGAGTTTATTTAATTTGGTTCAAGCTGCTATAAAAATTTTATTTCACCTATACTATTATCTCAAATAGAATAATGTGATAAGGCGATACAATGCTTGTTTCAGTCGAGTGCTATGATATTTAGAAAAAGGTGGTTGGCAGACACAAACAATGTTTTGGCATGTATATATTGTTGAACCTCAGAATTACCCTCTTTGACATCCTTTCTCACCTTTTTCTCTTACATTCTCATAATATCACATACCCCAATCAATGATAAATTCTATGTTTTGTCTCAAGGAATGCACTAAAATGATTGCCATGTTATATTCTCATGTCCTTGCTATTTGAATATATTTTTGCAATTTAGCTACAAAACACTGCCTATTTTGCAGCTAACTATGGATTTCGTAGCTACTCTCATGGTATGACAGGTTCCAGGTGTCAAATGGAGAATTGAGCCACATCGGAACTTCTAGAATCATCTCCACATGGATTTTGACATATTCACTTGGTCAAGATCGATAGAGAAGCAGTCCTAACATCATGGTCAAAGGTGTGGTCAAAGTACGTTAGGCGAGAATAGTAGGACTCTTGATTTTCTCTATAGTAGCAAATCAAGAGTCAAACAGTCCTATTACAATTCTATAATTCGAATTAGCCACCTGTAGCAAGATTATCTCATAGAAAGTTAAGTTTATTTTCTTTAAATATTGGTTGTAAAGAACCGAGAAGACTGTTAAGAAATTAAGTTAAGTTTTAAGCCTTTGTTGATGTGCTGTGTATTAAGACCTCGTTATATCATAATACAAATATCATGTTGCCAATGATTTCTTAAGTGCATCTTTTACCAGTTAGCATTTCAGTGAAATCAATTGCAGAGGGCCCTTCCACTGGAGGAGGTTTTTCATTTGTTGTTTTTAGTTTAATTTCCATTACTCTATTTTTAGCAATTCTATTTTGTTATTAGATTAATGTTTCATTCAAGTCTTGATCAATAGCATAACGTTAAAAACATAACTATGTAAGCCTTTCTCTTCCAAAATATTTCATGAAGATAGATAACTCTGTTTTCAAATCGAATTAAAATTGAAGCAATACAAATATACAATTATTTAGTTTTCTTACTATTCTATCATTTATTTTCTTAAGAATAGAATTATCAAGTAATTGTGTAAATGGATATTCTCAAAAGTAATTTCAACATGATGATTCTGAACTAAATGATTGAATGTATAATTCATACAGTTGTTGAGTTTACTCTGCACATTTTTACTTGCTTTCTAGGAACTTAGAAACTAAGGTATAATTGACTTCTTGCACAACATCTCAAGAGGTTAATACTTCACATTGAATGTTGGGGAAAATCAAATATACATTAGTTGTTTACAGTCAGTTATACATGCTTTCACATTTTTCTTTTGGATCCTCACTTAGTTGCATCACTGATATTCCTAAAGGTGATTCCAAAGAGATTGATTTAATCATATTTCAAAACTAAATGATTGAATGTTTAATGAATGAAATTACTGAGTTACCTTCTGCATACTTTACTTGATTTTCTAGATCATTAGGTATAATTGGTTACTTAATACCATCTTAAGAAGGTAACACTTCATAATTGAATGTTGGAGTAGCTAAATATAAATTAGATGTTTTTCCTTTGCACACTTTGCTTACTTTTCTAGGACATTAGAGGTTAAAGTATACATAGTTGCTTACACATCATCTCAAGAGGGTCACACTTCATAATTGAATGTTGGAGTAACTAGAAGTACATTAGTTGTTTTCATTCTATGCTTTTTCTTAAGAAAAACACTGCAATTTCTATCTCATTTTAAGAATTATATCCATGGAATAGGATTAATGATAAGATAAAATAGATGCTCTATTTTCCAGATTATGTTCTAACTAGCTAATAGTATTTGATTTATTTTTATGTATATTAGATTAACTTAAGAAAACTTCCTTTTCTTCCTTCTTAAAATTCATTAGATTAATTTAAATCTTTTCATCGGTTTTAGATTGAACATTCTTAGAGATCAAAGAACAAAAACCCCAAGGCAACATAAAATACAAAAAATGAAGTAAGAAAAAAGGTTAACTAAGAACATAGAGTGCACCACACTTCATCAGTTTACAAACCTCGGTTGATAAATTATGCAAGCAATTTAAGACATTAAATTCACTAAAAAATTTTGCTTTATTACCGGGGAAGTGTAATTAGGTAACCTCATTTATTACATCTATAAATAAATGATATGCGTAGAGAAAGAGAATCTAGGGGAAGATTCATGGCTAGAGGCTGGAGTTTAATCTCTACAACACCACTCACTCCACTAAGACTAAGAAGTGATACACCTCCATCTCAAAATCATATTCCATACTTCACTAGCCATAGAATTCTTAAAGTTCTAAGGTCAGAAATCCAATTAGGAGGATCTCCTACTTCATCCACTGAAGCAATCTTGGAGAAATAGGATCCTAGATCTCCAACAAAAGGAGTAACCTTTTTCACCTCTACAGGAGAACACATTTTAGCTGAAGAGTTATAAATTCCTAGTGGAGAGGAAGAGGAAGAACATTTCTTCAACATACAATTGATAGAAGAACCAAAAGAAGAGCAGTTAACCTTACAGGTTGTGTTGTGAAACCATCTCCAAAAATAGAAGAAAAGAGATATCAACGCTTTACAAATAAGCCAATTAGAGGGGGCGACATCCAATACATTACATGAATGAACAATTCTTGGATGATACAAATTACAAAACCTTCTTTCTATATATAGGAGTCCATGGGGCCACAATGTAATCCTAGCCGACCTAAAAATAATAATTTAAGGGCACAATAATAGCAATATGGGGGTTGCAAGGGTACAACAATAACAATAAGCGGGTTACACTAACAACAATAAGGGACTATAATAGTAATATAGGGACCTAACATGCCCCTCTCCTTTAAAAAAGTGTTGTCCTCAATGCTTGAGTAGCTGTGGGTGCTTCTATATAAAATTGTCATCCTCCCATGTAGAATCTTCAGTGGGTAAGTTCTTCCACTTGATGAGATACTCTGAAATTGATCGATTCCATAGTTGTTGAGTTCTTGTTTCCATGACCGCTTCAGGTTCAAATATGGTTTTTCCTTTCTCATCAAGTTTTGGCAATATTGTTTGAACTGGAAGATTTTCACCTATAACCTTCTTTAAACATGAAAGATGGAAAACTGGATACACTTGTGAAGAAGGAGGAAGCTCCAATTTGTATGCCATAGTAGCAATCTTTTGCAACACCTTGTAAGGACCATAGTACTTTGGTGATAATTTATTATCCTTCTTAGATTGCTTGAGGGAAATTTGTTTATATGGTTGTAGCCGTAAAAATACCCAGTCTCCTACATCAAAACTTCTCTCGCTACGATGTTGATCTGCCTATTGTTTCATTCAATTTTGTGCCAAATTCAGGTTATCTTTTAAGAGTTGGAGAACTTCTTGTTGATACTCAATGTGATCTTCCACTGCTTGAACCTTGGAATTTTCTCTTAAAGATGATGTGATGGATGGTGGATGATATCCATAAAGTTCCATAAATGGGGTGTAATATACCTCAAATGTTTTTTATTTTTTTTCATAAAATAATATATATAAAATATATGTTAATTTCATTTCCCATAATTCCACCATAATTTAAATTGTTTTGCTTTTTAATAAATGTATATAACTTCTATACATTTTATTTATAGATAGATTTCTATTCATTTCTCATGTATTTATTTAGTACTCCCCTTAATATTGAGATTGGTTACCTTTAACCTAAACATATGTTTATAATCATATATAGTAATGGTTTTTATACCATTAATTTTATTTAATATTCAATTTTTATTTTCACTTGCATATGCATAAGGGTTTGGATACATTACATGTTACATAAAACTTTAATATCCATTACCTTGAACTTATCAAAGGTTTACTTAATCTTAATCTTCACCTTCATCGTATATATTATTACAATTTATGGTTTTTATACCAATCTATTTCATTTCCATGACATTTTGTTTATATTACTTTTACCTCACAGTATTGTGTATAGATATTAGCTTATGATTTTCTTTTAATTATATTATGGAATGCATATAATGATGCCGCTTACTTTGAAATTTGAAACTCAACATGGTTATTTTCTTTGTCATTATGACATATATAATTTTATCAACTCACATAATCTACTGGTCTTGTCTCCTCTACCGAGATTTGTACTTAGGCATTCAATTTGGCTTACGGCCTTACTGCTCGAGCCCATAACAAAATGTTGTTTATGTATATATGTCACATAGCTCTGATTTTTCTTTAATGGGACCATCTGTAATGGTACCATAGTGTTTAATGCAATTAGGGTTTATCTGGAATAACGCTTTGCTACTCTTGACAACCAAGAGAGGCTACCGATTTTTGAAAACTGTATCGTTGGATACACTTAGGGTTTGAAGGTCTTCATCTCTATTAAACCCAACATTTTCTTCATTCCATTCTTCTCCGAGGGTTTTTATCTGGAAAGCTTAACAATATACTCTATCTCCATGACTGATAAGATGACATTTTACTGGCACACCGAGCTCAGCTATCCTGGTCCGATATGTTACAAGTAATTTTGACTTAATTTATTTACCCATTTGTAAAATTCGTGGTTGTATTTTTTATAGATTGCTGGTTTTATTTTTGATTCGTTTTTCTTATGGAAATTCCTATGGAGCTTTCCATTTAATTTCATTTTTAAGAAGTTTTCATTACTGGTAAGTTTTATTTTCTATGTAGGCTAGCGTATCTCCTTAATTGATAAAGGGTGTTCTCCTGTTATCTTCATTTAGAGTTTATGTGGACTTGTAATTTCATTTTTACTAGTTTTACTGTGACTTTGTTCATAATATCCAATTTTATTTTGATAATCGATACACTATTCGAATTCATTAGTTCATAACTTGGTTTTAATCGCATTACGTGTTAGGTTTTTTACCTCAAGGAGGCAGAGTTGGATTATCTTTCCAACTACTCTGCTGCTTTGATTTCGTATATGTCTTTGGCTTGGGATGGATTATGAGGTCAAACCTTCTTATTTTCCTTAGGTAATTCGTGGCCCTATTCGACTTTTGCGAAAGTAATATTTCAATTTTCTAAAATTTATTTTTAATCTATATATATTCATTTAATTCCTGGGTTATTTGTGGTTGCAGGTATGCTTTGTTTCTTAGCTCTTTTTCCATTCTTGTGGCTTCCATAAAAGTATGTATTCGCTCGTTAAACAAATTCATGTTGCTCCATTTACAGGTTGGTCTGGCCACATTCTCTTCTACTTATCGGCCTTGAAGACCCAACTGTGATTACGGAGTTTAAAATTCTCTTCTCTTATAAGTTAGAGTTCTCTCTGTTATTTTTCATTCAAATGTATATGAACTAAAAAAGTGCCCTCTAAATGTTGCGAGGGTTTTCAATTTAGGACTGTTAATTTATTTATTTATTTAAGGGATAATGTTGACTATCACTCTCTCTTAAATTTTAACATTTTTTCTTATATAATGATATTTCTCTGTTTATAGCCAGCGACTTGATTTATATTGATATGTAAATATCAAGCACTCTGTTTTATCCACATTGGATTTTCAAAATGTTATCTCCATCTATCTGTTAGTAGATGAACAATTAATCTGTTTAATTCATTTTTAAATTTTTATTATCTAGGAGTAATTCATTTTGACCTAATAATTTAAGTAGTCAGATATAGATACATATATCCACCAATATTTATATCTTATGCATATTCTATTAGACCTCTTTTATATTCGTCATATTAGACATTTGTTCAGAAATTTAATATTTCTCAATATGGTATTTTTTTTTGTGCACTTTCTCAGAGTTAATAAAATCATGACAGATAATCCAATTTCAGTAGTGCATTTCTATTTTAACTCCTCAATTTTATATAATAACATATTAAAATTTTTGAGATACCACTGATTCCAGAAGATTGATATCTTTGCTATATATATTTTTTCTAATAATACTATTCGCTTATCTCATGTGTCACAGTTTATGATAATTGCATGAACAAATTTTCTCTTTACCTCTCTTTTACTTTCTGAAATTTTAATTGTTATAACAAAATTATAATTTGTAAATAGAAAGTTTTATTTTTTCATGCAATAATTTTTGTTCTTATTTATTTATGTATTCAGAAATATATATTTTCTGAATTTGTATTCAATAACAGTTCAGTAGTAAAATTATTGAAAAATAGATCTATAACAAAATATTTCTAAGTTGTTTTAATAAACTATTGTTTCAATTTCTGAATATAATAGTCATATTCAATTTATCTCTTTGCCTTATTCAACCATTTAGAGTAGAATTTCTTTCTATTAGATTTAAAACAGAGTTATTTTCTGATACTAACAGAAAATAATTTCGATTTCTTTCTATTTCCTTAATCAGTTATCTGTTAATGGTTTCATAATCTTATATATTACTTCTACAGTACTTTTCCATAATTTATTATTCCCAATATAATTTAATTCATAGTTTATAGTGTATAACTTCTAACTTTCACTACAGATGAATAATAAATTCATGAAATTTTATTGTATATGGGAATAAAACGTATCTTCAGATCCAAGCCAAATTCAAGTTTAGAGATTCTGAATGAATTCTCCCATATATTATATTCCTACAACTATACAGAAGTTTGAAGGTTAATTTCTTCTAACTACTCTGTTAAATGTAGGAATTTATTATTCATAACATATCAAAATCCTTTTTTTTTCATCCCAATACTATCTTAACTATTCAAAATAAAACAGATATAACAGAATGTCATCAAACATATGTGCATACCAAAAATTTTCTATGGCCAATCCTCCCAACCATAGAATTCCTTTATCTCCATAATTCACCCTTAAGCTGAGATCCCTCGAAGAACAGACCAACCTCAATCTGTGCTGGAGCAGCTTATTTAGGCTATGCTCACCCCAAAGCCTATTTCCAATTCTGCGTCCATATTTTTAGGATGCTTTTATTCCCGTTTCCCTAGGCTTCCCTTATTTAGGGACTTTAAAGCTACTTTATGCTTTTCGAGCCTTTTACATCTTCCCAACTACTTCCTCATCATTGGGGAATTTAGATTTTTCCTCAAAAATCTGATTTATAAATAATTTCTTTCAATGCTTTTTGAAATATTTTTGGGAAAGTCTTAACCTCTTTCCACAACCTCATGGATTAGGAAAGTGATCTCAAAATCTCATTTGGTCATAGTGCACACAACCATTTCATTTATTTTTCATTAATAATTAAAATCAAATAAATCCACACAATAATTATCCATTGGGGTCCACTCCCCTTCGGACTTATGTTCAAATGTCTAACTTGAAAATCATAAAAAGTAGGGATGTTACATGGGGTCATTTTTGTTGAAGTATGGAAGGAAGTGTTATACCACCATTCAACAAGAGGTAACCACTTGACCCATTGTGTTTGTTTATTAGATATAAAGCAACGATGATATGCTTCCAAAAATTTATTTACTATCTCATTTTGACCATCAGATTGAGGATGATAAGATGAGCTATGAGCTAATTAAGTACCCAAAAAAGAAAATAACTCCGTCCAAAAATTTCCAGTAAAAATGGGATCTCTATCGCTCACAATAACCCTTGGGCTTCCATGTAGCTTTTGAATTGTGTCCATAAATGTAGTAGCAACTGTACTTTCTTTAAATGGATGTGATAATGCACAAAAGTGTGCATACCTGGTAAGTCTATCAACTACCACCACGATGACACTCTTTCCTACAGACTTAGGTAAACCTGTGATAAAATCCATTGAAATATTCTCCCAACATTGACATGGAATGGATAAAGGTTGTAGAAGTCCCAGGGTCTTAATTGTCTCAACTTTATTCGGCTCGCAAACCAAACATTTCGCCACAAATTTTTGAATATCAGATTTAAGACCATCCAAAAAAATTCTTTCTTCACCCTGTGGTAAGTTTTTAAAAATCCTAAGTTTCCTCCTAAAGGAGAAGTGTTCAATTCCAAAATAATATTTTGTTTTAGTTAGGAGTTCTTACAAATATATAAGCGATCTTTGTACCATAAGGAATCATTTTTCCAACTAAATGTATCAGATGTAATAGGATCTTGCTGCAACTTTTGAATGAGTGTCCATATTTCTTTGTCCTTCTTTCATTCATATCTTGCTTCGGTTATCCAATCTATTTGGCTAATAGAAATGGCATAAAGTAATGCTTCCACCTCTTCATTCTTTCTTGAGAGTACATCTGCAACAACATTAAGCTTCCCCTTTTTGTAGATTATTTCAAAGTCATAACCCAACATCTTTGTGAGCAATTTTTGCTGCTCTTCTGAAGATAGTGTTTGTTCGAAAAAGTTTTTAAGACTATCATGATCATTTTTTACCTTGAAGTGTCTTCCCATTAGGTAAGTTCACCATTTCTTTAGTGCATGCAGTATTGCTAACATTTCCTTCTCATAAAAAGGTTTCCGTAAATACTTTCCTTTTATTGGATGAATTTCAAAATAAATGGGTCTTCCTTCCTGCATTAAAATAGTACCAATTCCATTTCCCGAGGCATCACATTCCACAATAAAGGTTTTTGTGAAGTCTGGCATAGTTAAGACCGGTGCTAGGCACATTTCCTCTTTAAGATGTTCAAAGGCCTTAGTTTCTTTAGGAGTCCATGAAAATGCATCTTTCTTCAATAATGTTGTTAGAGGTGCTAATATTCTCCCGTAAATCTTAATAAGCTTGCGATAGTACCCTTTTAACCCTAGAAATCCTCGCAACTGCTTTATGGTTGTGGGGACTTTCCATTCCTTAAAGGCTTTAATTTTGTTAGGGTATACCTTAACACCCTCATGAGATATAATATGACCCAAATATTCCACCTCTTGTACTCCAAATAAACATTTGGATGTTTTTGCATATAATTTTTTCTCCTGCAATAGTTTGAAAACCCTTTCAACATGTTCAACATGATCCTTCGAAGACCTGTTATAGATTAGTATATCATCAAAAAATACTAGCACAAATTTTCTAAGGAAGGGTTTGAAAATGGAATTCATCAACCCTTGAAATGTAGAAGGTGCATTGGTAAGGCGAAAAGGCATGACCAAAAATTCATAATGACCCTCATGAGTTCGAAATGTTGTTTTTGGAATATCTTCAGTCTTCATTCTAATTTGATGATATCCTGAACGAAGATCCAACTTGGTAAAATAAATTACTCCACGTAATTCATCCAATAATTCATCAATCATAGGAATGGGAAATTTATCTTTAGTGGTGAGCTTATTGAGCTCCTTATAATCTGGACACATTCACCATGATCGATCCTTCTTGTGTACCAATACTACAGGAGCAGAGAAAGAACTTTGACTAGGTTGAATTATACCTACCTCTAACATTTCTGCAATCATATGTTCAATTTCACTGTATTGGACATAAGGATATCTATAAGGCCTGATGTTTGGAGGAACACTTCCTGGAATCAAATGAATAGCATGATCATGATCACAAATAGGTGGGAGTTCTTTGGGAGTTTCAAACACCTTGGAATGATTGTCCAAGACTTGTTGGAGATCTACAAGTAAATAGATGATTTTGATGTTGAACTTCTAGTGAGCAGAACAGCATTACGCCTTGTTTTTCTTCTTCTTTTTTAGAAGCTTTGTCATGACATTAGAGCTTATTATCTTTCCTTACTCTTCCCCGCAATACCCCGTAATTTGTTGGCGCATCAAGATCGGTGTCGTGCATCAAGATCGGTGCTTGAAGAGGAGGGGAAGGAACCTGAGTAGCATAACGCTCTAGACAGTCAGTCATTGCCCCCAGGCTAGGCATAAACGAGGAGGGATGATGTCCATCACCCCAAGGCAGCTCCTCAAGAGACATAGTTTCAATGATAGCCTCATCGGAAGGAAAAGTCTCTCTAAGAGGATCGGGGGCATCACCGGCCAAGCCGTGGGGATTGTGAGTAGATCGTCAAGAGCCATGCCTACCTGAGCATGCTGAGGAGGTGGAGGGTCCGATGCGTCAACAATCTCACAGTAGCTGATCTCTACTGGCGTTAAAGGCATGGATTCTCCAAACTCATATACCTGCTCAGGTGTAGGACATTAGAGCTTATTATCTTTCCCAGCTTCCTCAACAATACGACGATCGGTTGGCGCCGTAGCCACTTAAAGAACTCTGGCCTCCAGGACATCTGTTGGCCACCTCCAGATCTGGGCATCAGTGCTGCCCAGCGAGCCATTCGCGGCTCTCGTGGTATCGGACTCGCCATTGCGGCCCCTTGGCCCTGGAAGATTGGTATGCGTTCCAGAATGAACGATACCAAGATGGAACCATAACTGAACTATTTCAGTTTCCCCTGTTTGCACCTTGTGAGCTGCCTTTTCATGTTGATGGTTATTGCTTCTGCCCAGTTGAACAGTAGGGAACCCATGCATTCTGAGGCCAACAGGAGTTGAGTTTTCATGACCTCGTGCGGAACCTGCGACCCAGCAGCCCGCGTAATGGTGTGGAGAACTACTCTCAGTGCTAGATCAGGGATGGTGGAGATATACACCTTCTTGCTTCCTGATCCTGTTTGTGCCCCTCGGCACACCCGTGCCATTACCTGTTCCATCTTTTCCCCAGAAGGTCTGCTTCCGGTTAGCACAGGGATTGGACCTCTGCGGGACAATCCGGTAATGAAATAAACGTCAGTGACCTCCAATTCTAACACCTGGTCTCGTAGCCTGAAAACTTGTTCATTTTCATCCCAGATGCTGATTAGATATTGGAGGAGCTCGGGCTGAGCCCGTAAACATGGCGTGAGGAAGAAATTTTTTAATCCACAGTCTCTAAGTGCGTTCATGCAAGCTTGGCTTTGCATGGCCTGTTCATCCTCGTCTCCGTGCTCTCGTTCCTTCCATTCGATTGCCATTTTGAGTGTTTATCTGCAGTCATATGGTCAAAAACCCCTGATTAGATCTTTGATGAGCTTCAAAATTCAAGAAATTTGGTTTAAAAATCGGAATTTTAGGCGGAATTTAGGTTCGGCCGCTGGCGCGGCTGTTTTGCTAACAGTCATGCCATGTGGCGCGGGCCCTTTAGTAGAAAGAGCTCATTGGCGCGGGTCCGTGCCCGATACCCGTGCCAATGGGCCCGGCCCTAAAATTTTAAAAATGCCCATGCAAGACTGATTTTTAAGGGAAAATCATTAAAAAATGAATGAAAATGTAGAGCAAGGGAGCGCCTTTTACCTGTGACGAACGAGAAGCTGAATGGTTGCCTGGATTGGTCGCAATCGCCGACGAAAGTTTCTGCTCCAAATGGACCACTGTTGCTTTCTACCAAGGTAAATAGTAAAAGTAATTTCATTTTTACCAATGAGACATATTTATAAATTTTTCGACGTTAAATGAGTTTTTAAAGTCATTTTTATTAAATATTCGCATATATTATGTCGAAAATGGATTTTACGCTTGCTTGGTATGTGCAGCAGCAGGTTTTTACGATTTAAAAAGATGGACACGAGTTGTATTTTATACTTTTTCGGACTCGGTAAATACACGAAAAAGTCACTCGGAGTCATCTTTCAGCTCTTTTCCTCGACTCTCTAAATATGAAAAGATCGCCGAAGCCTCTTGTCGTTTCGATCTCGTTAAAATGGACACGAATCGACATTCACCCGTATAAGTTTAACGCTTTTTCGGGCCGGGATGGATTGATTACGAAAGGAATACCCTAGCCTATCGCGACTAGGAGGTTTTCCCGGATATTTTTTTCTACCTTTTCGTATCCGGGGAACTATTTTCATTTAAAAAGGGACTTGTGGATTTTTCTTTTCACTGCCTTTTCAAACTCTCTAAATATGAAAAGACGCCGAGTTCTTCCTTTGTCAGACTCGTTAAACCCTGATGACATCGGATCTAGTCGAAATGACGTTCTCCGAGTTTTCTCCTTCCTGGGACTCGTTAAATGCACCAAGATGGATTCGCCCGAAGGGCGGACTTATATCACAAGCATATGCTATCTCCTTCAAGCTTGTTATTAAAAATAATTGGGGTACTCGCCAGAAATGGTGGGGGAAAAATGGAACCATCGTCGTTGTCGTCGGCAATATGTCGCTCTTGAACATGGCACTTGTCTACATCCGTGTCGGGTTGGGGACATCTCATCTTGTTGCTTCACTTTGCCTCCATGGGTTTGGGTAATCTCTTTTGACCTCTCATCTGTTCACTGCCTCGTCACCATGACCTCTGATCCGTTGATGTCAAATACTGCCAAGTCCACTGTCGTGTCGTTTATATGTTCAAGAGAAGTTGGCCTCTATGAATATCAACCTTCCTCTGATTCTCATATGATCCTGATTCACAACAAAACATCATGTTCCTCTGTCTCGTGTCGATGATGTGGGAAACATTATGGCCCACCTTCGATCAAGGTCACTTCCTTTCGACTTCATCTCATTATCCAGGACGTTGATCTAGAGACTCCTTTATGGTACCTTGGAGCCTGCATGCCTCAATGGCAGGTTCGTCGCATTCGATGTGGGGTTTACATCATTGGCCTCCGACCGAGTGATTTTGCGGGTGTTCGACGTCAACTCATTTATTCGCACGCCATAGATTGTACCTGTAGTACCTTGAGGACCATTGTCATTATGGGTGGTTCCTCTCGCGTCTGTTAACGGCTTTTATCATTGGCTGGTAATCAGGCGATGTTCTTGCATGTTCGACATCAGCTCACATATTCGCGTGCTAGAACTTGTACTTATTTGGGTCGAGATGGAGCGCAAGACCCTGGATTGTGTCTGTTGTAATCCAGGCTGCGATTGTGGATTATTGTCATTATCTACATGACTCAATAATTGGATGGCTGCGACCATACCTGAGTCTATTTATTTGATCTTAGTTGGATGGCTGCGCCCATACCTGGATCCGGGATTATATCATACTGCTTTCTTGATGGCCGCGTCCATACCACTTATACATCATGTACTTGAGATATTAGTTGTATCTTTCCCCCGGGAAATTTTTCCGACGGCGGGGCTTTCGTTGAACATGTTCTCGTAAAGCATTTCACCCCTCTCTCGGGCCTCATACTTAGGGGGCACTCACATACGCACTTGTCACCGCTTCCCGCCATTCCCCATCCCGCACAATGGAGGACCGAGTTTGTGACCTCGGAACATTGTCATGCCTTGAAATCATCATCAATGTGCATCCCTCTCGAACATGAGCTTCATTTTCCCTTTAGATATCTCCTTGCAAAAGTCAGAAAAAACATCCTTTTTGGCATTGGCGCGGAAAGCCAATACTCGCGCCAATGGGGAAATTAATGCAAAGAGGTCGCGCCACCTGGCACTCTGTCATAGAGCCGTGGTCGCGCCACCCAATTTGGGAGTTGTTTTTTAAATATGGATGGCGGAAGTTGAGTTCTAACAAATTCACCGACCATCACCTATCTTGAGTTGGGAGGTTGTCTGCGGGAGTTCTATGGAGGGAAGTGGTTTTGCCACCTCCCATGGAACCTTCCTTGTTGATAGGGCCAATCCCATAATAATAGGGCTCCCAACTCCTCCTTCCCCATCTATAAAAGCTTGCTCAAATCCATGGCAAACTGGTCTTGAAGTGCCTAAGCTTTAAATCTCCATATTCCCAAGAGCCTTTGTGCTGTAAAGAGCCCTCTTTTTCCCCTAAGGCCGACTCAAGTAAGGAGACTATTATCGAGAGACTCTGGAGAGGTTTTCCCTTTCCTTTGCGAGCTCTGCGAGACGTGAACGACTGGAGACCCATCCGAAAGAGACCACGACGTCAAAACTTGGTTGTAATCTCTCTTCGTTTGTTATTTAATAGATGATTACGATTATGGTTCCACTCTGTTTTCCATCATGTTAATATGAGTAATATCCTTTCTGACTGATGTTTAGTTACGTATGCCGGATTTTATGCTTGTATCTGTTTGTTTCTTGCTTGTGCAGGTGTTCATCCGCAGAGATCATGGAGGGATTGTGATCTGCCGAGGCTGAGGAACGAGGACGCTTCTTCTTCAGATCAGAGCATTGGATTCCAGGTAGGCTTCTATCTCTGTCTTTTCATTCGTAATTAGGAACCTGCGTCATGACATTGTTTGTTTGTTGCTAGACCCCTGCTGGGCTAGTAGGGATCGCCTCTGTCCGCAGAGGGGATTTACCTCCTCAACAATTACACTCTCAAAACTAACTCCTGGATTGAAATTTATGCCTAAGTGAATAAAAGTCCCATATAACCTAAACCCTCCCTTTTTCCCATTCCCCTCCTACACTTTATTTCATAAATTTTTTTATTTTTTTCCTTTATAAAACCCCCTTTTCCCCATCCACTGGCAAAATTGCATTATTAAATATTTTAATACATAAATATGATGCGATTAAACCACTTCCCCTCTATAATTATTCACCTATAATAACGTTTCAAATTTTGTTATTATAAAGTCCCATTTCCTTAAATCTCGATAAAATTAAAACACTTCCCCTCCATATCTTTTAACATTATAATAAAGTTTTAAGTTTTATATTATAAAACCCCACTGATTCAATTCCCTTACCTTCCCTGATCGCATCGCAACATTTAATACATGCGCTCTGATTGGCCCTCGTGTTCACATAAACTCCGATGCGATTGAGAGCTCCCGATTTTATGTCTCCAATGAAATCCCACCCAATTACATCCTGACCGTCGATCAGATCCATGATCCAATGGCCTTTATGAAATCGACGTTCTTCGATTGAGTCCCTCCCGATGGCAAACTCTCAATTACTCATGTGTCGTCGATCTACCCCCTCCGATCGGACGGCCCATAGTTCGTCGCCCCATCACAATCAGCAATTTCACATATAAATTTCCCTCCGCCCTCCTTTGATCTCCGATGTCGATGGACCTATGGGTCGCACCATATAATACTTCTACCCCATTCATAATAAATTGGCCCTTCCCTTTGTAAAAATCAAATGTTATTTTATTTCATTTTACCAAAGGCCTTCCCCTTCATTGCCTATTCCCAATCGCATCGGGAAAATCCTGTGATGTAATACACTTGGCTTTGCTCCCAAGCCCGATTCCGATTGCGATTATATCTCCCGGCCCCACCTTGATCCCTTCCCCTTTTACAGTGAAATTTGGTCCTTTCCCGTTGTAAAAAGCAGAAAATCATTTCTGTGTGTTTTCAAAAGGATTTCTCTGCTATTTTATTATGTTGCCTCATTGGACCTTGCCAAATCGCATCAGAGTTTTTATATATGTCCTGTTCCCAAATATATCCATACCCTTTGATCTCAATTGCGATTACACCATCACAACATGCATTTTTTTTTAATGTTTTATTATGTATTCTATCCCCTCTGCCCATTGATTCTGATTCCGACTGTGATTGTATTATATCCCCTTCCATTCAAAATTGGTTTCTCCCTTCACTAAAGGAATAATTTCATTTTATTTAATTTCAAAAGCTTCAAAGAAAATGGAAAGAAACATTCAAAGGCCAAGAGCTAATATGAGACAGATATTGCTACAACAACAACAAATTAGGAAATTTGTTTTTCGGATTGCCTATTTTTCTTTCATCCAGTGTAACAATGAATTTTCAAGTGGTCAAAATGTATTTCTATTCCTTATTTTTAGGGGCAGATTTTTGGATTTCTTTTATATGATTGGAATTCAGTTCTTGAGCTGGAAAATAGCTCCTCTTTCTATGGATCTATTTTCCCACAAATATGGTCTATTTAATGTAATTGTAAATCATTTGTAAAGCAGTCTGTAAATCAGCAAGTAGGGGAATAGTGTGGAAATTAAGGAGAACGCTCTGCGCTCCATTGTAAACAGTTTGGACAGGGAATTAATAAAGAGATGCAACTCTGATTTGTGGGATCCATGTGGTATGAAATTTAGCATTTGTTCTCTCCTTGTGTTCATATGTAAATTGTTATGTGTTTCATTCATTCATAAACATTTCTGGTTGAATGCTTTCAAGATAGAAAGGTAGAATCCATTTTTATGCTCTGCCTTGGGAAATCATTCAATACTCTGTGTTTTTACTCAGTTTGAAAAGGATCCATATCCCATGCCCTTTTCATCTCCTTTCCAGTCTTTCCATTCCATCCTTATTTAAATTTAATTGCTAAAATTTCTTGCCTACCTTGCCCCATGAAATACCCTGTATCCTGATTTAATTCCCCAGTTTCAGACTGTTCCACTTGTCCCACACATCCCTGAAAATTTCATTCATTTCATTAAAACATTTTCCCATTATTATACCTAGCCAAAAATCAGTCCATTATTTTACCTTTTTCAATATCCTTTCACGGAGAGAGCCCTCTCCTGACCTTGTAGGGCTATCTACAAGGCTAAGCATGGTTTAGATGTTACCTTGATTTCCCTTTTCATCCCAAGGTTCAAATCGGGTGATAACAAATTCCATACAAATGTATTTTGTTGTAAATGTAAAGATGCAATGCATACCTTTTATGGTTTTGCACATTATGGAGATCAAAATATTGCTCCATCTGTAGTATCCATGTTACAGGATCCTTGCCATCAAACTTCCTCATATCGATCTTTGGAATATGGTGGGTCTTCCATCCAACATTCGAGTTTATGAAATCACGATTAACATTTATTTTTCTCTCATCATGAGTTTCCTCTACTATCTTTTCGCCATTAGGAATCATTTCTTGTATCAACTTTGTCAAACCTTCCTTCAAACCTTCCATGTATTCCTTCAAACCTTCCATTTTTTCTTCCATGTCATCCATCTTAGCTTCCACACCATCCATCTTAGCTTCCATGCCTTTCTTCAAAACATCCATCTTCGCTTCCATACCTTTCTTCAAAACTTTCATTTCATTTTTTGTTGCTCTTTACGAGAGAAACATTTGGTGCACTTGCTCTTTTTATTTTTATAGATCATGTTGCAATTCTTCATCTTCACGAGTCATTGTAGAGCCTTATGAAGGCTTAATGGGTGTTGAATTATTTTTACGAGGCACTTTTTTAGAACCCAATACTGATATCTATTCTACAATATGCCCTTCAAATCAATTCAAATTGATTCTTCAAACAAGACTTATGCAATTCGGAAAACAAATACACACCTTTTTCTTGATTTTGAAGAGCTCGATATTGAAATTATATTATATCTGTGATTCCGGCCCTTCAATATTTGAAATTTGCTACTGAGGTAGCACTTTGAATCTTCTTTCGAATGCCACATGTTTGACCTCATTTGGATTCTCCAAGGCAATGTTATATCCAATCTCCCACAATGACCTAATTATGGACTGGTTCAGTAGAGCGAACTTGTTTGACTTACCACGTGTCACTATTTCATCCTTCGGCTCTGAAATTGATAGCAAAGAATCTAAATTCCATGTACTTGTCACCACTTTTTACGTCACGCCAATCCGATTCTCAGAGCGAGAATTATGAAGCTTTTCCCATGATCACCTCTTTGAGATGAAATTCAGGAGCCTGAAATCACACTACCTTCCATTGATCATATCTCCAAAAATATTGCGAACCAAGCTCTGAAATTTTGTGACACATTTCCTCAGGGTTTTAGCTTCGCGCCCTAAAAATTTCAGGTTTTGAGCCTTCGTAGAAAAAAAGTTATAGCGCAAATTCCATAATGACTTGTTTAGATTAAATTGAGGAGCCTTCAAAAATACCTAACTTCCATAGATCATATCTCCAAAAATATTGTGAACCAAGATCTGAAATTTTGCAACTATGTTCCTCAGGATTTCAGCTTTGCACCCTACAAATTTCAGCTTCTGAAACTTCGTAGAAAAAGAGTTATAGAGAAAATGCCACGATGACCTGTTTGGAGCAGTGAAACCATAGAATCCAAAGCTCTGATACCAAATGTTTTGAAACCAGCTCTAAAAATAGAATAAAAGAGATATCAACACTTTAGAAGTAAGCCACTTCGAGGGGGCAACCTCCAATACATTACATGAATAAAAAATTCCTCGATGATACAAATTACAAAACCTCCTTTCTATATATAGGAGTCCATGGGGCCACAATGTAATCCTAGACGACCTAACAATAATAATTTAAGGGCATAATAATAACAATATGGGGGTTACAGGGGTACAATAATAAAAATAAGGGGGTTACACTAATAACAATAAGGGACTATACTAGTAATATAGGGACCTAAGAGGTTGAATCTTATATCAGCTCCGAAGAATCTATAATGGCAGGAAGAGGAGAAGAAGGGGAAGAAGGAGAAATTATAAATGGTGAAAATGTAACATTTGGAGGAGGTAGAGGTAGAGGAAGAGATAGAGGGAGAGGTAGATAAAATGCAGAAGGAGGCAGAAGAAATAGGGTAATTGAGAGTTCTTTTGGATTCCCTATAGTTGATGAAAATACAAATGCAACAATGAAAAATATCTCACCTTCTGTCCTCTAAAATTTTCATGGATTGAAAGGTGAAGATCATGAAACCTTTTTATTTGAATTTGAATTCTTGCACGGAAATTATGATTATTCAAACTCTCAAAAACTTAAATTGTTTCCTTCGACATTGAAAGGAGCAGCTCTTAAATGGTTCATGAGTTTAATCACTCAGTCTATCAGAACATGGAATCACATGAAGAGAGAATTTTTATAATGGTATTTAGATTATTTCGTACCTATCAATCACAAAGATGAAGTGTTTAAAATGATGCAAAAAGAGGATGAGAATTTGGAGGATTTAATTGAAAGATTCAACTATAACATAAAAAGAGAAAAAATGGATAACTTAGATCAAGATACTTTAAAAGGTATTTTATTGAAATTCATTAGAGATGAATGGATAGACATCCTTAACATGATAGGGAAGGGGGATATCTCTCAATTCCCATTACTCGACATTGGGGAATTATGTATTAATCTCTCAAGAGGAAAATCAAATCTAGGAAAGGTCCAAGAGATCCTTCTCTTTCTGGGGTAAATATATCTGCAACTAGAATAATGAGTAGGGAAAAAATTGGATACATGCTTGTTGAATTTAAAATAAAAATTTTAGGGAGTCTTAGTGAATAGATAGATACCGTTTAATTACAAAATAAGAAGAAATTCGAGACTGATTCTTTAGCTACTTTTTGTCCAAAGTGCAGAAAGAAGCATGCCTTAAGAGAATGCCCTCTTGATGCAAAAGTCATAGAGAACTATATGATTTCTTTAGAAAATCATGATACTAAGATTTGTCCTTTAATTCATCATCTTAAGGCTATTTTTTAAGAATAAATGACTTCAAATCCAATAGAATATCTCTGCTTTGTCTCTAGAATATAATGGTAGGGGCCACAAGATCAAGGTTTTAAAAACCAAATGTATACTCAACCCCCACCAAATTGGAATAATTAGCAGCAACCTTAGCCTCAATCTCAATATTAATCTCCACCTTGGGCTCAAGGAATGAAAAATTCCTATGGAATATTCTCTCAATACTATCAATATCCTCTGTCATATACCAACCATCCTCCCCAACAAGTTCCTCAACAAAATCAACAACCCCAACTCCAAGACCAAAACCAAAATGTCAACTCTCAGTACCATTTCAACAGAGACAAAATCAGTTACCTGCCCAACCATTACCAAACCCCAACAATAAAAATCCTCAGAATACCTATATGATAGAAGGACAAAAATTTCAAACCTACATGATTACTCCTCTAGATCTTAATTATGTCCAATTTAGATCTTGTAGAATATTAGAAAATAAAAAGCCTTCTGTAGTTATTCAAGAACAAGACAATTCTGAGGAAGATTCTCTATGGCCAAATAAAAGTTTTGAAGAAGGAAAATTTCTTAAAAACCAAAATTTTGAAAATTAAAAGCAAAAATAACCAATAAACTCAACTAGTAACATAGAACAACCATCAGTACCTACTTCTACACCTCCTTTTCCCAAAAGATTACAAGTTGATAGAGGGGTAGAAAAGCATATTATGTCACCTGATTTTGTTTTTCTAGATGAATTGAAAAATTTCTATATCAAAATCCATTTGTTATAAACCATTAAGGATATTCCAATTCTATCTAAAACAATAAAGTAGTCGAGTATGAAGAAATCGGGAAGAAAAACAAAAGAAATAAAAAGAATTCAGCTCGTAGGAAATATAATAGACATAATGATGGGAAAAATTGCCATACAAAAATATTTAGATCTAGGAAGTACAGTTGAAAAAAAACATATCAATGGGGTTGAAATTCCAAATACATTAATTTATTTAAGAGCAACAATAAACATCATGAGCAAAAAAACCATGGAAGAACTCAAGCTTCCTAATATTCTGTATACACCTACATTACTACAATTAGCAGATAGATCTATAATCAAGCCAAATGGTGTGTTTGAAGATATTTCAATGTCCTTAGACTCTTGGGAGTACCTTGTTGATTTTATGATCTTAACTCCTAAGAAAAATCTAGGAGGACATCCACTTATATTAGGAATACCTTGGTTGGCTACAGCTAATGCTTTCATTAGCTGTAAATCTGGTGACACGTATATATCTGATAGTAAATCAACAAAGAAATTCACTCTATATCCTCCAGAAAGAAAAATCACAAATTTAGATGACAAATAATGGATTGATGATGAAAATGATATACAACCTCTCTTTACTATTTCAACCATTAGTGAAGATAGTAAAATTTGAAT
Source organism: Pinus albicaulis (assembly GCA_034641835.2). Taxonomy (NCBI): domain Eukaryota; kingdom Viridiplantae; phylum Streptophyta; class Pinopsida; order Pinales; family Pinaceae; genus Pinus; species Pinus albicaulis. The sequence continues at coordinate 30,173,948 of CM076572.1, read as the reverse complement.
TCAATGGAAAATTTTGAATCATCCCTAGAATATGAACATGATCAATTTCACGAAAAATCCAATATTGAATATTTGTCATCTAGGCATATGTCTCTTTATTCTATGGAAGAATTTGGTAGCTCTACAGTTGAAATATTTCCAAGGAAAACTTTGAACATAAACAATAACTTGGAAAAATTACCACAGAAAAAGCTAATCAAAACATTACAACAGTCTTCTTCTTATGCATGGGAATGAAAGGAATTACTCCTAAGACTTGTATACATGACATCTACATTGAGGAAAATTGTAAACCTATCATAAAACCTCAAAGAAGGATGATTCCAAATCTCAGAGAAATTGTCAAAGAGGAGTTGCAAAATTTGCCGAATGTAAACTTCGTTTACCCAATTTTAGATTGTCAGTGGGTTTCCCCTTCAGTGATTGTGCCCAAAAAGAATGGTAAATTGAGGGTATGCATTGATTATTGAGAATTGAATAAAGCTACCCTAAAAGACCATTTTCCTTTACCCTTTATATATCAAGTGTTGGATACATTAGCAGGTAAGAAGTATTTCTAATTCTTGGATGGTTTTAATGGCTATAATCAAATTTAGGTAGCACCTAAAGATCAATATAAGACCACATTCACCTGTATATGGGGGACTTATGCCTACCGACTACTTCCTTTGGGATTGTGCAATGCACCTACAACATTCAAAAGGGCAGTACTAGGAATTTTTTATGATCTAATACATGATTGTGTAGAAGTGTATATGGATGACTTTAAAGTTTATGGGAATTCATTTGAAGAACCTTTAGAAAATTTGGAAAATGTTCTTAAAATATGTAAGGAAGCAAACCTTTCTTTAATCCATGAAAAATGTTTTATGACGTGTACAAAAGGGATTGTTTTAAGACATCACATTTTAGGAGATGGAATTGAAGTTGATAAATCTAAGGTTGAAGTCTTCTCCAAAATATCAATTCTAAGTTTTCAAAAGGATGTTAGATGTTTTCTAGGATTCACTGGATATTATATAAGATTTATAGAAATTTTCACTAAAATAACTTCCCCAATCTTCAAGTTACTCACCAAAGATTGTGAATTCAATTGGAATCCTGATTGTGAGTTAGCGTTTGAGACTCTAAAAAATTTTTTTTCTGAAGCACCCATCTTAAGAGGTCCAAATTGGAAACTACCTTTTCACATTTCAATAGATGCTTTAGATACAACTTTAGGAGCTATATTAGGAAAAAAATATTTGATCCCCTGTGCCATCTATTACACAAGAAAAAAATTGACTCCCATTGAGTTAAATTACAATGTAACTGAAAAATAATTCTTAGCTGTTGTTCATGCTATCAACAAATTCAGACATTATATAACAGGCTATGAAACCTTTGTTTATACAAATCACTCTTCAATTAGATACGTAATGAATAAATATATTACTAATGGCATAATTACAACATGGTTATTACTCTTACAAGAATTCAACATCATTGTTCTAGACCGACGTGGAAAGAAAAACACCGTTGTTGATTTCTTGTATTGAATTCAAAATATCAAAGATGACACTCCAGTTGAAGATAAATTTCCTAATGAGTATCTTTTTGCAATAATTACTCAGACTCCTTGGTTTGCAGATATTTCCAATTACTTAGTCAGAAGAAAATTACCTCAACATTCTCTTTCTAGAGAGAAAAGAAAAATCATTCAAATAATTGAAAGATAATGATGGATTACTAGTGAATCGTATAAGACAGGTCTAGATCTCGTTATCAAAATGTGTTCGAGAAGATGAAATTCATAAAATTCTTAGGGCATATCATGATGAACATTGTGGTGGACACTTTTCTAAGAAGAGGATAACCTATAAAATCCTTCATTAAGTATATTATTGGCCATCCATATTCAGAGATTCCAAAGAATATGTCAAAAGGTGTGACATCTGCCAAACGGTAGGGAAACCTGCTCCTTCAAATGAAAGGCCATTACAACCTTAGGTACTCATTGAACCTTTTGAAAAATGGACCTTGTATTTTATTGGACATATCAATCCACCATCTAAACAAAAGAAGTATATTTTGGTATGTACTGATTATGTCACTAAATGGGTAGAGACTAAATCATTACCTTTTTCTCATGAAAGATGTGTAGTTAATTTTATTTTTGAGGATATCTTCACTCGTTTTGGTGTTCCAAGAGAAATTGTGACAGATTAGGGATCCCATTTTACATCGAAGTTGGTGAAAAGGCTCGTGGAAGATTACAGGATCAAGCATAGAATGTCTACCCCTTATCATCCACAAGAAAATGGTCAAGTTGGTTCTACCAACAATGTGATTGAAGGAAATCCCACTAAGATTGTACATCTACATAGAAGAGGTTGCGCAGAAATGCTTCCTGAAGCCTTATGGGCCTACAAAACTACATGGAGGAATAAACAGGACATACTCCCTATGAACTTGTTTATCGAAAGCAAGTGTTGTTCCCTATAAAGTTTTAGATTCAAACCTTCAAGACGGAAGTCCAATTGGGACTTAATTTATCAGAAGCACAAAAAAATCGATTGGAGCGACTAAATGAGCTTGATGAAATCAGGCAAGATGCAGTTCAAAGAACCAATATATTGTAGCAGCAAAGGGATAAATGGCATGATAAGTATATCAAGGAGAAGAAGTTTCAAGCAGTGGATTGGGCACTTTTGTTCGATTCAAAATTCAAAGATTTTCAAGGAAAGTTTCAAAATCATTGTCATGGGCCATATGATATTGAAAAATTATTTGATAATGGAGCAGTGAAGATAAGGAAGATAAATGCAGAAAATGTACCTCTTCTTGTGAATGGTCATCGGTTAAAAGTATATCATAAACCGCTTTCAAGAGAAGAGTTTATCAAGATTTTCCAAGATAATATTGATATGAAGTTAGTGAAGAAGAATTCTTCTTCTTCACTAACTTAGATTTTATTTTTCCTATATATATATATATATATATATATATATATATATAAAGAAAAGAAAAGAAAAGAAGAAGTGTATGAGTATGAAAACCAATCAATGATTGTCATTCTTATACAAAAAATACAGGGTGAAAATTAGAGATTTCAGACATCCTATATTTTCCATTTTCTTTTCTGTAATAAGTAGTAACACAAAACTACATTCATATTTCATATTTGAAACTCATAATCTACAAATAATTTCATTTTACATTTTCATTCCATCTCACTTCACTTCCATTCCATTCTACACTCATTCCATTTCACAGTCATATTGCACATCTATTTCATTTCACATTCATATTCCATAGCCATATTTCATTTATTTTCATAGATTCCATTATGAAACTGACTACATTATGCAATTGATCACATTCTGTAGATGACTATATTCTGCAGCTGAACACATTCTGCAGATGACTACATTCTGCAGCTAATTCAATGCTGCAGCTAATTCTATTCTGCAGCCACATCTCATTCAGTATTTTTGACACAATTGTATAACCTACAAACAAATGATGATTATAGGAAATTGAAGGATTATGTTTTTAAGACCAACATGCTAAAAGGGTACCTAAAGGATGAAAACCAAAGAAAAAACAAATGAAAAGGTTAGTTCTAAAAGGTAAAGTGAAAAAAATTATTTTAATAGCAAGGTTAAAACATTAAGCATGTATAATATGGATAGTCATATGCTCCCTTGACAGATCATCATTTGATTTGATTGCAATTTCTATCATACTACATATCAGCCACATCCTCCATATTATGTTACATAACGGTTCATAATTGACTCCCTCATTGATGATTAATGGTCATGACCTGTGACGTGAAATACACATCTATGTTTCCTCAAAACCCATACCACCTATTTATTCCTATAAACCCTCAATACCTTTCATCAGATCTGTAGCCAATTCATTTGATAAAATAGAGAAGGGTAATTTTGAAAGTTGAGAACTTTACATATTATAAGGCATGGGGCTAATTTTCAGATCAGAACTGGCAGGAGAAAAGTACATGGAAGGATACCCACAGATCAAGGAAATGTTACAGAAAGCTGAATGGCTCAAATTCATAGAGAAATTTGATGTTTTTCACAAGAAGTTTACAAAATCCTTTTCTCAGTATTTTGATGGCATAGAAGTGGAAATTGGAGACATAAATTTCACAGTTACTGAGTCATTCATGGCCGAAGCCACAAAAATTCCAAGACTTGGAGAAAGGTGGTTCAAAAACAAGGAGTTCCACAGTGAATCATGGAAGTTATACTAAAAAACCCAGGTATCGATGTTCTATTTTTAGAAAAGCTATCCCCAGCTCAACTCTTAAAATTAAATGGAGGAACATGCTCTTGGATTTATAGAAATTTATTACTTTTGAAGGAAGGTTTGGTTGTAGGCATGTATACCATATCCGTTTATTGATGAATTTCTTATAAAATGGTGAAATAACTCTTCCCTTCTTTCTACTAAATAGCTTAAAAAGGATGTCTGCAAATGTGCAAATGAGAATAAAGTTCATAGATACCACCATGCATCATCATGGGTTGGAAAAGATATTGGTTGAGTTTCATTTAAAAAGCATAGGAGATACCTGGGAGATCTTTCTCATTAGAAACCATTTTCAAGAAGCACCTTAACAACCTAAAGAAGATAATGTCAAAAAAATCAAAACGAAGAAGACTGATATAAATATTGAAGACAGACCTGAATATTCATTTCAGAAGAATGATGAAAGGTTAATCTCTAAAGAACTGAAAGAAATCAGAAAAGAAATCAAGACAGGAGGTAAGATAAGAAAGAGGATTAAGGTTACAATTGAGGAAAATGTAAGTCTTCCACAACTAAGGAGTTCCAGAATCCGTGGTTCGATGAAGAAAACATTATCAAAAGAGAAAAGCTTATAAGTTTAGATGAAGAAACCCAAATACCATCTCTTGTCAACATTTATCCTCCACACAGTCCTCAAAATTCTCCTATTCATAATTTTGAGGGAAGCCCAAGCAAAGGATCTCCAGGCATAGACCCAGTACAACAAGAAATGTAGGATTATGTAGAATCATTGGAGGAGAGAAGTGAATCAATGAACCAAAAACGTTATATCAATCCAAAATAACCTTTATTTGATACTCTCAAACATGATATTTAGAACTAGAGATATTGAACAGACATATCAAACAGGAGAATGAAACCTTGAAGCAGCAAGACAAGTTGGAAAAGGTAATACATGATAATACCATTCTGCATCTAGAACTGGGGTATAAGAAAAATATAAAATTGAAAAGAAAGAACAAGTTGCTAAACAAAGTAGTCATTAGCCAAAAATATAGCCTTCTTATGGGAAGGTCCAGGATGGCAGTCACTTCAAATAAAAAAGGAAAAAAATAAGGAAATTGGATGTGTTAGCCGAAGTACCTGAGAAAATGCAATAGTAAAGGAGAACTCACATTTTTGGCAAATTGCATGAGGACATGCAATGACTTTGCAGTGGGGGTATGTCGAACATTAGAATTACCCCCTCTTTGACATATTTTCTCACCTTTTTCCCTTACTTTCTCATAATATCACATACCCCAATCAATGATAAATGTTATGTTTTGCCTCAAGGAATGCATTAAAATGATTTCCATGTTATATTCTCATTTTCTTTCTATTTGAATAGAATTTTTCAATTTAGCTACAAAACGCAGCCGATTCTGCAGCTAATTGTGAATTCCATAGCTACTCTCATGGTCTAGTAGGTTCCAGGTCTCAAATGGAAAATTGAGCCACATGGGTACTTATAGAATCATCTCCATATGGATTTTTTTCTATTCACTCAGTCAATATCAATAGAAAAGCAAGCCTAAAATCATGGCCAAAGGTGTGGTCAAAGTACGTTAGCCGAGAATAGCAGGACTCTTGATTTGCTCTATTGTAGAAAATCAAGAGTTAAACAGTCTTATTTCAATTCTATAATTCAAATTAGCCACCTGTAGCAATATTATCTAATAGACAGTTAACTTTATTTTCTTTAAATATCGGTTGTACAGAACCAAGAAGACAGTTAAGAAATTAACTTAAGTTTTAAGATTTTGCTGATACGCTACGTATTAAGACCTCATTCTATCATAATACAAATATCATGTTGCCAATCATTGCTTAAGTGCATCTTTAGCTAGCTAGAATTTCAGCCAAATCAGTTGCAGAGGGCCCCTCCATTGAAGGAATTTTTTCTTTTGTTGTTTTTAGTTTAATTTCCATTAGTCTATTTTTAGAAATTATGTTTCCTTATTATATTAATGTTTCATTCTAGTTTTGATAAATAGAATAACGTTAAAAACATAATTTTGTAAGCCTTGTTCTTGTAAAATATTTCGTGAATATAGATAACTCTATTTTGAAATCGAATTAAGATTGAAGCAATATGAATATACAGTTATCTAGTTTTATTATTGTTCTTTCATTTATTTTCTTAGGAATATAGTTATCAATTAATTGTGTAAATGGATGTTCTCAAAATTTATTTAAAGATGATGTTTCTGAACTAAATGATTGAACGTCTAATTCATATAGTTATTAAATTTCCTCTGCACATTTTTACTTGCTTTATAGGAACTTAGAAACTAAGGTATAATTGACTTCTTACACACCATCTCAAGAGGGTAATACTTCACATTGAATATTGGGGAAAATCAAATATACAATAGTTGTTTACAGTCAGTTTTACATGCTTTCACATTTTTCTTCTAGATCCTCACTTAGTTGCATCACTGATATTCCTAAAGGTCATTCCAAGGAGATTGATTTAATCATATTTCAAAACTAAATGATTGAATGTTTAATGAATGCAATTACTGAGTTACTTTCTGCATAATTTACTTTCTTTTCTAAATCATTAGTTATAATTGGTTACTTAACACTATCTCAAGAAGGTAAGACTTCATAATTGAATGTGGGAGTAGCTAAATATACATTAGATGTTTTTCCTCTGCATACTTTGCTCACTTTTCTAGGACATTAGAAGTTAAAGTATACATAGTTTCTTACACATCATCTCAAGAAGGTCACACTTCATAATTGAATGTTGGAGTAACTAGAAGTACATTAGTTGTTTTCATTATCTACTTTTTCTTAAGACAAACACTACAATTTCAATCTAAGTTTTAAGAATTAGATCCATGGAATAGGACTAATGATAAGATAAAATAGATGCTTTCTTTCCATATTAGATTCTAGCTAGGTAACAGTCTTTGATTTATTTTTATGTAGATTAGATTAACTTAGGAAAACTTCCTCTTCTTCATTCCTAGAATTCATTAGATTCATTTAAATATTTTCATAGGTTTTATATTGAGCATTATTAGGCATAAAATAACAAAACCATCAAAACAACATAAAATACAAACAACGAAGTAAGAAAAAACGTTAACTAAGCACATATGTTGCACCACACTTCATCAGTTGACAAACCTCGGTTGATAATTTATGCAAAAATTTAAGACATTAAATTAACTAAACATATATATCTATATACAATTATTGTATATTTGGTGGGTCGAATTCATGTTTATATAATGAACATGGCTGATCTGAAATAATATTAGAGCTGAACTTTGATTATATTTACATGATGACATGGGGCTGGCATGAGCTACCAATTTTAACCCAAGAGCTAGACTTTTTAACCCAACTTCAAGAGTATTCAAAAGTCAAAACTCATGTGTCCATTTTTTAAAAAGCATATGCATGATGAAGGGTGTTAGAAAATATATTTTGTTTACATGTTTACAGATTTTGGGTATTTCTTACATAGCATATTAAGAAATTTGTGTATTTGAATACGTTTTAGGGTTGAGTGTTTCATCTTGGAGCCTCAACTACATCTATTGTGTGGACTTTTAAAGTTTATATGGTTATTTATATATGAAGAAAACCCATTTGGATGATAAAAAAAGTGCACATAGCTCAAATACCTAATGCACAGTGATTAAAGGATACTATTAAATCATATTTATGAGTTTGTAGGGTGCCTATGTCAAACATGTGCAACACTCCAATATTGAGAAAAGGATGGGAAACATACAAAACAAGTGTTTTCGCATTCATATATATATATACTTGGTGGGATAACTTAAAGAGTACATAATGAACATGGCCAACCTAAAATAAGATATGAGATGACCTTTAATTATATTTACATGAAAACTTGGGGCTAACCTGTGCTACCGTTTCTAACCCAACTTCAACTGTCTACAAAAGTCAGAATTGATTTTTCCATGATTTAAAATTCATATGCATGATGAAGGGTGTGAGAAACTAGATTGTTGGTCCACTTGTTAACATATTTAGGGTCTTTCTTACATAACATATTAAGAAATTCATCCTAGAAAATTTAATTTTAAATTGTAATTCATGCTTCCATTACATACATTATTGTTTTATGTTTTAGTATCTCTTACAATGCAATAAAATGAATTACAGATATTTCCATCATGAAAAAAGGATTGTACTGTGTGAATATCATGGAGCCAACCTTGACTAAGAATGGCATTCCTTTGTTGCTGAATGGTTCTGCTCAGATTCAACCACTACTCCAATTAATTAACATTGTCTATGTTACCTCATCAAGAACTACATCCTCACACTTTCACATTACTGTCTCTGATGGAATGCATCAATGCAAGACTCTTATACCATCTACATATAGTACAAAAGTCACATTTGAACACATCCAATTCAGCTCAATCATCATGCTTAAAAGAATAGCTTGCATGGTGCTTCACATCAAGTCCCAAAGATATCCTGCACCCTCCATTTTTTTTCTTTTACACTCTTTATGCATTATGAAAAAAAAATGGATTCTACATTAATTAATTTTTTCTTCGTTTACACAAGGTCCATTTTATTTGTTTAACTTGAGGTTGTGAGGCGTAAAGAAGTGTTAACTAAGGAATCATCATAATTACTACAAGAAAAGGTAGGAACATCCCAATCTAGTGTTGGAATGGCACCCCAAGGGGGCTTGTGATTTAACTTTACCTTAATTAAGTTGGAAGAGAAATTGTAATTTCATCTTAGCTTAGAAAATTGGAGCTGAGGGTTAGAGAGTATGCATATAGAGTTATACCATGATTTAAGGGGGTCCAGTTAGAGTTATTTGTGATTTTTTGATTATTTAACTCAAGAAATTGAGTTAAAATTAGTTTAACTAGTTATAACTGAAACAATGTAAACTTTGAAATGAGAATGGAAACGAGTGCCCACATTTTTAAGGCAACAAAAAATCATCTAATTTTTAAAAGTGTTGATTTAGAATACTCTTAATTTTTTTCAGCATGTTTTTGACACATTAAATTTTTTTATGTACTCAGTATAAAAAATATTTTTAAAATACTATTGATTTTTATGTTGATTTTGAAAAGTGTTGATGCCAACATCATCCCCTTTTTTTAAAACACATATTTTTTACTTTAATTTCCTAATGTTTTAAATGATAAGAATTATTTTCAAATTTAAGAATTTCTGAAGTACTCCTCTTCTTCTCTTCCCTAACATATTTTTTGAAGTGTTTTTCACATTTTAGTTTTTGTTTTTTTGATCTTTGATTTTTTGCAATGTTAAAAAAATATCAAAATTTTAAAGTTTCTATCTTCTATATAATTATATATCGTTAAATAATATATCATTGTAAATGAAAGAATTGTTAAAAAAAAACAATATTTTTTAACACCTCTCCTAAAATTACACATTTTCAATATAAATATAATAGAAAAGTACACATTTTGAAACTTTTTTGCTAAAAGTGACATGTCAAATAAACCAATTTTATAGGAAAAAATTAACAAAAATGGTATAAGAAATAGAATTTTTTATGAATTTTATGTCAAAAAATAATAATAATCACAATTGTTTAAAAAAATTAAATGATTCACATAAAAAATTAAATTAAAATCAGATAATAAAAATATTAAACATATAATAACAATAAGTGAATACTTATTGTTCTCATAAAATGTCAAATGTAAAACATTATAAGTATAACTAATTAATAGTTGCAAAAAAAGGAGCTTCAGTTTCAAGCTGAACTAAAAGTTAATCGATAATTTCACGTAACCCAAACTTCTCATCTTGAAGAGTTTCATTATTGTGTACTTCCACAATATTTTTCGCTTCAGTTTGGTCATGGTCCTCTTTTGAGGGATCTCTTATGTATACGGATCTCCCAAAGTATGCCTTTCCAATCATTCCATCTAATGGTGGTTGAGGTTCCTTTTCTTTTTTTGCCAGATGGGATTCAGTAAAATCGCTTTTCCTCAAAGAAAATTCTTGCATTGCATCTGGAGGAAATTGAAGAGCATTAATTCTTTGGGCGATAAATTTTCATTTTATTGGGTCTTCCTGAATGGAAATGCAATTTATTCCCTTTTCTCAGCAACATGATAGTGTTGTACCTAATAATCAAATACAAAATAAATAATTAAGTAAATTATTATAAACACATAAAAAATAAAAAATAAGATATTGAACTTCAATTTTATATAGTAAAACTTACCCGAGCCTGAAAATAAATCCAAAAGCCAACCTCCGTCATTTGAGCATAAATCTAAAATATTGTTAATCAATGATTGTGGTTTTTTATATATGTTAACTATCTCTCATTTTGCTTATTTATCTTCATATCTTAGTTTTTTTACAACAACATCATGGACTAGTACTCGGCTATGACTCTTTCCATATATTTGACTGAAAATCCTAGGCTTATAGCTATCATATTTTGTCCAAAGTTCAAGATGAATGATATCATTATCACTTATAGTTGTATTATCTCCACAACCAATAAGATTTTACTTTTCCCTGTAATATGAAATAGTAAAAGTTCAAATAACTTGTACATAAATGTTTTTTTTTTTTTTTTAAATTAATCAAACATACAATTTCAATGCCTTACCATGTAAGCTACATCCTTGAATTTTCTTTTCTATTGAAGCTTGTTAATAATGTTTCAAATTGCGTTTCTGAATCAAATGCCAAAAGTATCCAAAATGGTGATGTTGTGATTTCTAGAAATCTCGCAACCACTTTAGTAAAAGAGATAAGTATAAAAGTCACTACCATATTCAATGTCTGGGATATTGAAACCATCAGGAATATCTACAATGACTAGGCAATCATATAATTTAGTTATAATTTTTTCAATGTCTTCAGAATCACCTGGTCTTATTTGATATTGGATAGAGTGAATCCCATTCCAAATGAAATCACTAAGACTAGGATCAAGTTCAACATTACTAAGACATTTCTTTCCAATCCTTTCCATTTTAGTTTTTTCAATAAAGCTTCTGAAACTATATGATTCTCCATTTGCATCCTTCTTCATCTTTAATGAAATAGAAAAATATATGTATAACTTATCAAATAAAAATAATATAAATATGAATAGAAATGAATATGTAAATCAACATACCTTTTTAAATGCAAGATAAAAATCCCTTAGCACTGATGTAGAACTTGAATCAGGGTAGTTGCGTACAACATCATGCCAATTATCTTCATTAAATAATTTAAGAATTTGTTCTAGTATCCTCATATAAACTTTGGGAATGAATAAATAAAGAAATCAATGTTAATATAGTGATATGTATAAAAAATTCTATGAAAAAAAATATATTATATTTAACAGAGACTTACAATCCATAAATAAGTAAAAATAACAAACTTACATTAGAAATTCCTCAGAAGTTTCATTCAATGATAATTCTCCTGACTTTACACGAGATAATATTGTTTTGATAAGTTTTTTATCCTTCAATCCTTTCATTGATCTCTAAGGTGTGATACTCATATATTGTAGAAGGAGCTTCATTTTAGGACCTGATTTACTACCGGTACATATCAATGGATTTTATGCTAATATTCTAACACATATCAAAAGTCTCATTAATCAATTCCCATATCTCTCTAGTTCTAAATTCCAACTGTAAAATGTTATCCATACCTCTAAATATTTCAAAATTTACTTTATGTTTTGAATTTATTTTTTCCTCAATTTGATAACCTATTTCCATACAACATTCCCTCCAAAAGGCATGACCAACCTTTGTCTTATCCCCACCACATTTTTCTTCAAATTAATTATGAATAAATCAAACCCTTTGGATGAAAATAATAGACATCTGATACTCAATATTTTTATTATGATCCCATACTAATGACTTTGCTTCTATATCTATTAAACCAATAAAAATGATACATTTTATTGTTTCAAAACATGGGCTATTGACATAATTGTCCATACAATCCATATGCTCATGTGGATTACTATGTTCTTCTTGTTGGTCCAATTCAGGTTCCCAACAAAGAAACATTTGACAAGTCAAAATGTTTTCAATACAAATATTATGTACATTGTATTGTTTCAAAACGTGGGTTATTGGGATATTCCTCCATCAGTTTACTCTGAGCTTCTATAGAATGGTTACCCCAAAGTACATAATATTGGTGTTTAATTTTTTTTTAATTCTCAAATGTTTCTTTGTTGGGAACCTAAATTGGATAAAAAGGAAGAACGTAGTCAACCACATATGCATATGGATTGTACCTCATCAATTCTTTCAAATTGTGAACATGAAAATGGCATGGATTTCTAATTTGATATTTGAATTGTCCTTGATATCACTTGTATATTTGACTGAAATTAAGTTCAGATGACCAACAACTCTCAATTAAATTTTTCTTCATTAGGTGATGTCAAATGGAATTTTGTTTTGTTTTAATAACTCTATCCTCTAAATAATCTCCTAGTGTAATGATTTCCCTAGTTCCTTTTGATTTTTCACTAGGACCTTCACTGTTGTCCATGTTTTTTTTAGAATGAGAAACTTTTGGTTTCTTCCTCATATTGGTTATAATATTTTCTTCATCCGAAGCAATCTCCTCATTATCATCTAGAAGGGATACCTTCATGGGAATTTTTTTTTCTCTTTTATGGCTCTTCTCCATTGTAACATTAGTTCTAATCTAATCCTCAGCAATGGAAACATATTCCTCATCTTTAGGTTCAACTTCAACTTCCTCTTCTTCAAAAGTAACATGTATAACTTTACTAGATTAATCACTTTTATATAGTCTTTGAGCATCATGAAGTAATTTATTTTTCTTATTTCCCATATATTATTCTTCATAATCATGCAAAATTATGACTAAATTCATAATATATCACTCTATAAAATATATTCCCTCCAACATAATTGAAAGGCCCTCAAGAAAATTATGTAAAAAAAAATATAATATGTCAGTAACAAATAAGTCATTGAAAACATAGTGATAGAGTTGTAATAACACAAAACACATAAATATAAATACAAATACTTACAATATTTTATGCAATATCATTTACGATTTGTTTGCATATCCATTTAGAATCTTCGGTCATCTTACACATCGACAATGTAAAATGATATCTAATCTTATCATGTGACTTGCCTAGTTTTGTAAGTATATAAACATTTTCAATATTTGACCTAATATATAGGTCTAGTACTTTTCCTATCAACTCATAACCTCCATCAAAACTCTTAGTAGCATATATATATAATTGTATATCTTTGCTTTATTTTTATTTCATCTACAATGCATATTGTGTATGCTTCACTTCTTTTGATTTCTTCCAGTATGAAATTAGCTTATTTTTCTTTAGGGAGGTATCTCCTACATTTGTAGTAATTAAATGAGGTTGGGTTCATTCAAAATTAATTTTTGAGGGCCCACCTCCAACTCTAGATGATCCAATTGTTGTATTTCGTCAAGAGATATTGAAATAAATATTCCTCCATGCCTCTTTCCTCTGAAAAGATAAACCTACATATAAATAAGTAAAATCACAAAAAAACTAATATCTTATGTAAAACAACAAAATGAAAAAATTTTAAAAACTAAATAACACTAGAAACATGAACATCGGCCCTTGGGTCTAGTGTCCTTTTACATTCATAAAAGATACCAAAATAGAGAAAGAATTCCTTAATTTTTTATTTTTTTTTAAATTTTCTCCTTTCCGCCCTCACTACCGAGGGAGGCTATTATGCCCAAGTGAGCGCACACACTAGCTCCTGTTACCTTCTTGGAGGGTTGGTGGGGGTGTGCCCAGGTGTTATGCTGTGGGCGGGCACGGGGGTCCAATTTTGGGTCGGCTCGTGCATTTGGGCAATTTGCATCAGGTTGTGTATTTGGGTGGGTCGGGGTCAGGTAATGCATTCAGGAAAGTCGTTCATTTGGTCAGGTTCGGTCGTACGTTCAGATGGGTTAGGTCATTTCATGCATTTGGGAGAGATGATTTGGTTCGTGTGTTCGGGTGGGTTGTCGTTGGGTCATGTGTTTGAGTCGTATGTTTGGGTGGGGTAAGTTGGGTTGTGCATTCGAGTTGTATGTTTGGGTGGGCCAGGTTGGGTCATGAGTTCTGGAAAGTCAGGTCATCTCATGCATTCGGGCGGGTCTGGTTGATCTTTTGGGTGATTCGGTTTGAATCGTGCGTTCAGGTCGGTTTTTGTGTTTAAGTTGAGTCGGGCCATGTAGTGTTGGGGCAAGAAATCCTAGAAAATATGAACCAACCCCACACCCCAAAACACATGACCCAAATTACCCTAACGAACGAGATAAAATGACCCTCCTAAACCCATGACCTGACCCATGGGAGATGATTCTCAGAATCAGCTCCATGTCAGGAAACACGACCCCATCGAATGCACAATCTAACCCACCTAAATACACGACACAGCTTAAAACATATGAACATATGACTTGACCCACTTGAGCACATGAGCTGACCTGATCCTCCTAAACACACGACCTAGGGGGGTTGTTTCATGTGCTTAGGTGAGTCGGGTCGTCCATTCAGGGGTTGGGCTACCTGACAAGGGGTCGATTCCAAGAATCGCCCCATACCTAACATCAACCCCTAAGCAGGAAGGGGTCTGATTCTTAGTTTTGACCCCCTTGGTTTGGGCCGTTCAGGTTAAATCGTGCACTCGAGCAGGTCGGGTCATGTGTTCGAGTCAGGTTATGCATTCTGGAGACGCTCGCTCGAGCCCCACCGCAGCTGACCTGACTCGACCCACCCGAACAAACGACCCAACCCACCCAAGTCCATGACCTGACCTGCCAAGATGCATATGTTTTTGTGTTGCAAGTAGGCACGCCCACAAACTGGTGCCTCCCCGAGCCCCATGATCACCTCTCAAAAAAATTGATCCCTTTGCCAGGGAGCCTGACCCTCCCAAACGCATGACCCGACCAACATGAAGAAATTAAATGACCCAACCCACCCAAACACATTACCCAACTTTCCTGTGTGGATGACCCTACCTGACCCAGCCCTAAACAAATCGACACCCCTTCCAGGAAGCTCGACCTACTCTAATGTGCAACCCGACCCGACCAAATACATGACATGATCTAACCCACTCGAACACATGACTCGACTTGCCTCAACCAAGGGGGTTGATTCTAAGAATTGACCCCCATGTCTAAAAGGGTAGGTTATTCTAAAAAAAACACCTCACACCTGCCAAGGGGGTCGATTCTAAGAATTCACTGCCCTGCCAACCAGGGGAGTGATTCTAAGAAACATTTGCCTTCCAGGTAGGGGGGTGATTCTAAGAATCGTCCCCCTTCCAGGAAGGGGGGGCATTCTTACAATTTTCCCCCTTGCCTGTGAGGGGGTTGATTCTAAGAATTATCCCCTGTAAACAAATCAGCCCCGATGCCAGGAAGCCAAACCCTCGCAAACACATGACCCAACCGGCCTAAACGCATGACACAACCTCACTTGCTCGAATTCATGACCCGACCCACCCGAGCACACAACCCGACCCAACCACCTCGAACACACGACCCAACCCACAGGGGGAGATTCTAAGGATCATTCCCCCTACTTGGAAGCAGGTATGATTCTGAGTATCGTCCCACCTACTTGGAAGTGCGGCTGATTCTAAGAATTGCTCACCCTACCTACGAGGGGGTCGATTCTTAGAATCACTCCCTTCCTATGATGGGGGTTTATTTTTAGTGTCTCCCCCCTACCAGGTCGCCCCCTCTTCTTTTCTAGGGGCCAATTATTAGAATCGTCCCCTTCGCAGGGAGGGGATCGATTATTAGAATCATCTCCCTTGGGTTGGGTTGTGTGTCAAGTCATGGTCTAGGCTAGGTCAGGTCGTGTCGTGCATTCAGGCGATTAGAATCATGCATTAAGGAGGATCAATTCCGGTCGTGCATTAGGGTCGTGTGTTTGGATCGAGTCAAGCCATATGGGGATCAGGCAGGTGCCCCCTTGTGGGCGTACCCACCCATAACGCAATGACACATGGATCAAACATAAGAATTAAACCACCCTAATAAATGACATGACCCGACCCATCCAAATGAACGACATAAACCGACCCGCCCTAACACATGACACGGTCCGACCTAAACCGCCCTAAGCAATGACTTGACCCAGGGAGGCCAATCCTAAGAATCAGCAGGCAAGGGGTTCAATTCTTAGAAGCAAGTGCCTTCAAGGAAGGGGGGCTAAGTCTCAAAATTAACCCCCTGCTAGGTGGGGGGCAGATTCTCATAATCAACCACATGCCAGGTAGAGCGAGCCATTCCTAGAATCAAATCCTCTTCTTGGTAGGGGGTTGATTCTTGATTCTTAGAATTCACCCCCAAACATGTTAAACATTATATATTGCATAACAGCGCAAAACACAAAAATATGTAGAAATACAAAGACATAAAATATACAAAACAACAGACACACATATATGTGGTTCACCCAACTTGGGCAATGTCCACTAAGAAACAACCAGTCCTTACTTTAGATTGTCCAACAAAATGAAGAGACACAACCTACAACAGATCCACTATAATATTATCTACTCTATCACACATTCCCCCTTTTCCTTTCTCGCTCAGAATACACACGCCATATACAACCATAATAGAATTCCCTCATATGAACTGAGGGGTTACCTTCTAAGGAAAAAAACCCTAAATTAAACATAAATTCTACCGTCAAATAATATTCTTGATGAAAGACTAAGATTGGCTATGAAATTAAAATATTTTACAAGGAAATTTTACATCTATTTTTAGCTTCGAGGGTGCTACCCATGAATCCCCATTGTGGGAGAGCCTGACCCCACGCCCACCAGTGAGCGAGGTTTTCCCCATCCATCGAAAACCCGTGGGGGGGAGGATTCATCCCAGCGTGGAGGGGTGTACAATCTTCTTGGGGTATGAACCTAAATGAAACAAATACCTTTGAGCCAGGATGATAGTAAGGGTCCACACCCAACAAGACAGACAGGGGGGTTGATTCTCAGAATCGCCCACTAGTTTGGGTTGTGAGTTTGGGTGGGTCGGGTTGGGTCGTGCACTTGGGTGGGTCAGTCATTCATTCCGGAAGTTCGGTTCATGTCATGCATTCAGGTGACTCGTGTCATGTCATTCATTCAGGTAGTTCAGTTCGTGTGTTCAAGGGGGGGGGGGGGGGGGTTTCCTTCCAGGGGCCGATTTTGAGAATCGACACCCATGCCTGGCACGGGGGATGATTCATAGAATTTCCTTTGGATCCAATCATACATTTAGGTAGGTTAGGTCAGGTCGAGCACTCATACATGTTAGTCCATGCATCTAGGTGGGTTAGTTCATGTCGTGTGTTCGGGCAAGTTGGCTATTGCATAAGTGGGTTTCAATATTCCTGGAAGGGGGCCGATTATGAGCATTGGCCCTGTATGAGGCATGGGGGAAAATTCTTAGAATTGGCCCCCTACCTTGGTAGGGGTTAAATCTCAGAATTGGTCCACTGTCAAAAAAGGGGTCTTTTCTAAGAATCAATCCCCCTGTGTCAATTTGGGTCATACGTTTGAGCACATGAGGATGGGACATGCATTTGGGTGGGTTGGGTTGTGCGTTCAGGCATGTAAGGTCATGTCATGCATTCAAACGGGTCATGTCATGTGTTCAAGGGGGAGGTGTCAGGTCAGGCAAGAGGGCCGATTCTTATAATTTCCTTTGTGTCTGGTCGTACATTCGGGCGGGTCAGCTCAGGTCGAGCGGTCAAACATGTCAGGTCATGTGTTTGAGTGGGTTAGGCCACGTTGTGTGTTCGGGCAAGTTAGGACTTGCATAAGTGGGATTAAATATTCCCAGAAGGGGGCTGATTATGATCATTGGTCCCGTACTAGGCATGGGGGCTGATTCTTATAATTGGCCCCCTGCTTTGGAGGGGGTCAAATCTCAGAATTGGTCCCCTGCCAAACAAGGGGTCGATTATGAGAATCGGTCCCCCTGGTTAGATTCAGGTCATGCGCTCAAGTACGTCAAGGAGGGTCATGCATGTGAGTGGGTCAGGTTAAGTGTTCGGGCATGTCAGGTCATGTAGTGCATTCAGGCAGGTCATGTCGTGCATTCGGTGGGTCGGGTTTAGGTTAGGCTGGGGGGACGATTCTCAAAATCGACCCCCCTTTGTCGGGTTCTACATTCGGGTGCGTTAGGTCAGGTTGTGTGCTCTGGTAGGTCAGGTCATGTGTTTGGGTGGGTAGGGCTAAGTCTTTCATTTGGGTGGCGACCGCCCAAGCCCTGAACTACTCGAAAACACTACCCAACCCAACCCACTCTAACAGCTAATGTAACCCACCTAAGGGGATGACTCGACCCACTCAAACGTACAGGCTGATGTGTTGCGGGTGGGAACACCCACAATGGGGTGCCTGCTCGACCTCGATGGCTCCCACGCAAGCAAATTTACCCCCATTTCAAGTAGCCTAACCCCCTCCCTGCCTAACGCATGATCTAACCCACCCAAACATAGGACACTACTATACACTCCTGAATGCATGACCCGAATCGCCTGAGGTCATGAATCAACTCGATCTACACGAAAGCATGACTTGAACCAGGGGGGATGATTATGAGTATCAGCCACAAATCCTAGAAGCAAGGTAAATTTTTAGAATCAGCCCCCCTTCCAAGCAACTCGACCCCCCTGATAGCCCGACCTAACCTACATGAACTCATGATACGACCCAACCCACCCGAATGCATGACCTGACCAGCAAGGAGGCAGGGGGTGGATTATAAAAATTGGTCCTCATCCATCGAGTCATATTTTTGGGTAAGTCAGTCCTTGGGTCTTGCCTTCGGGCTGTGGTGTCTTCGGGGCAAGGGTTAGGTTGTGTGGTGCATTCGAGTGGGTCGGGTCGGTTCGTGTGTTCGGGTATTTCAGGTGATGCATTTGAGTCAGGTCAGGTCGGGTCATGTGTTCGAGTATTTAGGGTGGCACATTTGAGTCAGGTCGGGTTGTGCAGGGCTCTAGTAGGTGCCTCCCTGTGGGCGTACCCATTTGCATCCTTCTTCATATTTAATGAAAAAACAAATATATGTATAAGTTATTAAATAAAAATAATAGAAATATGAATAGAAATGAATTTATAAATCAACATACCTTTTTAAATGAAAGATAATAATATTTTAGCACTGATGTAGAACTTGAATCTCGGTAGTTGCATACAACATCATCCTAATTAGTTCATTAAACAATTTAATATTTGTTCTTGTATTCTCATATATACCTTGTGACTAAATAAATAAAGTAAAAAATGTTAATATAATCATCAAAGCATTTTTGAGGTAAAAAATGGGCCTCCTAAGAAAATTGTACAACCAAAATAAACTTTATAAGAACTAATAGCATTCAAGGTGATGATGCTAACCATGGGGAATGATTCGCCAATTTTGGAGTAAAAAACTAAAATTATAAAAAATAAAAATAATAATAAAACTAATTTTTCAAATCGTATATTCAAGTTATCTCACTAGGGTTTTACTCAAATTGCATCCAGGAGTACTCAATCAATGAAAATTTTTATTCCTCCTCCAAGGGGTACCCATGTTGCATACTTTTGATGGACTTTGCTACACGAAAAATGTGAAATACATGAAAAAAATGTGATTGCAATCACATTTTTCATGTATTTCTCATTTTTTGTATAATAGGATCCATCGAAAGTATGAAAAATGGGTACTACTTGGATGAGGAATAAAATTATGCATCCAACGAGTGTCCCCCCTTAAAATTTGAGTAAACCCATAGGGAGGTATGTTGAAAATACAATTTGAAAAAATATTTTTTATTTTTTCCCTCTGAATTTGATGATGTAATCTAATATTATTTTATTATTTCCACTATTGTTTTATAATATCCTTAGGAGGCCCATTTTAGACCTAAAAATTACCCTAATGTATATCTATAACAAATTCTATGAACAACAATATATTATATTTAATAGAAAATTATAATATAGAAATAAGTAAAGATAACAATCTTACTTGAGAAATTCCTCAGACATTTCATCCAATGATAATTCTCTTGACTTTATAGGAGATAATATTGTTTTGACAAGTTTTTCATCCTTCACTTGCATTTTTATCCAAGGTGTGATATACTTATCTTCTAAAAGGAGCTTTATTTTAGGACCTGATTTACTGCTAGTACATATCAATGGTTTAGATTTCTTGACCTTTTAAATTTTTATACCAATGTTCTCCAACATCTCAAAAATCTCATTAACCAATTCCCATAACTCTCTAGTTCTAAATTCCAACTGGAAATTATATCCATACCTCTGAATATTTCAAAATTTACTTTACCACCTTTCGAAGTGATTTTTTTCTAAATTTGATAACCTATTGCGATACAATATTCCTTCCAAAAGGCATGATCAACCTTTGTCTTAGCCCCACCACATTTTTCTTCAAATTCATTATAAATAAATATAACCCTTTCGATAAAATTCATGGAAATCATATACTCATTATATGTATTATGATCCCATGACAAAAATTTTTCTTCTGTATCTATTAAAACGACATAAATGATACATTTCATTGTTTAAAAATGTAGATTATTGGGATATTAATCCATCCATTGCCTTTGAACTTCTACAAAATGGTTCCCCCCAAGTACAAAATATTTGTACTCAAATAATTTTGACTTGTCAAATGTTTCTTTGTTGTGAACCTGAATTGGATCAACAAGAAGAACATAGTCAACCACATGTGCATATGGATTGTACCTCATTAATTTTTTCAAATTGTGAACATGAAAGTTGGATGGATTTCTAATTTGATATTTGAGTTATCCTTCATCTGGCTTTTATATTTTGCTAACATTAATTTGAAATGACCGACAACCGGAAATGAAATTTGTGTTTAGCAAGTGACATTAATCATCTTCTGTTGTAATGATTTCCCTCCTTCATTTTGATTTTTCACTATGACCATTGTTATTTTCCATGTTTTTCTTTAGAATGAGAAAGTTTTAGCTTCTTCCTCCTATTGGTTATAATATTTTCTTCAACAAAAGCAATCTCCTCATCATCAACTAAAAGGGAGACCTTCTTGGATATTTTTGTTTTTTCTCTTTTGTGGCTCTTCTCCTTTGTAACATCAATTCCAAACTAATCCTCATCATGAACTTCAACTTCAACTTCCTCTTCTTAAAAATTAACATATTTACCTTTACTAGATTGATCACTTTTATATAGTCTTGTAGCATCATGAAGTACTTACTTTCTCTTCTTTCCCATATCTTCTTCTTCATGTTCATGGAAAATGTCGACCACATTCATAATATCTTGGTCTATAAAATTGATTCCCTCCAACATAATTGAAAGACCCTCGATAAAATTATGTGAAACAAAATATAATATGTCAATAATAATAAAGTTATTAAAAATATAATGATATAGTTAGAATAATGTAAAACACATAAATATAAACATAAATACTTACAATATTTTTTGAAATATCATTTATGATTTGTTTTCCTATCCTTGTTGAGTCTTTGATCGTCTTATACATTGGCAATGTAAAATGATATCTACTCTTATCATGTGACTTGATCAGTTTTGTAAGTATATAAAAATTTTTGGTATTTTGCCTAATGTATAGGTCTAGTACTTTCCCCATAAGCTCATAACTTTTGTTGTCAAAACTGTTACTAGTATATAAATATAATTGCACATATTCTCCTTCTTTTTATTTCATATAGCATGAATATTTTATGCACTTCACTTATTTTGATTTATTCTAGTATGAAATCAACTTATTTTACTTTAGAGAGTTATATCCTACATTTTTAGTCATTAATTGAGGTTGGGTTTGTTCATCAGTAATTTTTTAGGGCCCGCCTCCAACTCTAGATGATCCAATTGTCGACTTTGGTCAATATATATTGACATAAATATTCCTTGATGAAAATTTCCTGCAAAAATATATATCTACATATAAAAAAGTAAAATAAATAAAATAAAATAATATCGTATGTAAACAAATAGATAAAAAAAAAAAAAAAAACTAAAAAATAGTAGAAACATGTACATCACCCACCAGGTCTAGTGTGCTTCTACGTTCATCAAAAAATACCAAAATAGATAGGCCATTACTTTTTTTTTATTATTTTTTTTTTTTATACAATTTCTCCCTAGGACCCATTGCTGTTGGGGGGGCACTGTGACTGGGTGGGGGAACACACTGCCCCCCCCCCACGATAGCCATGGGGAGCGATTCTCTGAATATCCCCCTCCTACCATGCACTGTGATGTGGGTGGGCACGAGGGGTCAATTGTGAGTCGGGTCGTGCGTTTGGGTGGGTCGTGTCAGGTCGTTTGTTCAGGTGGGTCAGGTTCAGGTCATGCGTTCGGGTCGTGCGTTCAGGCAGGTCAGTTGGGTCATGTGTTTGAGCAGCTTAGAGTTGGGTCATGCATTCAGGCGAGATGAGTCGTGCGTTCAAGCGGGTCAAGGTAAAGTCATGTGTCCAGGTCGTGCATTTGAGATAGTCAGGTTGGGTCATGAATTTTGGCACGTCAAGGTTAGGTTGGGTTAGGTTGGGTTATGCACTTGGGTGGGTTGGGTTAATTTGTGTCATGTAGATCTCCGGCAGGCGCCCCCTGAACACACAATCTAACCCAAAACCCCCTAACACACTACCAGGCCCGCCCTAACACACGACACGAACCGACCCGGTGGGGGAGATTCTTAGAATTGGCTCCCTGCCAGAAAACACAGCCCGCCTGAGTGCATTACTTGTCTCGATCCACCAGAATGCATGACTTGACCTAGGGGGTAGATTCTGAGAATCAGTCACCTTTCTGGGAACCAGGTTCGATTCTGAGTATCATACTCCCTACTTGGCACAGGATTTGATTCTACGAATAGGCCCCCTACCTACGAGGGTGTCAATTCTGAGAATTGACCGCCTGCCTACGAGGGGGGATGCTTCTCAGAGTCGCCTCCACTACCTCGAAGGGGGTTGATTCTAAAAATCTCCCACCTTCCCAGCTTGGGGACAATTTTCCCCTCGGAGGTAGGGGGGATGATTCTGAGAATCAACCCTGCTAGGTTAGGTCATGTGGTGGGGTGGGTCGGGTCAGGTCATGCATTGGGGCAGGTTGAGTAATGTGTTTGGGCTTTTCAAGTCATGTCATGCATTCTGGCACGTGGGGTTGTGTATTTGCAGGGGTCGAGTTGAGTCATGCATTCAGCGTGGGTTAGGTCAACACAGCTCTAGCAGGTCCCCCTTATAGGTCTACATGCTCGCAACACAGTGAAACATGCCTTGAATGCACGACCTAACCTACTCGAATGCATGACATGACCTGACCCATCCGAACGCACGACCTGACGCAACCCACCCATACGCATGACAGAACCCGACTCGTTTGATTGCATGACCTGACCTAATCCACCCAAAATTGGCCACCTGTCAGGCAAGATGGCCAATTCTCAGAATTAACATCTCTTCCTGGTAGGGGGATGATGGTTAGAATCACCCCCTAGT
This sequence comes from Pinus albicaulis, assembly GCA_034641835.2. Taxonomy (NCBI): domain Eukaryota; kingdom Viridiplantae; phylum Streptophyta; class Pinopsida; order Pinales; family Pinaceae; genus Pinus; species Pinus albicaulis. Next base: position 30,150,100 of record CM076572.1, on the reverse strand, counting down.
TCAATTCATGCATTCGTGTGGGTTTGGTAATTTCATGCACTCGGACGTGTCAGTTGTGCATTCGGCCATGTCGGGTCATGGCGTGTTTTAGGGTGGGTTGCATCATGCTTCTAGTGTGGTTGGGTTGCCTGGAAGGTGGGTTGATTCTGAGAATCAGCACCCTTATGTTGGTTCATGCATTTGGGCATGTTTGGTCAGGTCATCCGCTCGGGCAAGTTAGGTCATGTGTTTGGGCGAGTAGAGTCATGCATTGGGGAGGTTTGGGTTGTGTAATGCATTTGTACCAGTCAAGTTGTGCATAAGGGGGGGTTGACCAGACTGGGAGGCGGTCGATTCCCTCCCAGAGAGGGGGGCCAATTTTTCCTAGCCATGTAGGGGGTCGATTCAGAGAATTTACCCCTTTCTAAGCACGGGGAAAATTCTCAAATCGGCCTCAACAGCCCTAGCTCAGGTTGGGTTATGCGTTTGAGTGGGTTGGGTTGGGTCATGCACTTAGGTAGGTCAGGTGATTCATTTGAGTGGGTTATTTCATGTCGTAGGTTCAAGCGGTTTAGGTCATGTGTCTAGGGGGGTTGGGCCAGGTAGGGGGTTCAAATCTCATAATCAGCCCCCCTTGGTTGGTTCAAGCATTCAGTTGGGTCAGGTCAGGTCGGTTCGTGCACTTAGGTAGGTTGGGTCAGGTCATGCATTCGGGGGGAGCTTACTCGAGCCTTTTATAGCCCAACCCGATCTGACCTACCCACACACACGACCTGACTACCTCAAGCACACACGTCGATGTGCTGTGAGTGGGCATGCCCACAATGGGTTGTCTGTTCTAGCCTCGTGGCTCCTAGCCAAAAATATTAGCCCCCTGCGAGGCCACCTAATGCCCCAACCCTCCTGAGCACACGACCTGACCCGACCTTCCTGAACGCATGACCTAATCGAGCAGGGGTGATTTTAAGAATCCCACCAGCCCCCCTGCCACATAAAGAAATCAACCTCCCTTCCAGGCCGCTCGAACCCCTCGAATGCGTGACTCGACATGCTCGAACACATGATATGACCTAACTCACCCGAATGCATGACAAAACCTGCCCGAGCGCATGACTCGACTAGACCCAGTGGTGTCGATTCTAAGAATCAAGTCCCCTATCTAGAAGGGGGATGATTCTGAGAATCGCCCCCTATCTACAAAGGGGATGATTATGAGAATCGTACCCCTGGCAGGCAAGAGGGATAATTTTGAGAATTTTTTTCCTTGAAAGTAGCGGGCTTGACTCTCATAATCGACTCTCATGCATTAGGTCATGCATTCGGGAGGGCCTGGTTATGTTATGTACTAGGGTGAGTCAAGTCATATGTTCGGGTGGGTCGGGTCGTGCATTCGAGGATGTTGGATCATGTCATGTGTTTAGTTTGTTTGGGTCATGCGTTCAACTCGAGTCGTGAGCGGTTAGGGCGGGTGCCCCCCTGTTAGCTTACCCACCTGCAACACAACGAAACATGCCCTAAATGCATGACTCAACTCGCAGGAATTCATGACATGACTTGAATTTTCTAAACATATGACTCGACTTGACCCAACACAAGGAGGACGATTGTGAGAATTGTCCCCCTGGGAGGATCAATGCGGGGGTGATTATACTAATTCAGCCCTTTACATGGCAGGGGTCTATTATCGGAATCGAACCCCTGGAAGGCAGAGGGTCTGATTGTGAGAATTGACCCCTTGAAAGGGAGGGGTGATGATTATGAAAATCGTCCCACCTGGGTTGGGTCAGGTCATGCGTTTAGGCCATTCATGTCATGTCATGAATTTCGGTCCATCGAGTCATGTGTTCAGGGGTGTTAGGTTGCTTGGCAGGGGTCTGATTATGAGAATCAGCCCTCATATTTCACACAGGAGCTGATTCTGACAATCAACCCCTATGCCTAGCAATGGCACTCCGAGGCAGGGGGGCAGAGCCCCCTAGGTCAAGTTGTGTGTTCAGGCGGGTCTGGTTGAGTTGTGCGCTCAAGAAGTTCAGGTCATGTTTTCGGGCAGGTCAAATTGTGTGTTCGAGGGGGTCAAGTCAGCTCTTGTGTTTAGGGGGCGGTATCGAGCCTCGCATGACCCTAGATGTCCCAAACGGATGACTCCACCCAACTCGCCCAAAATCATGACTCAACCCACCCAAGCACACAAACTTACCCTCTCGAATGCATATGTCATTGTGCTGCATGCAGGCACACTTACATGGTGGTTGTTGCCCGAGCCCTGCAATTCCTACCAAACCAAAACACCCCCCGTGCGATATCAACACCAGTAGTTCGGGTCGTCTGTTCTTACCGGTCGGGTCATGTGTTCAGGTTTTTTAGGTCATGCGTTCAGGTGGGTCAGAATGTGTCATATGTTCAGGCAGTTCGAGTTGTGTCATGCGTTCAGGCGAGTCAGGTCGCGTCATGTTTTCTGGGCACTCCGGTCTTAGTTTCGGGTCGGGTTGGGCCGTATGAGGCTCAAGTGGGCACCTCCTTGGGGGCATGCCTGCCTACAATAGATTTTAATGTGCCATTGTGTTTCTTGCATGCCTGCCCATAATGGGTTCCCACCCGAGCCTTTCACATGCCACTGTGTTGTCGATAGGCACGCCCATAGGGGGCATCTACCCGAGCCCCGTGGTGTCATGTTGTACGGATCAAGTGGGTACCCCCCTATGGGGTTTCATGCCTACAACACAACGATGCACGTTGCTGTGCTATGGGAGGGCATGCCCACATGGGGGCACCAGCTCAAGCCCTGCATGACCCGACCCACCCCAGCACATGACCCATCTCAACCCGCCTGAATGCACAATCCAACCCAAGGTGTTCAATTCTAAGAATCAACCCCCCTAGTTTGGGTGGTGCATTCGGGGAGTCGGGCTAGGTCCACCCATGACAGGATCTGGCTGATGCCCCCCTCGAACCCTGCAACTTTTTTTTTATAAAATAAAATTTATTGAATTTGTTTTCTATGGTATTTTGGATCAACCTACCAACCTAGATGAAAGGTGGCTACCAGTAAACTTATGGGGGTTTAAAATTGAGAGTTGAATTGAAAATATTTCATTAGGTAAAGGTTGTTTTCCTTTCTATTGGGCACACTCATGACCATATTGATCGGATTTTCAATTGGTTTTTGATAACATTGAGAAGGAAGGTTGTTGGGAGCTTGGCATCATAAATTTAATTTATTAAGAAATAATATATGCCAAATATTGTTTTTCATGTGTTAGAAGAAACTATTGACATGTGAAGGTTTATTCTAGGATCGCATGGTGAGGAGAAATTCATTGAACAACTTAATTACAATAGCTTTTGAGATCAATTTCATATCAAACAAATTGATGGAAAACACTTATATGGGGCAAGAAGTATTCAACTACTTCAGAATGGGTATCGTCATCAAGTTTGAAAATTTTGAAGTTCATTCCAGATCATCCAGTATTTACATCAAATATATTGTTATTACAATTAGTTGCTAAAGTTCATAGTGCACAAAGTCAAAGGAGAGATATAGATTATTCTGAATTCCTATAAGAAATTAAAAAATCTATTATATATACATATGAGTACTTTGACGTTTTAGATTCAATTTGGTGGGATTCCTTTTTCAATGATTAGAGTGACATCCTTTCAATATCAACAAATGAAGATATGCTTTTGAAGACTTCATTTATTTGGCAAAAAAATCTGTCAAATGAACATGAGGAAACAAGAATTTTTGAACAAAAACAATCTGAAGGTATTCATATTCTACACAGGTGAAGGAAAGAGAAATGTATATTTGTTCCAGAATATCTCGTGCACAATGTGAATCCATGGAAGAAATGTTTAGGGGTTCAATACAAGATATTAAAGAGGGTTTCATGATAACAGTGTTAGCATATGGAGATGCACATGGCTATTCATTCTGGGATGTCAAGGTTATAAAGGTCATTACAGAAAATGAAGATGTTATACGTGTTGAAGTACATTGGTATGCCACAAATACGCACCCATTAAATGGTGTGTATAAGACAGAGATGGTAGTTGATAAAAAAATTGGCATAGAGAGAAAAATAAAGGGTACAAATATAAATCGTCTTCGCACATACCTCTTAAAATTGGACGAAGTGGGTGTACTTGTTTATGACTTCAATTTAATAACGATAGGAAATCCTCACTCTAGGATGACAGAGATTCCTAAAAGGTTTCTACCAGAAGAAACAATGTTGAGATGGGACCCTATTGAACCCAGTTGTAGATCGAGAAGAATTTTTAAACCTCAAATGGTGGGCATTCCTGTTGACTCAGATGGGGATCTAGTTGATGGAAGAGAAGTATGTCGAACATATTCATCTGCATCTAGTCATTCATCAGAAGATGTGAGTTCTGATGGTGTGTAAGAAAACATGATTGATTTTGAATAATTTTGTAAGAAAGTTTAAATAAATGATGTTTTCATTGAGCAATGAAAATGATATTTTAACTTGCATATGATCTTAAAAAAGTTATGAGTAATTTTTATGTTTGTTGGATTATATTCTTTAATTATGATGAATTTATTTGTTTAAAATACTCGCAATGGAAAAATGTCTTAGACAAATAATTTATGTTTCATTGGGTTATTTTAGTCATGTAATTTCTTAATACTATCTTGGTTGAAATATGTTGAAAACTTGAGTTTTTTTAATTCTAAGGGCGAATAATTGTGAAATAATCTTTATCTTTAACATTATGGTTGAAAACCATTAGAATTATATTGTATTTTTAGTTTCATGATATTATATGTTAAACGACATGGATAAAAATTGTTGGAATTTTATTGTGTTTAAAATCCCATTATTTTATATTTAACGTCATTACTAAAAAAGCGTTGAAATTGTACAGGAAAAATAAAAATGGTATTCTAGCAACAACATTAGTGTGTTTTTTTCTATTTATTTGGCACAATAAAATTTGTTTTACTACCATTTTTTTTTTAAATTTCAAAGTATCCCTGAAAAAATAAAACCTCATTCTCGAATACACACTTGATTTTTGGGTTGTTTTTCATGCTTTTTGTGGGTTTTTTGGCTAAAGTTCTCGTTTTCAGTTTATAGTTCCTATTTCAAAGTTTACATTTTTATGATTGATGAGCTAGTGAGAGGTCAAGTGAATTAAATCTGATTTAATTCACAATAGTGATCAATCAGTTATTTGATAACTCACTATAAATACTTTTTTCATGTCAGCTCCAACGAAGGTGTAGTTGAGAATGAGATTAAAGGGATGATAACTATCAATTGTATAATTAGAAAATTGTAGAGGTCAGTTATAGAGTCATCTGGAGGCCAAGGAAGAATTGTGAAATTAATTATAAGGATTTTCCTATTTAATAGGGATTTAATTCCTCAAGGAATATGTGAGCAAGCCAGGCTTAGTAGGGACTGAGAATTGGCTAAGTAATTGGCTGATTTTTCCTAGATGAGAGTGAGATTATTGGCAGAGTGCAAGAATATATATGAGAGAGAAAGAATTGTATTGTTTCATGTTATTGAATTTATACAATATAAATATAGCGGTGTTTTAGGAAATTTTCTTTCCCTAGATACATATTATGTTGTGCAATTGATTGTCTATTTCTCTTAATGTTTATTTGATTGTGCATTTGTGTTTTGTTTTTGCAAATTATAGAAGGATTAAGTATATTGTTTTAGTACATTACAAGATTATTTTGAATCTTGTTGTTATATTTATACATGGTATCAAAATGACAAGAATCACAATAACAAGAGAAGAACAAGGTTTGTTTTGATTAGGTTTGAATTTGCAGATTTATCCATAAGGATCCACTAGTAGATCAAGATGTATTTCATTGTATTGAGACTCAAATATGCACTCGAGGGTAATTCAAATTATATCGCATTGAAGGATGGGATGGAGGTAGTGCACGAGGATAGTATACTAAATGCTTTCAAAGATAGTGATTCCCCGCAGCTCGTAACAGAAGATGGTCAAATTCTTGATTCATGGAAGAAGAATGTAGAAAAGGAGAGGAATATATTGTTAATGGGAGTTAAAGACTATATTTTCTCAAGTATCCATGAGACGTTGACTCCATATTCGATGTGGAAATAATTTATAGATATGCATAAGAATAGTAGTGACCACAACAAGCTAACGCCGAAGGACAAGTTTAGGAAGATCAAAATGGAGAAGGGTGACATGATCCAAAAATAGTTGAGAAAGTTCAACTAGTGTTGAGATGAGATTGGAAATGTTGGAATCATTTTTTCCTCGGATGATTTGGTGACTATAGCTCTTCTAGGCCTTCACAACAGTTGCATAGCTACCAGGCCTATGTTAATGGGAGGGAGAAATTGCGGAGAACCAAAGATGGATCATCATCAAACAATTATGATGAGGAGATCTGTGCCTCAGTTAGAAAGGAAAATAAAGAAAAAGGGAAGGTGTCCCATTCCAAATCCAAGACTGGAAGGTAGGTAAGAAGAGAGACTTGTCAAAGGTTAAATGTTTCAACTCTCATCATCAGGGACAGTATGCCACAGTTTGTCCACAAAAAAAGAATAACAAGAAGGCTTAAGGATGAGGAGCGGGTGAAGCATTGGATTCACAGTTCGAGTTGGAATTCACCCTCGTAACATGCATGGTGTCATTGATGATGGGACATGTGTGGTACTTGGATAGTGGATCTTCATTCCATATGACTGGCAACAAATAATTCTTCAGTATCTTGGAGGAGAAGTATATCCATATGCACATCATGATGGGTGACGATGAGAGGTATAGAGCTACCAGTGTAGGTATAATTGCCTTTTAGAGGGAGTTAGGTAATCAAATCACATTAAAATATTTCATGTACATTTGTGGTTTAAAGATGAAATTGGTTTCTATTCCTATTCTTGAATATCATGGCTAAGATGTGATTTTCAGTGAAGGAAAGGAATTCCTTCATCACAAATCCACAGGATAGGTGAAAAATATTGGGGTTTGAGTAAAGAATCTCTATAAATTGGATCTATAGTACTCAGCAAAAATTACTAGTAAAGAATAGATGGTGGAAAGCTGATAAAATGGTGAGTTATGGCACACGAGGTTGGGAAATATACACCACATAACTTTGAGAATCATGTAGTGTATTTCTACAGGACTTCCAAAAGGTGGAATTGAATATAGAGACACATGCAAAGGGCGTAGCTTGGGGAAGTATACCAAAGCCACCTTTCATGATAAGGAAAGCCAATCTAAGTCCATACTTGAGAGAGATCACTCAGATGTGTGTGGACTGTTCTCAATATATTCGACAACAAACCACAAGCATTATGTGATTTTTGTTGAATATTTTTCAAGAAAGTGTTTGATTTTTTTCATGGAGAATAAAGATCATACATTCTCCAAGTTTTGTGGGTTCAAGGAACTTGTCAAAAAAATTATAGGGAAGAATGTGAAGGCTCTAAGGAGAGATAATGGTGGATAATAAATATCTAAAAAATTCAAAAAATTCTATGCCTTAGAAGGAATTCAAAGAGAATTTATTGCACCTCATAACCCACAAAAAAATGGGGTTCTAGAAAGAAAGAACAAAATGATTGTGGGAGCAACACGAGCTATTTTTCATGATTAGGGCCTACCATTTCATCTATGGGTGGAAGGATCCTATAAAAAATTATTTGTGTAGAATAGAAGTCCTCAACTAATACTTGGGATGAGTAAACTAGAGGAGGCTTTTTCAGGTAAGAGATCGAATGTGTCATATTTTAAAATTTTCGGTTCATCTATTTATTTCCATGTGACCAAATATGCTAGGAAGAAGCTAGAGCCAATGATAGAGTTGGGGTATTTTTGGGGTAGAATAATACACCTCACAAATATTTGGCATACTTTCCATAAAAAATTATGACATTGCTTAGAAGAGATGTCAAATTTGATGAAGACAAAGGCAAGAGTTGTCCCTTGAGAGAGAGAGATCGAGTTTCATGCTTTTGAGGATCTCTTGGATCCAAAGGATGAGCCTCAGGATGTGGAGCACTGAAAGGCAGAGAAAAATATAGTGGTAAAACCCCTCATATAGATCCATCTACTAGAGATGCAAGGAAGCGTACCAGAGAGGGTGATAGAATATTGTTGGATGCGAGAGGTAATGTGGGAGTGCCCACATCACTGTGCAGGAAAAGAAGGTCCCCAGAGTGGTAGAATGTATAAATGGGTCTTATGAGAGAAGGTATTGATATATAACCATCCTATATTGAGGAAGAAGTGTAGCAACCACTATGAGTTGATGCCATGGTTGAGGAGTATGACTCCATCATCAGAAACAATGCATTGGAATTTGTCCCAAGACCAGTAGGGAAGTTAATTGTAGGATCTAGGTGTGTCTAGAAGGTGAAGTAGGAAACAAAAGTGAGTGCGGAGAAAAACAAGGGTATATATTCTACCATAGGGTTCTCTTAGGTGGAGGAGATTGACTATGATGAGAATTTTGCACCAGTCATAAGGTACTCATCTATTAGATCCATCCTTGCACTCTCTGTGCATATGGGATGGAGGATACATTAGATGGATGTAAAGGCAACCTTTCTCAATGAATTTTTTGGGGAAGAAGTGTACATTGAGTAGCCAGAAGGATTTTAGACCCTAGATATGGATTCACATGTGTGCAGACTTAGGAGAGCACTGTATGGGATGAAGAAAGCACCTCATTCTTGGTACATCAGGATTGACAAATATTTCACCAGGTTGGACTTCACCAAGAGTGAAGCAAATGTGAACCTATATCATATTTTTGTTGATGGAAATATTTTTATTAGTGTACTTTATGTCGATGATTTGATATTGACATGTGATGAGTACCTCATAAAGTCCCGTAAATATGATCTTGCAAGAGAATTTTAGATGAAGGATATGGAGATATTGCACTATTTATTTGGATTGGAGATATGGAAAATATATGGGGAGCTACTAGTATCTCAGAGAAGGTATGCCAAGGATATTCTCATGAAGTTCCACATGGGGGGCAACAAACCCACGTAAACTCCTCTTCCTGGAAGCTAGAATAAGGAGTATGTTATTTCAGGCGAAGTAGTGGACTGTACTCTATACAGACATCTTGTGGCTTCAATCATGTATTGGGTCAATGCATGACTCGACATATTATACACATTTAACCAACTGAGCCAAGCTACGTTTAAGGCTATCAATCTCTTTTGGAAGGAATGGAAGCATGTGTTGCGATATTTTAAGGGCACTAGAGAGTATGAATTATGGTACAAACATACATAGGTATTGAAGCTTAAACACTTCACCAATGCAGAATGGATAGGGAGTCCATCCAAATGGAAGAGAACATCAGGAGGAATATTCAGCATATGATCGACAATACTTTCTTGGTACAACATTAAACATATATCAGTTTCACTTAGTTCAACAGAGGTAGAGTACATGGTGGGTAGTTAGACAACATGTGAGGCCATCTAGATGAGGAAGATAGTTGTTGGTTTCTTTGGTAAACACATTGATCCAATGGTGATACATCGTGATAACCAAACTTGCATCAAACTCTCAGTTAATCAAGTATTCCATGACAAGTCCAAGCATATTGATATCTGGTATCAGCACCTCAGTGATTTTGTTCATAGGCAGATTATGTCATTAGAGTAAATTTCCATGGAGGATACGGATGGATACATCTTGACGGAGGCTTTTTCAAGAAACAAATTTGAATTCCACAGGAACAAGATGAGGGTGTCATATAAAACCTTTTTTTTTTATAGGTACTGTTGAAATGGCATGCCAAGGGGGTTTCTCATTTAATTTTCCATTAATTAAATTGGAAGAGAAAATTTAATTCCATCTCATGACAACTTGTATTAGTTAACTATGTCCAATGACCGAGTGAGCCTATGAAATTCGAGTTGAGGTTCAGAGACTAAGCATGTACAATTATCCCATCATTTAAGGGGGTCCAAATATAGTTATTTCTGAGTTAAAATTAGTAAACTCTAGAAATTGAGTTAAAATTAGTCTAACTTGTTCCAATTTAGAGAGGAGCTAGTGAGAGGTCAAGTATATTAAATATGATTTAATTCACAAGTTGTGATCAATCACTTAACTGATATTTCACTATAAATAGTGGTTGAGTGGCACTTCTAAGGAAGTCCCTGTTGAGACTGAGGTTAAAGGGATGATAACTATAAGTTGTATAATTAGAAAATTATACAGTTTAGTAATAGAGTAATGTGGAGGCCAAGGAATCATTGTGAAATAAATTAGGAGTATATTCCTATATAATAGGGATTTAATTCCTCAAGGAATGCATGTGAAGGACAAGCTTAGAAGAGGCTAAGAATTGGCTAAGTAATTATCTGATTTATCCTAGATGAGAGTGAGACAACTGGAAAAGTGCAGGAATTTCTTTGAGATAAAGAATTTTATTGTTTCATGATATTTAATTTATACAATACACAAATTGCAGGGTTTTAGGAAGTGTGATTTTTCCAGATACATCTTGTGTTTGTGATTGATTGTCTCTTTCTCTTACTTGTTATGTGATTTTGCGATTGTGTTTTGTTTCTACAAATTGTAGAAGGATTCAGTATCTTGTTTTAGTACATTACAAGATCATTTGAATCTCGTTTTATTTTATTTTATACATATATCTCTTCATTGGCACAACAGATATTTCCCTATATGGTAATTCTAACGAATACTTCCACAACTACAACTATCTAATTCAAGGCGCTCAATCCCTACCGAAAGTATTGGTAAATCAAAGGTACAAAATCTACAAATAACATATTGAATACTTACAACAATGTGCATGGATTAGGAAAATTATTTGGATTTGACCTTATATTTGATCATGATAGAGATGAGGTTCACCATTATTCATTTGGTGAATTGGTTGAATCTCTTTATAATTTAATACAAAATTGAGAAACAATACATTGTTTCAAATGGCATAGTTAAAGAAGAAAACCCAAAGCAAAACCACCTAAAAAACACGTGAAAGTTTCACTTGTTTGTTTCATCCATTGTCAAGCCATGTGTAGTAGATGATCCAACCTTTCCTTATCAATGATTTCATCTCAAAACTCTCATTTAAATCAAGTTTTCAAGCCAAAATACCAATGTATATTTTCTTGGTGTTGTTATCTCTACCTCACCTACCCCAAAAATTCGACAAAGAGATGGAACTGAAACACTAAGGAAAACACTCACATTAAAGGACACGTCAGATTTTAGCATTAATGTAATATAGTGGGGGCATTAGAGGAAATTTCAGCCTAAAAGTTTCATCCTAAGGAAAAATAATAAAATAATAGTTTAAATAATAAAATACGAGTTATGAATTTTGGAGGTAAAATAAAAAAACTACTTTTGTGATTGTATTTTTTGCTTATCTCCATATAGGTTTAGTCAAGTTTCAAGTGTAGACACTCGTTGGATTCATAATTAAATTTTCCATCCAACGGGTACCGATTATGAATACTTTTGAGAACAACCACATTGATAAAAAATTAAGATACATTGAAAAAGCATGTTCAACACACTTTTTTAATGTATGTTTAATTTTTATCAATATGGGTCTTCTAATATGTATGCATAATGGTTACGTGATGGATGCAAAACTTAATTCCACATCCAACGAGTGTCTAAACTAGAAATTTGAGTAAACCTATAAAGAGATAAGCCAAAAACACAATTAAAAAAGTAGTTTTTCTTACTTTCACTCCAAAATATTTACAGGTATCTCTTTTTAAATTTAAATGATTTTTATTGGTTTACATATTATGACATGGAAATTACATGAAAATTTCATGTGAAATTTTAATCTAAAATTTCCTCTAATTGATTATTGTGACTCGATAGGATAAATCCTTGCTGAATTGTGCTCTTCTGATCCTTGCAATCAAATGAGATCATGTATCTAAATTAAATGGAATCATCATAAGCTCATTTTCCTCTAGCGCTCTCATCATAAATCCAAACATTGAAGAAACTCAAAAAATCCATAAATAGTCCTTTGAAACAAGTTATAGTTCTTCCTCTCCACATTTTAGTAGAAACTACAACATTGCTTCTAAACGATCCCGACCATAAAATATTATTCATGACATTACTTGCATGCATGCCTTTGAGAACGCAATATGGGCTTCCATTCATGAAATTTTAACTACTCTTCACATGGAAAACTTTGATTTTCTTGCATGTCCCTTAAATTTCAATGGAAAGAAATGGATGAAAAAAGTGGTGCATCATTCTAACAATATTTGGAATTGTAAAAATTTTAATGGTGAATTCCCAGCATGTGACTACCCTTACAAACTTAAAATTGAGTTACATGACCACACCAGGGAGCTAGAAGATGTGAAAATTTTCAATGACATAGGAAATGATCTCATGGGAATCACAACAAAAGACTCATTCCTTTTTTCTATCGAATCGATTGATCTCCAAGAAATGTGGACAGATTTCAGGCCACCTCCTCCTACTAACACTTTCTATCAAAATTAAATTCTTCGATGGTGTCGAGAATTTGAAAACAATACTGGTTATTCAAATTAAATTCAATATGACTATGCATGCAAAGAGGTCCTCAAGGGCATTCAAGGAATATCCATTGCACAACAACCTGTTATTCATTGCCTTTGAACTTTATTCGTGGTTTGAAAGAACGCTATTTTTTTTACATGAGGTATCATATCTATATAGATCATTTCTTCATAATATTGAAAATATGTCCATGTTGATTTGATACAAAATTTATTTGACGAGACACTTTTTCAATAATTCAAAAATATATATGTTTACCCCTTCACAATATATATATGTAGGAAATTCAATTCATTTTTTTCCTTCATTTATATATCTATAAATGGAATGTTTTCTTGGTTATCTATTCATGCTACCATCCAATGATATTAAAATAAAAAGGACAAGAAATTTTCTTATCTTTCTTTATTTCTAACAATGTTTGATTATATAGTAACATATATTTTCACAATACACTTGTTCAATAATTCCAACATACGTATGTTTACTGCTTCAAAATTTACCTAACCTATATATAAAAATATAATGTAATGTCAATTGAATATTACTCCACCATTATAGATCTATAAATTGAATGTTTGTTTGTTTACCTATTCCTGATATCGTTAAACTACAATATGTAATTCTAAAACTTGTAACACATTTTCTATGCCTACATAGCTCATTTATGATTCACTCTAAGTTTATTATGTCTCCAAACTAACGATAAATTATTTCTACCTGCTTAGATATGCCATGAAATAGTCAAAACATGGATAAAAATGCACGAAGGCATCTTCTTTATGCGCAAAAAAAAGATACCAAAAACGAACACTGACGACTTCTTTAAAAAAAAAAAAAAAACCTACTCCTTCCACTCCATCCCTTCCCACCTCATCTTATCTCCCAACTATGTAAACTAGTTCACATCAAATTGATAAAAACAAATATAAACCTCCCCCCCCCCCCCCCCCCTGCACACTTTATGATGAACACCATCACTTTCAACAAGGGATAGATAAAATTTTTACCATTCATGTTTTCACAATATGAAAAGAATCATACCTAGGTATGAAAGCAAGTATTTTACATGGAAACCATTCCTTATTTTGATGTGCATCATCTAAATCTACCAATTTTTTTCTCATTTTAACAACATGGATCCCGATTAACAACCATATGTCCTTAAAAATTAAACACAAGTTTATAAAATGTTCATTGCACATGTGAACAAAAATCTATAAGTCAATCATGCCCCTGGTCATCAATAAAAATATAACAACCATACAATGATCTCCCCCAATGACATCACTACTATTTCCAAATACTTACCTCATGAAAAGGCACAACCCTTATGAAAAGGCTTATGCATTATTTGTTTTCAAGTCACTTGTACTTGCAGCACTTTAATACAAAATAACTAATGATCCATACTGCAAGGATGTCCAACCCAACCAATCTGCAATTTATTCTCTACCGGGTCAAACTACAATTATTTCTTATATTCTTCATAATGTAACCACCTCATCGTTTCAAGCTCGTCAAACCATAGTTGATTCTAATTATGCACTTGATGTCATGCTAACTCTAGTAGATATAAAATGTTTTTATTTCATTCCAATTCTACAAAATTCATGTACTAAAAGTGAGCATTTTTGTGCTTAGTTGCACTCAACCCATCCAAATTCCAAAAGGTAGATTGACTGGCCTAGAATATATATATTCCATATGAATGAATAAAACACTAAGGGCCTATTTTCTATGGAATTACTCACCCTCTTTCCTACAAGAATTGCCATGATCACACAACTAAGAATTACAAAATTTGAGATTCATGAATATAATTTGCACTTGTTTCACTATCATGATAACCAATTTCGTCAGTATCTAATATTATACTACTCCATATATAAAATTCTAATGTGCCACCGTGTCCAATAAAATACAATTATTTTTTTGAATAAATACATTGAGAACAACTTGACAAAAATTGTTTTAGATCTTTGAAAATGCCTTCATTACTTACCAAATCCAAAATTTCCCCAATAATTCATGATATTTGGTTTAGGCGTACAAGTAACACGCTCTTTTTGTAGCAAGTGATTGTGTGAACTAAGTGAAATGATCACACAAATAGGAATCTCGACATTCTTCTTCACTCTTAGTGTAGCTGATACCAAGTGGAATGACTTGCACATGATCATGCATACTACTATTCCCTCCAGTTCCAAAAATCATTACCAATGGAGAATTAAAAACATAATTAAAAGACCACATATAATAGCACAATATATGCATTGTAGATTTACATTTTTCTTTGAAGAATTCCTACAAAAATGGCCTCCACAAAATATATTATTGGTGCAAGAATTTTTTTTCTTACCATTATTCTGTCCAATGATTTATACATTGAAATTATAGTTGATCCTATTTTGTCTTCCATATTCAATTCAGATACGAATGGAAGAATAGAGGATATTCACACATGCATGGCTTCCTTTGGCTAAAATATGCACCAAATATGGAAACTCTCGATTGGAAAAATGAAACATAAGTTGTTGATGCTAATAAATATTTTGATCACTACATAACTGGTTCGAAACCGTGACACCCCCAGCATCGCAATCATGCAATTCACTAATCAACAATTCACAACACATGTCTTCTGCACTTAGAATCAATATTCATGTTCACCTAGCCTAAATACTATGAAGATCTTGTCAACTGTGTTCAATGTCACAAAAAGTCTCATGAATATTCTTGTCTTCGCAAAAAATAAAATGTTCTTAGCTATCAATATCGAGTACTGTGGGAGTTAAAATCCACATATTCATTGTTCATTCATGATAAAGGTAGAAAAAACTACATCACTACTCGCAATGATGATAAATTGAATATCCACAATGCCAATATACTTTATATTTGGAGATAAAATGTTGATTTTCAACCCATTCTATCATGCCATGTTGTGCTAAGCTATATTTCAAAGTATGAAACAAAAGTAGAAACCACATCAGAGGTATACAGCTAAAGGCTATAATGTATATCGCAAAATTATTCTCTAGAATCAATTACTATTACTGTTATATGGAAAATTCTTTCATAAATCATTATAGATAGAGACATTGGAGCACAAGAAATATGCCATATGCTACAAAAACTACCCCTCTCAGTCCGCAATTGTACATTTTTTTCTTTTAATGGTAAAATAACTATTTTCATACATATTTCTCATGATTCTTAGAATTTCCTTTGGAAACCAACCTTTATACTTGAATACATGAATGTACCTATTTCATTGGAATCATTTCCTCTCCTTCAAGTTGCATGCTCTTGGTAATTTTCCGCTTGCCGAAATCAAAACTAATGGAAAGACATATTCCCTACAATTATTATACAAGACTTGCCATGATTCATTTCGATCCCTTCCTCTAATGATCCTTGTTATTCCACTTTTTGTTGGAGTGAAATACTATTGTATTTCCATTTCTACATGCTCTCCAATAACATTGGTTCCATTGACGAGGAAATAATTGCACAATGGGTGCAAAATAAAGTGACATATACATGATGACAAGTTCATCGAGAAATTGAAAACCCACAATCACCACAATCCAAAGCCCAATCTAGTCCTATGGATACCCCTTCTTATGCCCTTCCTAACCCGATGCAAATGAATGGGTGGCGTATCCTCTCTCACCTCGACCGAGGCTACAACATTTAAATTGATTAACTTGAATGATTGGCCATCGTGACTTTTATGCTAACCACAATTGGTCATGTACTTCAATCCCTCTCCATTTGCAAGAAACTGCCATAATTTTCATTGAATTCAACTGCTCAAACATCTAAAACCAACATCATACCTTTTCAAACCTCCCCCAAGATCACACCCTTTTTCCCACCCAAAAAAAACTTTTACCATTGTTCTTTCTCACTTCAAAAAACCTTCATGAAACCCCAACTCAAAATAATTATACAAGGGGCAGTTGGGACAAGAAAATATCCTTTAGTTAAATATCTGCAATGTGAATTTATGGAAAACTTCACACGCACAAAATATTTTGTATCACTTGCACCCACCTACATTGCAACTTTCAACATAAATGACCTTACAATCCAATTTTCCCTTTGCATACCTCTCCAATCTATGCATCATGTTGAAGGATAGACAATCCCACACTTGAAAGGGCACCTCCAAAATGTAAAATGCATCCTCATTGATGATATGAGTTTCAACAGTCCAAAAATACTTTCCCACATTGAATATCATCTAAGAGAATCATTCACCCTTCATCAAAATGTGTTATTCGACAATCACCCAAATATCCTTGTCGAAGATTTATGCTAGCTACAATATGTGAAGGAAAACCCTCGATATGTTGTCACATCATGTGGCACTACACTATGAAGTGAATTTAACAAATTCATAACACTTTCAGCTTTTTTCGGTCAACAAGGTGCTAACCCTTCCTAGGTTTCTTTTTTCCAGCTGCTCACGGACCTGATAAAGGTAACACCTACACTTGAAGATTGGGAACTACTAATGTCAGGTATGGATTCCTTTCTTATGCATGAATAGAAATAAATATTTAATATTCCATGCACATATATGCAATAAACAATTCATTTTCTTAGCTTAATAAAGTAATTCTAAATAAGTTGAACATGCTAGTAGAGATTTGATCTACAAAGAAACAAAGAGAACAAACTTCAACTACCAGAGAATATGCACATATGGATTCCAATGTACAATAAGTTATACTCACCATCAACACGTGGGTACATGCATGCCTTGATAATGGCGCACTTGGAAAAATCATTTCAATATTTTAGGCACCTAACTCAAATCCCCTAGAATTTCCATCCTTCATGGTAGGTGACATCAATTGATACAAAGGAACACCATCATATATTTCAAAGCCAACACATGTACCCATTCCCCCCATCATAATAGGTGTGCATCAAAAGACAACATTTCAAATGGCATGGGCTTCAACGATTCAAAAGTCACAAGGAATGACATTACAAAAAGCAACAATAGACATTGGCACCAAAGAACGAGAATGTTTAACATTCACTGCAATTTCAATAGTGAGATCATTTTCATACCTTAAAATCAATCCAAAATTTCCATTCTCACACATCCCACACATGTAATGAAATCCATATCCAAAATGTACACAACCAGAGGAATCATTTCTCACTTCAAAATATGTAGGAGAATACACTCTAGCCAAACATACACTCTATCTTCCAAATTTACCCATGGTATACATCAATTTCTACTTAAAAGAAATTCACAATGCTTTATTGAAATTAAAATTAACCTCATATTTTTTTATTCTAATTTAGAAAAATGTTCGAATTTACTTTATTTAAATAAAAAAATTAAAAATGATTTCAACCCTCCGTGGGTTGAAGCAAGCAGCTCATGCTTAGTACACCAAGATTAAAAACTATTTAATTGGTTAGGCTTCACCAAGAGTGAAGCAGATGCAAACATATACCATATTTTGGTTTATTGTAATATTTTGATTATTGTAATTTATGTCAATGATTTGATACTGACAGGTGATGAGAAGCTCATAAATTCTTGAAAATATGATATTGTATGAGAATTTGAGATGAAGAACATGGGGCTCTTTCACGATTTCCTTGGATTGGAAATATGGCAAAGAGATGGGGAGATATTTGTATCTCAAGGAAATTATGCCAAGGATATTTTGAGGAAGTTCCACATGGATGGAAGCAAACCCATGGAAACTCCTATTGCATGAAACTAGAGGAAGGAGGATCCTACTTGAGGCAAAGTAGTGGATGCTACTGTTTACAAGAACCTAGTGGGATCACTCATGTATTTGGTGAACACATAACCTGACATATGATACATAGTTAAGCAACTAAGCCAAGATATGGTTAATCCTACCAAGCTCTTCCAGAAGGCAGGGAGCATTTGTTGTGATATCTCAGGGGCACTATAGAGTGTGGATTATAGGACAAACAAACAGAGGGAGTGGAGCTTCAAGACTTCATCGGTGCACATCTGGTAGAGATTCTATCCTACTAGAAGATAAAATCAGGAGGCATATTTAGCATAGGATTAAAAATAGTTTCATGTTACAATAGGAAAGAGATTTTGGTTGCACTCAGTTCAACAGAGGTAGAGTACATGGTGGCCAGTGAGGCAACATGCAGGGCCATCTGGATGGGGAAGATACTTGTTAGTTCATTTGGTCAACATATGGATATGATGGTCATACATTGTGATAACCAAAGTTGCATCAAACTCTTAGTTAATCTAGTATTCCATGACAATTGTAATCATATAGATATTTGGCATCACCATGTCAGATATTTGTTCAGAGGTGGGTTATGTCATTAGATTAAATTTCCACGAAGGAGTGGGATGAAGACATATTGAAGAAGGTGCTAGTAAGAAGAACATTTAAATTCCACAAACACAAGATCGTGGTATCAGATAATCCATTTATTTTTGAGAGGTGGTGTTGAAACGGTACCCCAAGGGGGCTTCTGATTTATTTTTCCCTTAAAATTTGAGGAGAAATTGTAATTTTATCTCATGAAAACTTGTATTATTTAACTAAGTAAGAATTACTAAGTTATATTATGAAATTCAAGTTTAGGTTCATAGAGTAGGCATGTAGAGTTCTCCCATCATTTAAGCGGGTCTAGTTACATTTGTTTGCAAGTTGTAATTAGTTGACTCAAGAAATTGAGTTAAAATCAGTTTAAATAGCTCCAACTGAGAGATGAGCTAGTTAGAGGTCAAGTGAATTAAATATGATTTAATTCACAAATAGTGATCAATCAGTTAACTGATAATTCAATATAAATAAATATTGCATGTCAGTTCTAAGGAAAGCCCAGTTGAGGTTGAGGTTAAAGGGATGATAACTATCAGTTGTAAAATTAGAAAATTGTATAGGTCATTTATAGGGTCACGTGGAGGCCAAGGAAGAATTGTGAATGAATTATAAGGATTTTCATATTTAATATGGATTTCATTCCTCAAGGAATGACTTAAAAATGAAAGTTATGAAGAGGCTAAGAATTGGCTAAGTAATTGGACGATTTTTCCTAGAATAGAGTGAGACAGTTGGCAGAGTGCAGGAATTTCTTTCAGAGAGAAATCATTGTATTCTTCATGATATTGAATTTATACAATATAAAAATAGCAGGATTTTAGGGAGTGTGATTTCACCAGATACATCTTAAAAGATCTCTAGCTTCTGTGATCCATCGATAAATTAAAGATCCGGTGAACCTTAGGGATGGAAAAGGTGTCTACCTTATTCCTTGTTCCTGTGGGACGCCTTACATTGGTGAAATGGGTAGGTCCATTAGCCAAAGGATAGGTGAACATGCAGCTGACATTAGGCATGGTAGGTCCCGCACCTCTGCCCTAGCTGAACATGTGGAAAAAACTAACCATCATATCTGCATTGAAGAGGCTAAGGTCTTAGCCAGGATTGATCACTTTCATCATCGTAAGCTAAGAGAGGCCCTTGAAATTGAAGAAAGGCCCTTAAATCTCAATAGAGATGATAGTTGGAATATAAGCAGGTGTTGGATTAACACAGCTTCTTGTCTGTTAAATATATGTATGTTGCTGTACCCTATGTGTGTTGTATGTGTGTGTGTGTGTGTGTGTGTGTCTATATATATATATATATATATATATATATATATATATATATATGTATATATATATATATATATATATATATATAGATATATATATTATATTTATATATATATATATATATTTACTTTTTTATTTTTTATTTATTTATTTATTTATTTTTTTCTTTTTTTTTTAATTTTATTTTTAATTTTATTTTATTTTATTTATATTTTATTCAGTTTTATTTATATTTATTTATTTATTTATTTTTGTTTATTTTATTTATTTATTTATTTTATTTTTTATATTTTTATTTTTTAATATATAACTTTTTAATTTATTCATATGTATATATATTTATTCTTTTATTTTTATTATTTTTATTTTTATTTTTATTTTTATTTATTTATTTATTAAATTATGAAGAAATATTTCGGTAATAATCACATTATCATGAACAAAGTCGACGTGTTTCAAACCAACCAGTGTGGTTCATTTATTTATTGTTATTTGTTTTTTTTGAATAATCAATTAACGATTTTATTTCAAATAAAATGATTTTTATATTTAAATTAAACTATTATATTGACCTAGCCGTTACGATGTTTTAATTAAATAGTTAAAATTAATAGAACTAACCGTTATGGATTTCAAAGTCAAAATTAGCTGTTATCCTTTTCTACATCTATTTAAACTCAACGTCTGATTTGATCTCTCACATAGTCCTGATGATGAACCACACTGGTTGGTTCGAAACACGTCGACTTTGTTCATTGTAATATGATAATTACTGAAAGATTTCTTCAGATACATCTTGTTTTGTGTGATTAATTGTCTCTTTATCTTACTTGTTATGTGACTGTCAATCATGTTCTATTTCCACAAATTGTAGAAGGATTCAATATCTTTTTTTAGTGCATCACCTGATTAGTTTGAATCCTGTTATTATATTTTCTAAATCTAGCTCTTCATCGACACAAGAGATCTTGCCCTATATAGTAACTCTAATAAATGTGTCGATAACTACAACTATCTCATTCAAGGTGCCCAATCCGTACCAAAAATTTTGATCAATCCAGGGAAAATCACATACAAAGAAAGCATTGAATACTTACAACAACATGCATGGATTAGGAAAAGTATTTGCATTTGACCTTACTTATCGTGATAGGGATGAGATTTATCTTTTTGAAATTGTTGAATTGGATGGATATCATTTTAATATAATCCAAATTGGGAATAAATACATTGTTTCAAATGGCACTGTTCAAGAAGAAAACCCAAACTCAAACCACCTAAATAACAAATGGGAGATTCACTTCTCTATTGCATCAACTATCAAGCCATGTTTTGTACATGATCCAAAATTTCCTTATCAATGATTTCATTTCAAAACTATAATTTAAATCAAGTCTGCAACCTCAAATACCAATGTATATGTTATTAATGTTGTTATCTCCACCTTACTTACCTCGAAAATTTGAGGAAGAGATGGAACTAAAACACTAAGGAAAACAATCACATTATAGGACCCATTAGGCTTCAACATTGATGTAGCAATATGGAGATATTATAGGAAATTTCAACCTAAACTAGCCTCCTAAGGAAAAATGATAAAATAATAGTTAAAATAATAAAATAAGAGTTATCAATTTTTGAGGGAACAGAATAAAACTGTTTTTGTAATCGTATTTTTGGCTTATCTCCTCATATGTTTACTAAAATTTGAAGTGTAGAGACTCGTTGTATTCATAATAATTTTTTCATCCAACGGGTGCCCCTTATGCATACTTTTTAGGAGACCCGCATTGATAAGAATTGAAGATACATTAAAAAAGCATGTTTACCCATTATGCATACTTTTTATAAGACCCACATTGATAAAAAATGATGCTACATTAAAGAAGTGTGTTAAACATGATTTTTTAATGTATATTGAATTTTTATTAATGTGGTTCTTGTCAAAAGTATGCATAATGGTTACTCGTTGGTTTCATAATCTAATTACACATCCAAAATGTCTACACACTTGAAATTTGAGTAAAACTACCAAAGATAAGCTAAAAATACAATTAAAAAAATAGCTTTTCTTCTTTTCCCTCTAAAATATTTACATCACCTCTTTTAAATTTGAAGGAATTTGATTAATTTACATATTATGACCTAGAAATTATGTGAAAATTTCATGGTAAATTTTCCACTAAAATTTCCTTTAATGGATCACTATGAATATATAGGAAAAATTCTTGTTGAATTGTGCTCTTCTGCTATAATATTCCCACTTAGCGCAAGATAATTTGAATATTCAATTTTACTTTTTCTTGATTTTCATGTTGATGAATAAAGTGTGTAAAGGAGGACATGTAAAACTCCTAAAAACATCAAAATAAATCAATCCCCAATGTAAACAAGGCTAAATCTAGGCCATTTTATAAAACACACTTGAGTGTGAAAGAGGTTGATCACTTGACCAAGTCAACCATGACCATATCTGCAGCAGATTCTAGATGCATTGAACCTCCTTGAGGCACAACGCAGTTCTAGATGGGGGTTCTACATGTGAAAGGAGCTAAATTGATGAAGTGGTTTAGGGTTGGACAAGACTCCTATCTTATAAAAGGAAGAGGAGAGCAACATGAGAGGGGTTGTTGAAGATATTATTCCAGAAGAATTTTTCTTCTTATAAATTTCTCATTCTCTAGCTGTTTAGTTGAGAATAATGTTGTTTAGCATTGGGTGTTCCTAAGAGAGAATCCCACCTCCTTCCTATAGCAACTCTTGGAGTAGTTTTTCTTGTATTGTCCACTATCAAGCATGGTCCAAGCTTCACCTTACACCTACAGTTATGATCATGTTGAGGGTTGGGTTGTCCTTGTGAGTTGCAGCAGGTGGACGATAGATCCCTTGAGATCTATGCACATTTAGCACCCCTTTTCACTCGGAGAGTCTTCTATCCCATTGGAAAGAGTGTCCTAGATCATTGGAGTTACAGATCCAGAGCTTGGCATTAGGCCAAATAATTCTCAGAGCTTATAGTGCAGTTTCCCTTCCCAAATTATTTAATTTGCAAATTTACAGTTGTAGGGTGTTTTGTCTTCATTTTGGAGGAGAGATCTCTGGTGATAGGATTCTTCCTCTCATTGTGGTGATCCATGGATTGGCCCTCCAATCCATGTTTGTTTTAGATATGATATGCTATTATATTATATAATTCAAATATTTATGAATATTACTGCAGATCTGCAACTCTAGATCTCAGATCTACTCTTGTACTCTCATGTTTTGCACAAAACCCCAAGGGGAATGTATAGATGTGATTTTATTATATACAGATATGAATTTGATCTAAATTTTTATATAATTATATTCTCTAGATCTGAGTTGTAATATACTG